>VWZF01000132.1:282293-398930 GCA_013396755.1 Sclerurus mexicanus | reverse complement strand
AAAAAAAAAAAAAAGCAAGCAAAACTTTTCCCAGAAATGTAAATTTCAGATATTCCTTTCCAAAGAATGAAAGAAAGAATTATCTCATTTCATAATTGGTTGTGACAGTACAGGATCAGCCTTGGTGCACTTTTCTGTGCCTTTTAGAGATCTCGTATGTGTCTTTTAAGAAAAGGGAAACAAATAGCAGACAATGTCTGAGATGGAACCCTGCTGAGTGTACCCAGACAGGTTTTCTGCTTTGTTACCTATTGCTTTCTGATTCACTATAACTTGTTTTATTTTTATAACCGTTCTTGAGCCAGTGTTAACATGAAACTACATGAAAAAAAAAAAAAAACAAAACAGGATCTCTTTGCAGAGAAAATAACACAAGACCATCACTGCATGCATAAATGTAGATTTGGAGGTGGAGGGAGATTTCCCTTACCTGTGTTATTTTACCATTATGTATGTTGACCTTTATATTCCATACTACCACTCAATCAGTTGTATAATACTTCTGTAATCCTTCATTGTCAGCTTTACTGAATATGAGTATGAATGCTATACTGAATAGCTTAGCATCATCGATAAATCATGTCACGTAGCACTTTGGGATTTTTTTCAGATCTTTTATGAGTATGTATCATTCTCTAATAAATATAGGTTGATAGATATAGGTTGATGGCTCAGGAATTATCTACAAAATTTGCTAAACTATGTCACAGATTCAGGAAAAAATGAGGTTTTCTATTTGTTCAGTATGAGGTGACTCTGGACTTTATACTCTATGTTTTTATAGTATGTGTGAACATAGATACTTCTGAATGATTCTCAGCCTATGAAAATTTTTTTTTTTCATCTCATCCACTTCATTTTTCTTATTTCTTTAATACTGGGCATCACAATGCAGTTGAACATAGGAGAGTGAATAAATCATGTTAGTCTTCCCTTTTTTTTCAGGCTGAACAGTTCAAGTAACGGAAGCACCAATATTTCAGGTCTTCAACAACCAACGTGATGAGTCAGATGCTGTTTGTTTCTCACATTTTCCTGCTTATAAACAAAAGTAAATTGTAGCCTGTGAAATAAAGGAATGATCTATAAGCACGACCTTTTCCTGTTTGCCAGCAGGACTTACCAAGAAATAAGTGGCAGTAATAGTAGATATTTAGATCTCTGGATGGATGAGCAATGAGTCATTTCAGTGCAGGTGTGACTGATGGAGTTAGTGAGTCCTATAACTTTACAGCATTTTATTGTTTTACTGAGAACTGCATCCAGCTCCTGGCACAAATGTTAACCTCTCTCATGGAAATTGATTGAAGATATTTTGCAGTATTCGATTTGATCTGAGGGTCTGAAAGCTCAACTTCTTACTCTAAAAGCTCATTAGCTATTTAGTTAAGATAAGCCAATTGTACAAAGACATATTTTTTAAGTCAATTAGCCACCAAATTGTGGCTGAAATGGATTATAGAACAGCTCATCTGGTAGACCAGACTGCCAGGGTATCTCCAGTGAGATCTTTAGAATAAGTGCACTGTACCTCTCCACCCATGCAGAGGACCTGGGTACACATCCTTATAGACTGTGTAGACAGTGATAAGTCAGCATATAGAAATATTCTACCACAAAACCTATGCATATCTTTTCCCTATGGCATTTTTAAGAAACTTTTCATATTGCTTTGTTATGTTTTGACTATTGCTCGCCAGAATCTCCATTGAAATAAGCTAAGGCATTTTCTGTAGAAAAATCAGAAAGACTTACTGGAATTATTGTTCTAGTTTAACTTTGGCCAGAGAGACCAAACAGCTGGCCTAGTGATGTCCTTTGTTGCCAGAAGCAGTAAAAATTATTCCCTGTAAAAGATTTTCCATCCAAAAAAAATATTTTTAGCTTCATTTTCATGGAAAAAAAAAGATTTTCGACCATGATTTTTCAAAATTATGTCTTGAAACAGATGTGTAAGTGAACAGATCCCTTTCTTACCTCCTAAAACATTGCTCATGACAGCGCAGGAAAGATTGTTGATACTTACGTGTATGTCACCGTATACTGTGTCATTATTGGCATGGATCTACAGAAGAATTTTAAATTCTTGAATTTAAAAATATTGGAAGAAGATAAATGAAAAGGACTCCACTTTTGAAATAAAAACAACAGAAAACGGAACTCCAGTGATCCTGTTTATCATCTATGCAAACTCTCTATTGAATTAGTCAACAGATATTTTCTAATTCTCATTTTTGTTCATAGGATTTCTCCCTCCAGCTGTGTAAGGCTGTAAGATTTACCATCTTTTAAACCACCCAGAGGTATGCAGCATCCCTTTCTAAGTCCTTGTGCTATAGAATCATCTCGGTTGTGGCACAAGGGAGCAACAGGATACTGTGGATGGGAAGCAAGGGAAAAAATTTGTGACCTCTACAAGGGAGCTCCCCCACCTACCTCCCCGAGCTATGTTCTTTATTCTCTAGCTGTGACAGTAGAACTACTGTGGGGCCTGATGTCTATTCAAACATAAAAGCCAACTTTTCAGAGTCCCAGTGATTCCTGGAAGATGAGACAAGATCCAATGGCTAAAAAGTGCAGGTGACCTGAAGCACTCACACAGGCCAAATTCAACTTGCAGCTTTTGAGAGCAACAGCTTGCAGGACAGAGTTCTTTGCCAATGGATTTATCAGATATAAATACTTCTTCAAAGTGAATTGACTTGCCATTTTTTCTCACATCATTTCAGTTGTTAACCTTGAGAAAATGCCAAGAAGATTGTGGATCTTGGGAGAGTTTTTATTTGAATGGATCACAGGTGTAAGGGAATTATGTTGGCAAAGCTCTGAGACAGTACCAGGAATATCAGTCTAAGAAGATGAACTGAGATTTTCTTACATCTCATACTTTTAATATTTCCAAAACCATGACAATTATTAATTTTCTTTAGCTGTATATTCTTACTGAAACAGAATTTTTGCTTGCCAAGTGCTGAAAAGATGACTTAACACAAAAGTAAAATCTTCATATTAAAAGACAGCCTTAGAGACCAGTATTTTAATTGGAAGCTCCCATCCTAAAAGTAAGCATAAATTGAGTCTCAGACTTCTCAACCCTCATGAGCAAAAAAGTTCAACTCTGAGGGGATTTTAGAAATTATTAGTGACATGCACAGACCGAAGAGAAGGTTCTCCTTTCAACAGAGCCATTAACACTCTGCCTTGTGTACCCAAGTCTTCTGTGATGTTTTAGTTTCTCCCTCCTCTTGTGAGCAACTGCAGGAAACTTCTAGGACTCATCACACAATCAATATTCAGTACATTAAAATCTAAGCATATCTCAGTGTAGATACTGAACATTTAATCTCTGTCACTAGCCCTGTGTACTTCTTGAGCACACAGAAGAAATTTCAATAAATATGTTATAAACCTCCTCAAAGGGTTCTCTCTCATTTTTGCCCTCTTAAGTTTTATGACTCTATTTTGTCAAAAGATACAATAGTCATATGGACAATGACTATCATAATTTTGATGTTCTGTAGCTAGACACTAATCCCTTAATGAGATTCTTTTTATTTTAGTTTTATTTGTCCTGGGGGGGGAAAAAAAAAAAAAAGCATTGGATATTTTCAATTGAAAGCTCTCTGGTTTCAGGGTTTACTTTTCCTTGTCTTTAATGACCATTCACACTTCTTTGAACCATCCCTCTAATAGTTTTATTATTCAATACTTGCTCTTCCACATCTTTTTTAAAGCTGCAGTAGTAATTGTGATGGGAATTAGTATACCACTTTGAGAATGATTCTGTTAAATTTCTCATTTAATTCTTATTGTATTTGGAGAACTCTAGGAGTGACTCAATAAACTGAATTTGTCTAGAGGTTCTTCTAGGGCTTTTCCTTTATTTTTCACAATTATCTTCCCACACTTTGCTCTGAGACATATGTATTACGAATAAAGGAATTAGCTCTCTCCCCACACACATCACTACCACCACCTTCATGAACTTAGAAATCATTCTAGTGCTTCCAAGTGTTAGAAACATAAAAGTAAAAACTTCCCAAAGTACTAATGATCATATGATTAAGAGTTTATTCCTGCATTGCACAGATTTTGCCTTTTTATTTAAAAATCTTACACTACAGTTAGTAAAATTTCATCTGAAGAGAGCACGGTCAAGCCTAGTGAAAAGGGGGTTTAGTACTGTTTTTGAAAATGCATCTTTCAATATTGTTCCTATCATTCATTTCTTAGTTATAAATGAAGAGTGTCTCTTTCCCTATGTTGTAAGTGTTATCTTCTTCTAAAGAAGGAAGAGCAAAATACGTGCAAACACAATCTCTTAAGCATAGAACATCCAGTTAGAGATAGTTTGGTATATTACTGCAATCATTTAAGGAAATTTTTGCATTATTGCTGGGTTTTTTCCTATTCCTGCATTGTTTTACTTCTCAGCTTTACTTGCAGTTTACCAGTATACTTTACTCTGTCCACTTCAGTCAAGTGTTCTCCAGTCAATAGTTCATCTAACTAGGTCCAGGGTTCTGATTAAGTTTCTGTATATTTCCACTATCATTTATACCTAAGTCTCTTCTTTCCCCACCTCCCTCCCCCCGCCAGAGGGTAGTTTGTTTGTACCTACCGGTTTCTAATATCCCTAAGTAAAATAAAAATCACAACAAACAGCTCCATCCAGTGGTTCTCTTTGTGACTGTATTTCCCATGTTCATTTGGAGCATATAATTTAGATGAATGTTTTGGTAAATATGTGTGAACAATATGAATATCAGTATGAAGTAAACAAACATCACCCAGAAGTTTAATATTTCTCCCATAACTGTGTTTTTCTTTTACAATACTAATTTTCCCTTCATAATTAGGAGAAGTAACTGCAAAATATTTGTAGCCCAAAGACAAGAGGGCTTATTCTAAGCTGCATGGTATGGCAAATACTGTACATAGCCATAGAAGATGAATTTCACAACAGAACATTTTTGGGTTTAACTTGGAAAGTTAGAAGCAAAGGTATTTTAGCTTTGCTTTGTTTCTTTTTGACCCTAAAGATTTATTTTTTTTAATCAAAGGAAAGCAATATCCAGTTTGTTAGAAAAGAATAGGCAATATTTTTATCGTTATAGTCAACTATGTGTGCTTGTATAGCTTTTTTCAGCTATTATATTCTTCAGGTCTTTCTGCAGTAACATTACCAATACAATTCTGAAAAAGCTTCAAAGCATCTTGGAAGTGTGAGAAAGGGAGACAGTTGGCATTGCTTAGAGACTAATCTGAAATGACTGGATTTCTGATTTATAAAACTGGGACAGCAAGTGTCAGGGAACTATCAGTAAGGCCTTTGGGAAGACATACCTCTAGGCCCATCCTTTTGTCTCATGTTTCCTTGTTTACTGAGAAATTCAAAGGACTGTGCTTGAGGAGAAGAGTTGTAGAACAACTAATTCAAAATGCAGGCGTAATTCAAGATTTTTGCAAACTTTTGCATACCACTCCATTTGTAAACTTTTACATATTAAATTTTTAATGTTAGATATTTTCTTTTGTGAATGAAACATAACTGTGAGCAATTAAATGTATGCAAATAGACATTGCTCTGAGACTGATGCTCCTCATTGCTAGGCTGTTTTGTTTTCAACTTAAGAATGCAGAAAAATTCTTCTCTGTAAGTTTGATATGCAAATTACTAACAAAATTACTGTGGTTTTAGTTTTCAACAACTATTTTGTGAAATTATCTTCCAAGTAATGTTTCAATTACTGAGGAATTGGATTGTGACTGCTAAAATACTGCTCAAGACTGTAAACTTATGTTTTCCCTAAACTATTATATTGCTTTCAAGTTGCTATTTATACTTTTTCTCTCTGTCATCAAGTTTTGTACCTACTGCTATAGACTTATATGCATTTGTTTCTTCTCCTTATCAGGAAGCCCTTGAATATCAAACTGTTCTGACAATTGGTTTTGGATTGCCACAGAATAAATGTCATTTCTTTACTGATAAACAAAGTATAGCTATTCATCATGCTTAGAGTTAACTAAGATTGTAGTAAAAATAATCCTGACTACTCTAAACTCATTTTGACTAGATTATACTCAGGATAGCAGGTAAAAGTAGAGAAGCAAGTACAAAACTGTATCTTTAAAAATATCTTCCTCTGATAACCAAAGAAATTATGCTATATGAAAAGAAATGCTATTCTGTTTCATTTATTTCCACATCTTTGATGTTCTAATGTTGAAAATAATATTGATTCACTCAGTACAAGACAACAAAGTCAGTGGCAAAAAATTATAATTTTAAGTGTTAGAGTACTGTGCCATCAGAACTGATAATGACACAATACGTTGTTAATCCAACACAAGATTGGGCTGAAATACAAGAAAAGCAGAAAGACTTGTAGGTAGTCCAGCTATGGATGATAAATTCTCCAAAGGACAGTGCACCACTCTATTTAAGATGAATGGGGGAGTCTGGGATCTGATATTCAATTTGTTGTTGTTGCTGTTTTTGTTGTTGTGATCATTTGCCAGTTTGAGAAGTTCCCTTGGCAAAATTTATTACCATTTCTGCACCACAGTGTACACAGTGCCAAAATAACTGTTGTTCAACCAGTCATGAAGTGAATGGGAAAAAACATCTCATCTTAAAATGAGAATGCAGTAGTACTTTCCACTAGAAGAGCTATGCAAATCCATGACAAAGCGATAAGTCTAAAGACAGCAGCTGGTGGTTCCAATTACATCTTACACAATGGAGCCTCTCTCATTCTAGGTCAGAATTTTCATAATTTAGGAGCAACAATGTGTGATAAAACCATATAAACCTGCACAGACCTAGTCAACAAGCAGCACTAGGTATTTCATTACCAAAAGAGCAACACCTACAAAGTATTCATAACATATATAATTTAACAAATGTTAATAGACATGGCTTTATTTAAAGATTAAAGAAATCTCACCGACTTCTGATTTTTACTTATATATGCAGTATCTAAGGAATTATATTTTTGCTTGTTCACATCTAAAAGGAATGAAGATCTATGTCGTAGAAAGCAGACAGCATTGCAGTAAAAGTTATGTTAGCGTATGTATTTTTTTCATGTTACTGTACTAGAAACAACAGGCCAAGTACTCAGTCTGAGTTTTACGTGACTGCAAAGCAGACTAAATAGCGGTGTCAAAACTGCTTGGGAGAGATATGTCTGGACATGGCTACATGCTGTCTGAGTCATACCCATCACAGCAGCCAGTTTGATATGCCCCTTAGGAGGATGTAGGAAGGAAAACTTTCACCACAGTGCTATTTAGAAAAGGGGTGGGATTGTGATGATAACATACTGTAAAGAAAAAAAAAATCCAGACATTTTTTGGCCAGGAATTTGGCTTTCGCTTCAGAATACGTATATCACCTGAAGTACTCTATACATGAAGTTCCGATTACAGCTACTTAAAATCAAGGTCTATATTGAATTCATATGTGAATTACATAATTTCCTCACATTTTATTTGGGTGACACCCTTTTCAGAAATAATAATTGATTTAACTTTAATCTTTAAAACATTAAAAGAAATTGAAAATAAGAAATCCTATTGCTCAGTCACAGATTTTTAGCACTAATATTTCCATCTGCTGACCAAAAAATAAAACAACTATCATTATACTGGGTTTGCATTACTTTCCTTGCTCGCTGCCAACCTGAGAATTATCATCTGAATCATAACATATAATTTCCCACAGCCAGCACTTCAGGAAAAAGCCACACTTCAGATTAGATGCTTACTATGGAAAAAAATGCCAATAACAAACAGCAGGAAATTAATATAGTACATACACATTTTCACATGTAGATTTGGGAAAGGCGCAGGAAGAGAGGACTATGAAAGAGCTTCTCTACTTTTCAGTGCACATTAAAGTACATGGAAACAGGAGGAAATATTCTTTCTGCACTATCAAGCAGAAAAGCTGTGCCTGGTAAGACAAGTTATAAAGAGTGGGGAAGTCTTTCGTTTGACTTCTTCAGCTCCTACATGGTCCACATGCAGACTCTGTTAGAGGTGCGATCAAGATGTTTATCCCAAAACCAGATTATTTCTTTCTCTTCCAACTGCAATCAGGTCTACTACAGAAACAACTCTTTCTGATTCATTTCCATGGAGTATTAGCATAGACTGACCACATTATAATCATGTAACCTAGACCTGCTAATGAATTAACAGGGTTCCTCTTTTGCTTTCACAGCCACAGACTATTGATATCTGCCACAGTAAAATATATGAAGAAGTTGGTCTGTACTATAAATAGATTTGTCCTGCTGGATTAAATCTTGTTCATTTGGTGTCAGTTTTACAAATGAAGGATGGAAATTCTGAAAAAAACCCCTATTCTTATATATTTTTTGCTTTATGTATTGTTTCAATAAGACAAAGATAGAAATTATCAGAGAATTTTACATAACTTTTAAAAAAAATTAAAGGAATTAATTAATTAAACTTCATGGAATTTTTTTAATCTATCTTTAAAAGCCTAGTTTTTAGTACCTCAGAGATCAAGTCAAACAGTGGTAAAGTTTCTTTTTTCAGAGTAAAGAGAATTAGTAAAGTGTTTTGTTACTTGGAGTAACAGGGGGTTCTGTGCTTTTCTACAGTTTTGGTAGCATCTGTGTGGAAAATATTTTGCAGAGTTTCTGCTTACCCTAGAATAGAGACAACTTTCCCTAGAAGTCTGATCTAGTCACAGTTTTGCAGTTGTCTCCTTAAACTTCGTCTTGCACCTAGTTGACTAGAACTTTCTTTCTGGGAACTGGTCTCAAAGGCTTCAAATAGAACAACTAGCAAATAAAATTATCAGAATTTCATGTTTCTGAGGTGAAGGGAATAGGACACAATATTGTTGTGCTTCAGCTTAAGACTGCAATGACTTTTCAAGCTCACCTTTACAGTTGCCAGGCAGTGTGTTAGGCACTCACAGCCAAACCATAGAGATTGCATATTGGATCATTTCAGATATTTTTGCTGTAATTCAGCTACCAGTGGTTAGAGTAGAAATGCTAAATTTATAGCAAAAATATTTCAATTATGCAAATGAATGGGGAGGAGCATGCCACTCTATTAGACCTGTGATGCGGAGATGATCACTTCCTCCTTGTGCTTGTGTAAGTTTTTATCTCGTGCCTTTCAAATGCTTCCATGCTTTTAGTCAAATGAGTCACTGCTCCATTTGTCACAGAAAGGAGACTACACAATGTGTTCATGTTATTGACAGAGCTGTACAAACAACCTAAAAAATAAGACATTGATACTCTGATAATACATAAACCCAGTTTCCTGGGATTCAAAAGCCATTCGGTCCACCTTAAATATTGTAAAACTTCTAAATACTTAGATAGCTGGAAACTTCTAGACCTAAAATGACTGTTTAAAAATATTACTTTTACATGATGCTATTTCTCTTGATTATATTTTAATCACTATAATTGTAACATTTCCTCATGATTACCTTCACCAAACTTTTTAACTATTCACTTCAGGGAACAAAAACATTTTCATATGCCTTAGGTGGCTAACTACAGGGTAAAAAGCTTGTTTGGAGAATTATTTTTTCCACATTTTTATGAATGCTTACCAGTAGGGTACAATATTCCCCTGTGGAAAATTTTTGTATAAAAGAAGTGATGAAACAGATATTGTTGGTGAGGAAGCGAAACAGGGGTTTGTAGAAAATAAGAGAATATAAGAATCTTTCACATTGTATATAAAGCCTATATGCTATTTAAAAGAAACAGAAGAGAACCAGAACACCTAAATGCACATTGTGTTACCATTTAAATAACTTTTCCATAAAAGAAAGTGGGACTGATTCACAAAGCAGAAAAACTTCATACCCACTATTACACACTAGAAATAATATGACCAGTTTCGTCTCTTGGTTCCCTCAGATATTCCATAAGCTGAATAGGTGTTGAAGTGAATAAACTATTCAAGGCTAAAGCTTCACAGCCTGAGGCGTTATAAACACAGTTGAGGGGAAACTGCAGAGACTTGGACAACCATTACTGGACTTAATTCACCTGTGTTATCAGTAGAGTATCTCTTCCTTAGAACTACATTAAAAAGGGACTGCTTTTCTCCCTCAAGTTTAATAATAATAATAATCTAATAATAATATAAAATTATGATTGAAAAAATAATTGTAATGGTAATAATAATAACAATTTTTAACATAGAAATATAATTTTTCTCTTAGTCTTTTCTTATTCCTTGGTTCGTGATGTTTTTGTAATATGGAGGTGTATTAACAATAGTAGTTTACTTTTGTAAAATAAAAGTGACTTATGCCCTTGTAGGTATTGTGACAGCTGCTTTGGGAAGTTTATTCAAAATTAATTTCCCAGTTTTATGCATAAAATAAAGAAACTGATGAAACACATGGCTATTTACTTCACAAACAGCACTTCCTCTGAAATTATAATTGTGAATGCAATAAACTCATAAATCTCTAGGAAAAAATGCTTTTGAAAATTGTTGAAACAAATATCTCAGTAAATAGTGACTAAGAAATGCTAATAAACTAGAGAAGTTTAAACTAGAGAAGAAACACACATTTTCTAATGTGTTAGGACATCAATGTTGTTCCTCAGATACAACGCGTAAAGCTATACCCCTTAGGCAAAGGCAGCAACTGTAGAGTGCAGTGTGCAGCGACCAGTTGAGGTACCTAATAGCAAATATTTGAAAGAAGAGGAAAAAGAAGTAATATAATATTTTGCCAAATCATGTGATGCCCTAGCATCAAACCATAACAAATTTTAGCCATATGAACATAAAAAGAAAAGAAAGAAGGGGTTAATCCATCTTGAGAGGATAGAAGTCCCCAAGGCGTCTGCACTGTGTGACTCTGGACAGCTGGATGTTAAAAGATGTACTCTTCTCTACGGCTTGCTACCAGTGATGCAGGGTATGGAGATTCGATGTATATATGGAGACTGTGTACCTCATAAGCTAAGAGGTTACAGTATATAAGGCAAATCTCATACTTGCATATAACTGTAATAACTTATATTGGGGTTTTAATCTATTTTTATACCTTTGCTCCACTATTGCAAAGCATATGCTTCTGTATAAACATATCTTTTTAGCCTGAGTAGTAGGACTAACTCTGTACATGTACACAAAAATATTTTGTTCACTATGTACAACAAGTCTTAAAACCAGGATGTTGATAAGCAGCACTGGTCACCCTATTTAGCAAAATGTATCAGAGCCTCTCTGACCTGCAATGTGAATGGATTTAGAAACTGGAAATGTAAGTCTAAGCAGAGTGCTCAAGCTTCAGTGACCAGCACTTACACAGAAAATTGTGCATATTCAGCAAGTAGTGGGATGAACATTCAATCTGGATATTTATTTAATGGCAATTGTCAAATACCAATAATTGACAATTAAAAATTCTTCACTGTGAAAATTAATATGGCAGGTTAAAGCTGGAAAATAACAGCACTTTACATCATGGTCTTTTGGAAGGATCTACCACTATAAACACAACTTTGCCTACGAGTTATTTGCAATGTCTTGATTGAAACAGACTATTGTTTCAACATCTGTACTGTGTTTCATTAAAGATTAAATGTTTCTAAATGCAGCTTCAGGAAGCAGTTTTATTCTGAAAAAGAGTTTTGTAATTGTGCCTTCAGAGCATTCAAAATAAAATTTCATTTTGAAAATGCATCATTTTTGTTCTGTGGGAAATTCTCTATTGTCCATTCAACATTTAATTAGCTCGCCTTACAACTTTTGAGAGTTAAATCCTACATTCAAGGTGACTTCATTACATCAGTTGCTCCACAGTCACTCCAAAATATCTTAATATTTTTTTTTTAATATTTTGATCTTCGATCCAATTTTTTACATCTCTTTTTCTTTAAAACTAGGAATGTCAGCTGGCTGCTACAGCGGAAAATTTGATGCAGCCTGGACAAAAGTCATTTGCTTAAAAGAAGAGCAGCATTTAAAAGTAATTTCTCAAATTTATGATTAAAATCATAGAGACCTTTAAACTGAAGCAGTCAAGTAGGAGGCAAACCCATGCCATGGTAACCTGGTATCCGCAACTACAACACATACTTAAGTTATATCTTAGCTATAAACCCCCAATTCATTGGCCTGATCACACTCCTTTTGAAAGTCTTTTCCATCATCCTTTTCAGACCCCAACTAAGAGAAAAAAATATTTCTGTGTTCATGTTAGCCTGGCAGTGAACTCCATGCAATCTCTTTGGTTTAAGTATTAAAAATTTCAAATGGTTTCTAAGCAAACAAGGAGGTATATTGTGCTGCTCTTTTTATTGCATTAAAAATATGGACAAATCATTCTATTGTTAAAAGAACCCACAGCCTCCAGATTCTGAAATAGCACTTCATTCCTCAGACAGTAAAACTGTCCCTCTCTGAAGAGCCTTTAGTGACACAAACACGCAGAAAACCTTCTGGCTGTTTTATTATCTTATAGAGCCGTGCGTTCTTTTGCAGAGGCCCCACGCCTCCTGCAGCAGCAACACCATAAATAAACAATGCACCACGACGCTGGAAAGCATGAGTCCTTTCAACAGACCTCCACAGAGAAATGCGTCTCAGGGCTGCCTGCTGCCTGTGAAAGTGAAGTGTGATGAGCAGCGGGAGTGGGGCAGGCACGGACAGCCACTCAGGTGAATGCTGTCTGGGAAATGTTTTTAATTTATCTGGTTCCCTGAGTGATCATCCTGAGGATATTAGGCTTCTGCAAGCGGATGACCTTCCCCTTGGGCACTTTCCCTCTTTGTTTGCCCCCTCCCCTCAGATGCACACACACAATACTGACAATGGATATATTGCTAGAAATGGTTTGATAATCAGATGGAGCCAAACCTGGGTAACAGGCAGTCTATGGCAAATCATAAGCAAAAGCTACCATCAGAGGTGGCAGAGTGCCCTTTTGGAAGTCTCAGAAAGGTATAATATACGCTACTTGTGTGAAGATTTCTGCTATCTTTTCATTGTTAAACACTGAGCACTTTCTGCTTGCTTGAACAACAGATGGAGTTTTGTCTGGTCAGGTGGCAAGACTCATACCAGCTGTTGTCATGCACATCGTCCATATCTCCATACTGTCAATAAGAAGGGAACTTACAAAGTACCTGAGCCTACTGAGCTGGTTCCTTGCATTGTTCAGCATGTCTCAGGAACAGCTGATGGAGGTCATCTGGCTGCTCCACTGTTTAGTCATTAGTAAATGGGATTTGGAGATGCTGACGCTTTACGCAAAGTGAGCCATGACAGGCTCTAAAAGGTACCATGTCAGTTGATAAAGGTAATCCTGGCCTTCTGTAATACTGAATATATTCTTGACATCTGCAGTAATCATAGAATCATAGAATAGTTTGGGTTGAAAGGGACCTTTAAGATCGTCTAGTTCCATCCCCACTGCCAGGGCCAGGGACACCTTTCACTAGACCAGGTTGCTCAGAGTGCCATCCAACCTGGTCTTGAACACTCCCAGGGATGGGGCATCCACAGTTTCTCTGGACAACATGTTCTAGTGGTTCACAACCTCACAGTAAAGAATTTCTTTCTAATAGCTAGTGTAAACTCACTCTTCAGTTTAAAGCCATTCCCTCCTGTTCTGTCATTACATACTAATGTAAAAAATTCCTCTGCATCTTTCTTGTGCACTCCCTTGGATACTGGAAGGCCACAACCAGGTCACCCTGAAGCATTCTCTTCTCCAGGCTGAGCAATCCCAATTCTCTTAGCCTTTCCTCATAGGAGAGGTGTTCCAGCATCCTAATCTTGGAGGCCCTCCTCTGGACCTACTTCAACAGGTCCATGTCCTTCCTGTGCTGGGAGCCCAGAGCTGGATGCAGCACTCCAGGTGGGGTCTCACAGAGTAGAGGTGCAGAACCACCTCCCCCAGCTTGCTGGCCACACTGCTTTTGATGCAGCCCAGGATAGGTTTGGATTTTTGGGCTGAAAGCACACCTTGCCAGCTCATGTCCAGTCTGTAGAAAATTTTCACTAGCCCCACAAATAAAGCCATTTGTGAGCACATTGCAGCATCCCTGAGTAGCCTAGTGACATGAGTTTTATCTATGTAGGGCACAGCTGGTGTCCCTGGAGCTATACATAGCAGTTCCTGCAGCCTCTGCCTGATACGAAAGTGCCTCTCTGGTCTGATGTGGTGAATCCCAAAGTCACATCAAATTCCTTTTACTATCATTTAGGAATTTTCAGTACATAAATAAAATATTTGGTTCATAATCTGTTTAAATGTCTAAGAATCTTCCTTTGCTAGAGAGTTAATATTCTTTGCATACCTAAAGGACTAAAGAAACTAGTATTTGACACAATCTTTCTGAGAAGGCTGGCTGACTTACCTCCAGGGTACCAGTCCTACCCCTTCTCTGTGAGACAGAGTATTATTGCAATGATACTGTATATAGTGAGAGCTGTACAAGATATCAATTTAAAAAAACAAAATAAATCCATTCCAGCAAATAGGCCATCACTGAGTAGAGCTAAGAAAGAGATATGTCTCCCATGCAAGTAATCAATGAATATAATCCTAGCATTGCCAGACATCTTTTCAGAACTCACTAACAATTGTTATTCAGCCAGAAACTGCCATAGAAAAACAAACAGCAACATTATTTCTTTTTCTGTATTCCAGACTTTTCATCCCCATCCAGTGGTCAGTCTTTTTGGCACATCAGAACTCCATTTCAAGTCTGTTGTACATGTCTTTCTATCTGGTAGCTCTTCTTTCAGTTGTCAGCTGGTAAAAGTTGATGTCAAATCATTGACAGAGAACTGCTTCTGTTACTGTCATTCTGGTAGTGCCATTCAGGTCTGATCATTCCTGAGGAGAACTATGTAGGAATTAATAGAAAGAAGTATGCCTACACAAAAAGCAAGAACTGCTATTTTCCGCAGAATAAATTTACCTCTTTAAAATCCACTGATAACAACAGAAGTTATGAGAAAAAAAAAAAAAAAAAAAAAAATGGCATCCCCTTTTTTCTTTCAAAACAGTAAAAATATTCATAAATTCAAAACATTCCTAATTTCCTTGAAGCAAGTAGATGTTCAGATATCTTACCAAACATGAAGACAGTAGAAACAGTATACTCTGTGAAAAGTAACAGAGCAATTACAGAGGCTGAAAGGAAATTTGGACAACAAGCAGCCACAACATTATTTCTTTGAGCAACTGAAAATTGGAAGACAAATAAGGGAATCTTTAAGACATGAGCATACTTTACACACCAGCTAAATAGTAATTTACTAACAATTTCAATTTAGTCAGTTAATTCAATAGTTACTAGTAAGTATATATCAAAAAGGTGGTACTGAAGAGTAGATTAAAAGGTAACAAGGAGGTTGCTTGACAATTTTAAAATATATTTATGCTTGCTAGATCTACTTGCTTACTTTTATCTTGTAACCAATGAGTAAAGGTAGAGGGAAAGGGAAAGGATAAAAGAATAATCAAAATCAAAATACAATGCAGTACAGGAGAAAAAGCATACCTTTTTTGAGTTTTTTTTATGAAAAGTTTGATCAAATTCTAAGACTCCTAGATCTGTAAAAAAGGGACATAGAGCTGGGTGGATAGGTTTTCCAATTGAACAGAGTCCTAAATATCTAGATAACTTTGAAAATCTCTGTTTGATGACACCTTCAAAATTGGTCTTCTTTCTGTTGTTGTCCCCTCAGAGGTGAAAAATATTACAAGTTCCTGTTAAAATGTTATTCTTTTTATTATACTTAAGATATGTGTAAAGTTTTAGTGAATTTCCTTGCCCATTAAACACCTTTTCATTACATTGTGATTTGTTCTTAAAGATCTGACTAAAGAAAAATGTTTCTTTGACCTCCTCCAGGTTTTGCTGAGAACAAAATTGAGCTGGGTTTCCAAGGTTCTCTTTGAACTTGATTTCACTGCTGAAGAAAGGCTACAGTTAAATTAGGAACTTCGACAAGTTTCTAAAACTTATATAAAACCCTGTCTTATGGACTTCTTTCTCTGTCAAGTTTAAGTTTTCAAATGACATAACATGTGCTAGTTAAAGTTTTTCTTCCTGTGTTTTGAAAAGTGTGTTATGAAGTAATGGAGATATGCCAACAAATTTGTGAATTTTTCATACCCATTATTCCAGAAAAATCTCCAGATAATAGACTTCTTTGGTCTGGATAGTGAATGAGCTGTTGTGAATGCTTCATTTGTTGTTCCACATTAAATGGCTATCATTAGTTGAGAACAGCACAATAGATGCTTTTTTAATTTGAAATCAGAATTTAAGGAATATCTTACTTCTCTAAGGAAGAAATTCTTCCTTTTCCCATGTACCTAAGAATAATAAATAATTAATGATTTATATGCCATTTTTGACTCTATGAACATTCCAAACTCTCTATTTTTAGGCACAAGTCAAATGAACCCAAAGAAAGAAAAGAAGGTACAATTTTTAAGGAGATGGGATCTGTCTTCTGCTCTGGAAATGTGACTACTGTCTGTTTGTCTAAGCTTCGGTTCATTCTCTGCCAATCTGTGTAGCAGAAGTTATTTTGATTTATTATCTCATAATTCTCACCAGCTCTCAACTGGTTGCTATCAAGGGGATGATTTCCAAAACACATTTCAGCAGTGGCTCATATGCAAGTACTACCTATTCATCAAGAAGCAGTCTGCAAGTGAAAAATCTAACACCTCTGTTGTCTGCATTGTCTGCAACAAGATTCAAAAGATTGAATATTGGGACATTCTTATGTGCTGAAAAATTGATTCTTAGAGAGGAAACCTATCCTTTATTTGTCATATGATAACTGGGACTTGATCCAAAGTTTCCAGCAAGTTTCCCAACTACACTGCTGTGTTCAGATGCATAACTTGCACCTGTGTAGCTATTTAAATAATAAGATTTTCCTTTTTAATTTTCAGAAGCTACTGAAATGTCGGAAAAACTTCTGAAAGAACTCTAAAATGTTTTTCTGATCTTTTTTCTCATTTTAAATTCTGGACAAGACACTGATAAATATACAAACCTATGGGGTTTTTTTTCTCACAATTTTTTTTCAGTTTCAGTTTAAATCTGTCAGTGATATCCTACCGAATAAAGCTTCTGGCCAATGTCACTGCACAGGTTGGTAATGGATGTTTTGAAGTAGATTGCAGGTGAGGGAGATAGATAGGTGTGTCTCACACAAATTGTTTGTGGGTTTTATTCAACCTCTCTATACTTTTGCTTCTGGATGAACTTAAGCAAGATGAAAGCAGCAGAATTCCACAAGGAAGGAAAGAACAAAAATTTGGATTGGAGAGTAGATCGGGGAATGACACCTGCTGGAAGGAGCTGTGAAACAGAAGTGGCAGAATCAAGCTTCAGTCCAGAAAGATTCAGAAACACTGGCTGAGAAAAACATCATAAAACCTGAGAAAATCAGTATTTGGACAAAGACCAAGATGTCTGTTCGGATGTTTGTACATGTACATTGTTAAAAAAAAAATATTGATAAAATAACCCTTATTTTGCAAGAAAAAATAGGATTTCAGGTTGCTTTAAGATCTGGAGTGTGAGTCTGTATGACTTCCACTTAGGTTTTTATATTACTCCTCTTCTGTGATTATAATTGTCTATTGTAAAGTCCAATTGCAGTGTAAGAGATTTGTTTGCCTTCAGCATCTGTTCTACTTACTCTACTGGGAATCCTGAAGTGAAAAGTTAATTAATATTTTCTCCTTTTCCATTGGCTCTCTCCTCTATGAATAAATAATGCTGGCCATTTATTAAATATTTGTTGTCTCACATTTCTTGTACCTTACATAATTAGAAATGTCTAATTCCAGTACTAATCTCCTGTGAAACCTTAACATCAGTCTTCACCTTTGCTTCTCTGTTCTATTGCCTAGTCTCAACAGCCCTCTTCTTATCTGATGTTTAAAAGTTTTCTAAGCTTCATTTTGACCACAGATTATTTATGGGTTTTCCCTTGATTCATTAATATCGGTCTTTTTAATTCATCTCTCTTTACTTTTGAGTAGGATTTTCAGTCTCTCAAGTACATGCTTTCTAGCGTTATAGTCACTTTTTATGTGGATGTTGCTCTTACTCTTACCACTGCTTCTGGCTTGTTTTGTATAGGTTAGCAGTTCTTCTTTTGCTATTTACTATCTTTGTTTTCCCTTCTACGTGTCTATCCCCAACTTTAATGTCATATTAAAGATCTGGGTCTCCCATACCTGTATCCCAGGATTGCTTCAGTATTACTGAGGCTGACTTTTATGTTAATCAGTGTTATACAAAGAACTGCTCATTTCTGTAGTCCACAATATTTCTAATAAAATATATTTGTATTTTATTCTATTTCTGGCAGGATAATTTTGGATCAGTCTTTATATGTAAGAGATCATGGTTTATGCCTAAGAGTTCTATCTCATTACAATAGTTTTCCTACAATAGAAAGCTATAGCTTTGTAAGCCATATTATAGCATCACAATCTCAAATTAACTTTTCCATATATGTCACAAACTCATCTCTCCTCAAATCCAAGCTAAAGACTAACAAGGCAGGAAAGAGGAAAGGTGATTATTTTTTCCTGCAGTCACCTGCAAGAGACTGAAATGTTGTTAATGTCTTAAACATTGTCAAAATCATAGAAAGACTTTTTGTCAAACTGCAGAGGAGCAACTGCCTGTCTGGGACCACCAAAGCACACACACACCTACAGACACACACACTACCCTACCACCACAATACCCACAGAATATGCTTCCTTACTGGAATTAGGACTGTGATGGGAACTTGACATGAGACTATTGTCCCATTAGCTCAAGGGGAAGAAAACAAGGCTCAGGGAAGAAGAATGTATACACAAAGAAAGCCAAACAGCTAAGAATCAGCCCTAGCTCGGTGAGTGGAAGAGGACACAGATTTGGGGTGTGTGATGGTGAAATCTCTCCACACAAATGAGACATTTATGTGAGAGGTAAGAAGCCATCAAAGACACCCAAAGCGCACCCCAGACTCATTCCTGAAACCTTCGATCACCAGAGGACTGCATGTGATCCAAGTGATGCAATAAATCCAGAGCCTGTTGGAAGGGACTGCAAAGCTTCCACACCCTGCCAATGCAAGTGCCTGACATCTCCTGAATGTATATTAATCCATTGGACTCTGTGTTTTGTGGGACTCTTACCACCAAAGAGACCAGAAGAAGAGGACCCACAGTACACTGTCAGATTCCACAAGTGGTGATATGTTTTCTATTTAATCTCTGTCACTCTTTTTCTGCCCCATCCCTCCTTTTTCCTACTTCTTTCTATCTCTCTGCCTCACATTTAAATAAAATCCGTAGTATTAACTTTGGTATCTGGTCTCATTTGCACCTTAGTTTGGGCAGGGGCATCTCTAATAATTATAATAATTGGGTCATAACACCACCTAAAGAATCAAGAAAGAATCAAGAATCAATCTGGCTTCTTCAGCTGCACTGTGTCATACACTGAGGTTAAAGTGGGAGCCTGCCTGCCTGGAAATCTGTTTTCTTTCAGTGAGGGATGGCTCTCACAAATACCACAGCATTGCCCTCCAGTTCCATTAGTCCTAGAATACTGTGCACATAATGGTCACCCACAACACCCAAATGCAGGTCTATCATTTTACACAATCCATGTTGGCACCATTCTCATGAATAAACATTTAGTTACGCCTTTTCACTCCACATGAGCTGAAATTCCAGATTACATTATAACTACATTTTTATAAGATGTCTTCTGTGCTATCTTTTTGATTGGGAAACTGCTGCAGTGATAAGAAATTTGATAGACCATCAACAAATCTGCATGCATTAATTGGAAGGCAAAACCAGCTGACCTCTTTGCAAAGTCTGGTCAGATAGAAAGATTGTGAGGCTTTGTAGGACTTATCATAAGGTTTTTCTATATTTATTCCCTGGGGTGGCTTTAGAGGAGGGCTCTTTTTTTTCACAGGAAAAATTATCTTCTATCACAAAGGGGAGAATGATGTATTCAGGGAATATATAGCTTTCCAAACATTTTTAAATGGATTTGCTTTTCTAGGTTTCATGGCTATTTTATGAAGGGGTAACAAATTGACACAATGAGTTTTATTCTCCCTCACAGTTTTCTGGTTTAGAGGTTACCTGTGCTCATGTTTACAGTTTCCACTTTTAAAGTATAATGCTGCCTTTACATACTAATTAGTTCTTCCAAAGTTTCATGCCACTATTTACAGCTTCTTACTTAACATATTTGAGGTTTAAGCCATAGCAGTCTCCAGACAAAGGCAATGCTGAGCAGGCAGCATAACAATGAGGTTTAACTGCTCTTGAATAAAAAAAAAATCATCACAATGAGGGAAATTATCTATGTGGCAAACTATAGTGCAGTTTGATAGCAGGGGTCTGCCTGGTACTATGGCTTTTCTGCTGTAAAATTCCTAATTAGTTTGTTTTCTCCTATAGAATATTTGTTTGAATTGTATTCACTCTTATCAGAATACAAAGTTTTCTCTTCCAACACACGTCTCCAGGGAGATTTTAAGTAATCTTACTACATACCTTTTGAGTTACTGGGGAAAAGGTGTTGTATTTAAGGTTTTTGGTATTTTTAGAAAAATGTTGGATGGGGTTCTAGCCACTGCTTGCTAAAATGGTATTTTTAATCTCTGTTATAAACCCAGCTGAAGCATTGGAAGTTATGTTAATTTCAGTGCACGGCTCTGCTGTTGTAACAAGGAAGGTTGTAAAATTCAAGTATTGGCTAAGGTCTAAAATGCAAATATTTATGTCAAGTTTTTCAATCATTTTAAAGATGCCTCACCACCCTTACAGAAGAAACTGGAACAGGTTGTGCCAAGAGGTTGTGAACTTCTCATCCCTTGGCAGTGTTCAAGGCCAGGCTGGATGAGGCTCTGAGGAACCTGCTCTAGTGGAAGGTGTTCCTTTCCACAGCAGGGGGATTGGAACCAAATGATCTTTCAGGTGTCCTCCAAGGTCTTTCTATGATGATTCTATGAAAGATGGTTATGTTGTCAAGAAAATAACTTTCAGGAAGTATCATGTCTACATAAATATTCAATTTCCTAATTAACATAGGTAAGAATGAAGTGGTCCAAGTAACACCTTTACGGATTGTCAAGTATGTATACACATAAAGAGCCACAAATCCTCTTTGCTATGATGATGGCTTCAGTGAGTTAAGACTTGCCATTGATGGGATTAGTGTAAATCCTATAGAGCAACAAAGCAAGGAGGGTCAAGAAAGAATAACACGGATTCTTTTGGGAATCAGGCAACTAATTCCATACAAACAACAAAGTTTTTGGTTTTGTTTTGTTGGGTTTTTTTTATATTTCTACATACACAGACACACACACACACACATATATGAGCAATAAAGACATCTGGGAAAACTATTTCTTCCCAACTGGCTTTGGCCCTGTCTCAGTTATGAACCTATTTGAAATGCCACCAAAGTAGACAGAAGGGCTCCTCCTGTCTTCTGCTGAGTCAAACCCAGAATTACCTGCACAAACATCATTAGCTTAAACAGGTCACTGAATGGTGGCACTGAAATCCCAGGCCCTAGGCTGCTCTAACTTGTTTGTTCAATCAGTATCTACTCCTCTTTGACTTTATCAGGTGAACATTTGACAGGTATTTCTTTCTGAACAGTGTGCTGAATGAGAAAGACTGACATACCTGGAAGCTCACAAAAAGTCAGTCTAACAACCTGGAATTTTTATTTCACTTTTTTTTTCTGTCCAAATGTGGAGCAGTGCAAACCTTTGAGCATTACGCCTTTTCAGAAAAACATACTCATCACTTGAAAGAGAAACATTAAAGTTTTATTGCAATCTTTGTATTGGTACATAGACTTTATTAAATGAGAAGAGATTTAAGTAAGACAAAATGAGCAAAATCTGACTACCATTTTACACTCTGGTGCAATTGTAAATGATGGTACATGTACATGAAATACAAAAGTATATGCAGTCTCTACCTTTGCTCCTAGGACCATAAACTTTTTCTAGTTACAATGAGAAATGCCTTGGAGATTATTCTATTTGGAAGAAACACTAGCAACAAGTTGATTAGAGCCATCTCTTATTAATATCACTTACAGATTTTCTTCAGATAGGAATGTCATGATTAGAAAGCTCTCCTACCAGGAGTACGCAGGCAANCAACAGCATTATATTGTCAGCTATGCAGAAAGCAATTTTTTTTTGTTATGTTTCCTGCATTAAAATCTATTGGGCCAATTCTCAGTAAAGCAAGTATCAAGTGAAGTCAATGGAGTGTCACCTTGCAGGAGTAGATACAGATCCATATTTCAAGGTTTGTCTTTGCAATCCTTGCAGCAACAAAATCACTTTCCCTCTGAAATTTACCCATTCTGTTTTGAAGCACAAAGGCATGCTTACTAGCTCTTCCTGCAAAGATAACTTACCTAGATTTAAACCTGCATGTTCTTTTCCTCACAGTAATTCATTATTTTACTTATCCTAACAAAATTGGTCTTGACTGGACTAGTTATTATATCTATTAGACTGCAAATTTAAATAATAATAATAAAAACAAAGGAGGTCATCTACTCAAAATTATTGTAGTGTTGTAACAGGTTATGTTACACTTATTTTCAATTATCCAAAAGACATGTATTGGCTGCCTAATAGTGCTAGCACATTTAGACTTATGTTAGGCTTTGTAAAGATTCAGGGTATTCCATTATAAAAAAAAAGTCCAGAATTTACCTTTTTATGTCAATTATATGTGAATTCCCCTATTATATCAGTATAGTATGCAATATATGATGACTAATGTACTACAGATACAATAAGAAGAGTTTATTCTTGTAAAGCCCTTTTAAAATGATTTGAGGCCTATGTAAAATAATGATTCATTAAGGTGGCTATTAATTTCAAGAACACATTTTCCATTCCCAGAACTTCAACTGTGGTCTTGGCCAAAAGCCTGTATTCTCTGATATTAGTCAATCTCCAATTGGTCTCACTGTAATGACCCTCTTGAGAGGTCTGGACAGGAAACTCCTGGTAACAAATTACAGATTTCTACCTCCAGAGCTNTTATTAATATCACTTACAGATTTTCTTCAGATAGGAATGTCATGATTAGAAAGCTCTCCTACCAGGAGTACGCAGGCAAACAGGTTGACAAATAAAAAAAAAGACTTAAAAATACACACTTAACTTGTGTATGTGAACTGATTAAGTACTGAAAAGACCATTGTCATTCAAATATTTGAGGCAAAANTTAAATAATAATAATAAAAACAAAGGAGGTCATCTACTCAAAATTATTGTACTATTGTAACAGGTTGTGTTACACTTATTTTCAATTATCCAAAAGACATGTATTGGCTGCCTAATAGTGCTAGCACATTTAGACTTATGTTAGGCTTTGTAAAGATTCAGGGTATTCCATTATAAAAAAAAAGTCCAGAATTTACCTTTTTATGTCAATTATATGTGAATTCCCCTATTATATCAGTATAGTATGCAATATATGATGACTAATGTACTACAGATACAATAAGAAGAGTTTATTCTTGTAAAGCCCTTTTAAAATGATTTGAGGCCTATGTAAAATAATGATTCATTAAGGTGGCTATTAATTTCAAGAACACATTTTCCATTCCCAGAACTTCAACTGTGGTCTTGGCCAAAAGCCTGTATTCTCTGATATTAGTCAATCTCCAATTGGTCTCACTGTAATGACCCTCTTGAGAGGTCTGGACAGGAAACTCCTGGTAACAAATTACAGATTTCTACCTCCAGAGCTAAATTAGTGATTTGGTTAGATGTAACAGCTGAAGTCTGCTATCCCTTCTGAAGTCATGATCTCCTCTGTGGTTTTCAGAGAGGGTTGTGACAGCTGAGAGTTATATTACTTTAATGGATTTTTACGTGTATCTTGATCATTGAGAAATATTCCTCCTCTTAGTCATCCAGGGTGTTGCAATTTTTTTCATTTTCTCTTTCTCTTGCACTCTTTTTATTAGATCTGTTTTTTCTCACAAAAATATATGAGGAAGGGATTTCCTTCATCAGTCTTTTTTAAGGTGACTCTATGCCCTAACATCTTCACAAAATATAACATTAGCAAACTAAGCCAGGCTGTGACTTAGCAAAGTTCAGAGATAATTCAGGCAGTGAAATCATAGAGTGTCAAATGTTTTCTTCTGCACTATAAAGGAAAACATTCTCTTTGAACTCAGCAAGGACTTTGTAGGACAGGAGGATTATTTGAACCAATTTTCAGCACAGTCTTTTCAAACTATTCTGTGTGTTGGAGGAAAACTGCAGATCCCTTGGATGTAAATTGCAAATTGTTTCCCCCAGTCAGATAAAGGACACACACAAGGTTCTCCTTGTATTTATGTGTCTGGTGGTACTTGAGTCCGTGGCAAACACTTAGTCAATAAGAGCAAACATCAATAGCAATAAAAAAGGCTTGTCTTTCCTTTTCCTGCAAAGTCAATGGAATCTGTCTCATGTGATTTACTTGCCCCCTTTCGCAGGTAAAATGGTCCCAGGGCTGGAACAATTCTGTTTGATAGGCACGTTTTACAACTATTTAAATGGCTGTCAATATCATCATCCATCTTCTGCCATCAAAAGTATTGTCTTACTGATGTTTTCTTGTTTATCACACCTGAATTAACAACATGTCATGCAGATAGGGACTTTGTGGACATCACCTTAATTTCTGTAATGCAGGAATTACATGGCAACTTAAATGCTGTTAAAACCAATCTAGCATTGCTACATATTTCTAAGATCAACCAGTAAGGATGAACAATTTTCAAGATCCACATTATCTTCAATGCCCTTTTATGTTTACCATTTATACATTACAGAACTGGCTTCTACAACTTTATTTAATAAAGGTTGACTGTCTGGTAACGCTGTGTTGTTAACCAAATATCAGATGCAATTTCCCAGCTTCAAATTTCAGTTTGACTCTTGAAGGAGCAAAACAGAAGAGAATGAAGGACAGTCAGACCTATCCAGTTTTTTTTTTGATTTGTCAAAATATAGGAAGGGTGTTATTCTGTTTCACCTTAGCCTGGCCCTTGTCCCTAATGACCACTGTACCTTCACACATTTGAATGTCTCAAAAAGAATTCATATAAGGGAATTTGTTAAGTACAGCATTGGAGAACTAAATGGACTTTGGTAGTATTTGTGTGCCATATCCTAAGCATCAGCAAGTCTTTCATCTGGCTTCTGAGTAGATCCCTGTGCTAAATTAAAAGCTGTGTGTGATCTATTTCAAAAAGAAAGCCTTAGAAGGGCTCAAAACAATACACCAAAAGTAGGAAAGGAAGGCAAGGGGGCAGTGAAAACAATAAAGCATTTTAAGAGACAGTGTTTTTGGAAGGACAGAAGGTGAAAAAAGATATAGGCAGAACAATCAAAAATAGCTGTGTAAAAGACTCACTGCAAGTATGAATACGACTCAAACTATCAATGTGATTGATACATCTGTTATTAATTACATGGAATTTTTGATGTTCATGGAAATGCGGACACAAATTTTGTAGGTGCACATATCAATCAAATCATAGCAAAATTTTTTTTCAAAATTATTTTTACAAAATCTGTTATATTACATTAAAAGTATGTCTTTTTAAGTGAGTAGTGAAGGCAAAGCTCTTAATATCTGTGTTAATCTAGTTTTTCTGTTATGTAACTAACAGATCACATTTGTCACATGCAGTCTGACCTCACTGAAAATTTTGCACTTTTATAATCTTTGCCCATAAAATTGTTCAAAGCTATTCATAGGTCTGTGCCCCCCTTCTGGAATGAGTGCCAGCATGATTTTTTTAAGATATCTTCATTATACACAGGAACCTGATCAAGTCAGGGATTTTCTTTGATCTGTGACACTATAATGCTTAATTTCCTTCAACGAATCTCAAATAGTTGTGTCTGTTTTGTCCATAGAACTGGAAATAAATTTTAATATATTTTAAAGGGCAACAGATCAAAGCCAAAGGTATGGCCCATGATTTCTTAGCCTGTACCAGCTGCAAAGTAAAATGACTTTACTTGAGTTACTGTAACAGTGATTGTTCAGCATCCTATCCATGATATAAGACAGGATTTTACACTCATTCTACAGTGGGAGAAATAAAGCCATAAAAAATTGCTAGTATAAGATACCAAGAGGATATCAAGTCATTAATAGATTGCAGTAAAGCTTAAAATCAATCAAAAATTAATCTGCTAGCAAACAAAAAGACTTCCGTAGGCTTATTGCTAGATTCTGTAAACTCTCTGTAACAGGAATTTAATTGTTTCTCCTTTCCAACATCAGTAGGTGCTGTGGAAGTTTGACATTGTCCCAAAAATAGCTCTGAAGAGTCTCAGAGAGAATGACTAAGCCTTGAACTTCAGAGAATGACACATGAGAGCAAGAGGCTCAACCTTAGTAACCAGGCTTACAACATTTTACTGGTTAAAGATTATTTTTCACAGCGTAAAAGATTAGAGATTCTTGTTTAAAACAAAAGCTGACATTGTGCTTTATAGTTATATATCCCCAAGGAGAGAACAACTCCACTAGCCAACTGCACAGCACAAATGTGCTGAGTGTGCTGAATGTGGACTGCACCTGCACTCATATATTTTAAAAAAAAGGCTATGGTCCCTAGAGACTAGTCTATACAGAAAGAAAAGAAAAAAAAAAACACCTTTTTCACAAAGGTCCTGGCTTATTAATGTGTTCAGTTAAGTCTATGCCTATTTGCTTAAAGCTGCATAAGCACACCGTGATCAGTAACAGTATGGACCTGCATTTCAATGCCCTGAGAAATTTGGATCTATCGATCATCTAACCAGAAATTTTATTACAGGTTTTAATTACCAAATAATTTTATTTTTCAAGTTTTTGGTTTTGTTCATTAGCCTCATCCTTAATATAATTCAGTAAAGCAGAGAAAGCACTAACAATAGCAATTATGTGTATGTTTTTCAGAAATAGTACAGAATGTGAAGTCTAGTATATATATGTATATAAATCCTTCTCCAGTGAAAAAATTATTAGAAGCTAAATTTAGTAGCACTGACACTCCTGAAAAGCAATTCAGTTTGGAGAAATTATATGTTTTTATACAGTCCTCCCAGCCTTGGTTTTATGTCCTGCAGAAAGGTGTGTCCAGAAAACACACTATCAGCAATATAAAAATGATACTCAAAATAAGTGCATTAACTAAAACGTGTCTGGATATACAGTAGGATCCAACAACATACTGTGCAATTACAGTTACAATTGTAATTACAATTGCGCTGACAGTCTAGTGATAATATTTACTGATTTATCTGTGACAGATTTAATGTGCTGACAGATACAACGTTCATCTTCATGGCAGCTTTGCATGTCAAATCTCAAAAGTAGTTAGTCCTGATTCTTAGTTTATTGTTGTGCATGAACTGTTTTTTAGACTTTACTCACTATATACTAAAAATTCACAGGCTGGGAGACATTTTCAAAATACGTACACAAAGGATTCAGTTGGTGGCTGCATTCTGACACAGTTCAGTGAGGGTTTTCTCCACCTTTTCTCCGAACTAGTTCATAGTCTAATATAAATTGAAATGTCAATACCTCGTATGACATTTACCTTGGTCTAGCAGGGGATCAAGAATAAAATAATAAATGGATTTTCTTCCAGTTCGGTCAGACCGTACTGAACCAAGTTTATAATTTTTGTCAAGATTTTTTTTTTATTTTTAATACAGTGCTTTTTGCAGTTTTTGCCACCATCCCTTGGATCAAGAAGTAGTAGCTGCAGAGACAGCGGGCATCACAGTATTTCTGGAACCATCTGTACTAAATCACCTCTCCTATGGGGAAAGGCTGAGAGAGCTGGAACTGTTCAGTTTGAAAAAGAGAAAGCTCTGGGGGATCCGATCACTGTGTACAATTAGCTGAAGGGAGGGTAAAGAGAACAGAGACAGACTGTTCTCAGTGGTGCCCAGGTTCACCTTTGAACAGCAGAGAACACTTGTTCACTGTGAGGGTGACAGAGCACTGGCACACACCGCCCAAAGAAGTTGTGGAGACTCCCACCTTGGAGATACTCAAAAGCCATCTGGACATGGTCTTGGAAAGCAGCTCTAAGTTACACAGCTTGAGCAAGGAGTTTGGACCAGACAACATCCAGAGCTCTCTTCCCACTTCAAACATTTCTATAATTCTGTGATTCTGTGAAATCTGTTAGAGATGGACAGTTTTTCATAAAACATCCAAACCAAGACAACACACATGAGCTCTTTTAGAAAACCTTAACCTATAGACCTAAATATCATTGATTGTGTCTATGAAAGGAAGGAAGAGAAGAAAATGAAAGAGAAGGAGAACATAAACTCACTGTTTTTTGAATCACAGTGGGAAAATACCATATAAAGACAAACAGCAACTCCATAAATTAGAATAATATACTTTATAAATATTATAAAAGTATTTTTCAGCATTCAGGATTTTTTTTTCTGGCTATTAGTAATAAATAGACATCAGTGGATACTAGGAATGCAATTTTATTACTTTCAAGGGCAAAATAAAGTTGCACTTAATAAAGAATAAATAGCAATAGAAAAAACTGCAAGCACAAAGATTGCTTACTGCTCAGTGATCTAACTTCTAAAAATGTTTTGCATTTAAAATTTCATGCATCTGAAAGACCTTTTGTTTTTTTTAATTAGCAGGATGCTAATGATGGAGGATACATCCTCCATTTATCCATATCCCTTTGTTAACCATTCCCACAAAGTGTGATGTTTCAAGAATAGTAATGACCAGTGAGATAAGTACTTATTTTAAATTATTTAAATTACTTACTTACTTAAATTGAAGATATATAAGTGCCCAGAAAGGCAACCCTGCCTAACCGAAAGCTTGTAGCTGCAGGATGACAGTGGGGACACCATTCAGTTACATTAAGCAGCATCTCTTCATGCTCAGTACACATTTGGAGACCTTATTCTACAGGTTAGTGGAAAACTAAACATGTAAGGATGGCTTCAGAAGGTGTCCTGTGGGCTGACATTGATAAATAGTGAATTACTTTACCTGGTAATATTTTAGTCCTGATCTGTGCTGTCTGTAAACCTCTCCTAGTAAATGCAGAGCTTTTACACTCCCTAAGCAATCTGTCTGCTGCTGAGCCCTCTGAACTCACATTTTTCTTGGCAATAGGCAAGGAAATTAGTGTGAGTAAAAGCACATATTCCCATCTCTGTTAAGTAAGACTACAAAACACTTTAGCAGGGCCACAGAAGCTTCCAAGATATTTTATTCTTAAAACCAGTTAGGAAGTTTAGGTTTTGGGGGGAGTGGGAAAATCAGTGGAACAAGCAGGCAGCAAATCGTAGCTATTAGATGCTCATCAATGTTACAGAAGTATGGTTTATCAGAAGCAAGTTTATGCTGTTTATTAAGATGCCCTAAGAATAAAAATGGTATGTCTTTAAGACATATTTGCAGTACAATGTGCTACTAAATAATTTTTAATTTTGTTAATATCTGTAGTCACTTCTGTAATAAAATGTGTTTTTCTTGTTACTCAGTGGTTGGGCTTTTTCACTCTTTTTCCTATTCTAATCGAATATATCTTGCAGATAGGATAGAATAAATAGATAGGATAAATAGAGCTAATAGTCTCCAGTCTGGAATCCGAGCAGATTTCCAAACGAGCTCTGTGCTCACGCAGCTCTGGAAATTGGGAAGCGAGGAGTGACTGTCAGTGGGCAGCGCCCTCTAGCGATCCGCTGCTGGAACTGGTAGAAATCGTGCGCTGCTCTTCCGCGCTTGGCGTCTTATTTATTATTTAGGGATATTTAGAGAAAGAGAGAGAAGACAACGTTTGTTAGTACCAGTTTTTTATTTTATTTGGCGATACAAAATACAAATTTGCAAATTATCCAAAACCTGACAAAATATTGCTTTGCTATGTCCTAATAGTCGTTCTTCATGATAAATCTGATTAACAACCACAATAAATGACAGAAACATTTTCAATGCTCATGTTTATTTTAACAGAAAAAGGATTTTTACTAAGACATAATAAATGGGACATGTTATTATAGGAGAAAGTTTGCAGGGAAAGGCTTCACGCTTTGATCTGAATCACAGGGCAAGACTACTTTCAGGGAGGAAGAGGCAAGGGCAAATTATCTGAAGGCTGCAGCCACGCAGCTGGCCGGGACATTGCTGGGTTATGCGGCTCCTCACAAGATGTAGTTGGACCTTACTTTGCTGTGCAACAGAGGAAACAGATTCAGTCACAGTTACAGATAATTACTTGTATTAATAAGACAGTGTCATAACTTAAAAATGCATAAATACACAAAAGACATACTTTTTTCAAACTAGTATGTCCATTTAAATTAAATCCATGTAAGGCTGTAATTAGAGGGCATCTGCAGACTGCCTGACTGGGAAGGAGAGACCGCATCCCGTACACACTGCATCCTTCCTGTGGATGGATCTCAGGAAGGCAATCAGTCTCAGTTACAGACGTCTTTAAAAAAGATTAAGCAAAAAACGCACGACCACTTCCCTTTTCAAGAATCTCACACTAACCATGTGCTTTCTTTTACTCTGGTGAGAGCATTTTATTTCTGATCCAGCTATATTTAGATCTAATTTTTCGGTGGTGTCAATAATAGACCCTGAACTAAACAATAATAACAACAACAAAAATTAATACATCCTTCACTGGATGCACAGAATTAAAATCCCACCAAACAAATAAACAAACAAAGAAACACACACAAAAAAACCCTCAGCTGAACAGCCTACCTGAAAAAGCTTCATTGAGTCCTTTTTCTGCATATTTTGCTGCTCCACACTATCTCTTTCTCCTGCCATCTCTCCTTTTACTACAAACACTATGCCCTTAATTCCTAGTGCAAAGCAGTACAGAAATGTAAATGATGCACTCAGTTTAGGAGAGGAAATGGAAATAGAGCTATATAGGACATCCTAGTTATGCATGGCCTCTTGGAAAGCCCCACTTTCAGTTAACACAGACAGAATTTGTCACCTTAGGGCAATGGTGAAACCCACTAGTGCCAGGAGAATTCAGGCACCTCCATCAGGCTCATCTCCATTAAGGCAAGCAATTTCTGTATGCAAGTCAGGCGAAATCAATGAGTTTTGCCCATTGCTTCACCAACAGAGATGACCAGAACTTATCAAATTGCATTGATCTGAAAACTGCTGCCTGATGCAGAGCACTATACAATCTTCCTAGGTGTTGTGTGGAGTGAAATACCAGAAGCACCAAAATCAGACACAATTCATAGTTGTTTTCAATACTAAAATTTTATAGAAATAAAATTTAAAAAGTAAATTTCTTTGAAAAAGTAAATTTCTCCATGATTCCTCACTTTGTTGTAACATTTTTTACACATACAAATCAGTGCAGCAGCCTTAAAAAAATAAAATAAAATCTACATAGCGTCCTGTCATATCAACCATGAATAATTTAAAGCAATAGCATATCTGAGGGCTTATAATAAGGACAAGTTTATGAAAGTTAGTTTTTATGTTGCTGTTACAGGACAAAGAGGAAATATCCCCATTATAATTGCTTAACAGTAAGAGGAAATGCTTTCAACAATCAGTCTGGGTATCTTTGTGAAATATATATACCAGATTCCACAAATATTTTACAACCTTGGTTTGCTTAAGAACTGAGTATTCTCAAAAACTAATTGAAAGCAACCCAAGAAGTCCTCAAGAGATCAGACGCAAAACCCATAGGTCACAAGAAGCTGTGTAAGCAGGAAAAACTATCAAAGGCACCTTGTATTCCTCTAACCACTAAAAATGGTGTCTGTGCAATCTGTGTTTTGCATGTATGTTCACTGCACATAAAGAAACACTCCTTTTCATTTACTTTTTCGGAGCTGGTATTCATGCTAATTACACATTCCCTAGCCAAGAAAGGAGACCACTGTAAAAGGACATTTTGGTCTGCTTCTCATTGCTAGCCAATAGGCTGCCAGAAAATAAGATGCTTATATTAATTACAACTTTCTCACTAAAAGTCTATGTAAGTGGCTGAGGTCTGAGACAGTGTTGAAGACTTCAAAAGATTCTTAATGAGATAATTTATGGAGTCATAGTCCTTGCCTTTTGCTTTCACTCTCCCATGAAAACTCACATCCTGTGCTGCAAGTCAGTTGAATCAAATGAGTTCTTGTATGCTCTGGCATGGACCCAATTTGTGTTTAAACTTACTGCAGTGATAAGCTGATGGGTTTTGTTTATTTCTGCTTTATATTACAGCATAACAGAGTAGAAGAACAGTTTAGAATCTTTTTCAATCTGATGTCAAACAAGTTCAAAATCTGACAGGCAATTATTTTTAGGTGACAAAAGCAAACAAAGCAACAGGAATGTGTCATGCTTTGTTATACGTCTTTAAGGACACTAATTTGCAATATTATATGTGTTTCAAAATATTCTCTGACTAAAAGACTTTTTTATTCCCACTATTGGCTTAACTCCTGCATAACTAGCCACTTTGTACAGGCCAGTTTTCATGTCTGACAGAAAGTCAATTTCATCTGAAGTCATCTGGAAGAAAAGTTTAATAACTGAGCAATATTTCAAGGGAGATGGGAAATCCAAAAAAATCAGCATACTTGAAGAGAAAATATCATTGAAAACTCCTAATCAGTTCTGATTATATTCTGTATCAGCACAGTAGCACAGTGTATTTGGGTGGAATTCCATGTGGGTATTTTTGGTCTGTGTTTGGCCCAGCCACCTGTGAGAAGCTGGGTTTTCTCCTGCCAGGTTATGGGAAAACAGGCTGATAAAGTTGGTCTCTGGCCTTGAGAGAGAGATTTCTGTGTAAATTAAAATTAATTGGTCTCTCATGATTGGCTGATGGCCCTCCAAGGGCACTTGAAGAAGAGAGGAGGAGGAAGTAAACCCCCAGACTCAATTAAGGAAGACCCTCTGAAATGGATTGCGCAGGTGCGGAGAGACCCACGCAAGTGCAGAGAAGTATCAGTTATGTAACATGAGGGGCAGTGCCAAATACCTTTACTTGGGCAGCCTTGGCCATGTCGCTCAGGTTAACATCATTTGGCCAAGTAGATAAAGGGCAGATGGCTCATATCTCCGGACTTTTTTGCTCACTTCATGTGACTAGGACAACGTTGCCTTTTGATGGTGACTCCTGCCTTCGCAAGGAGCTGGCCTACCCTTGAGATTGCAGCCACTGCCCTGAGGTGAGTGGACATTCTGGGGTTGGTGAGACAACCCTGTGGGAAGACACCTTGGGGGAGTGGGGTGTGTCAGACCCAGGGGGGCTTTTTCCCCTTCTTCTCTCTCTCTCTCTCTCGCTCTGGACATGGTTGGGCTTGCTTTCCTGTTCACTTGGCCACCCTTTTGATAATAAAGTTACTGTTTAGTTAAACTTTCAACAGTGTCCTTGTTTCAATTTCAGCAGCCTGGTGGACCCCTCAGTTCCTCTCTGGAGCATACAGGCTACCAGGTAGCTAATGGATTCCAGAGATCTAGTGCTTGAGGTGGAATCCTGTTCCTTTTCTAAAGACTGTCTTTTTCAAACAGATAGGCCACAGTTTGTGTTTCACCCATCATATAAAAGCGTTAAGGTAGCTAAAAATTAAGGTTTTTTTTATTTTTTTGTGGGTTTTTTCTCATCTATGTATTATAAGTCTGTGCAGGGTAAATATGTTTTTTAATGTAACAGTCATTTCCCTGGGCTGAAGTAAAAAACTTTATGTCCTGTGTTAGATTGTTAGCAAAAACAAATATTTCTGCCATTAGTAAAATAAAGACTCCCTAAATACAGAAATGTCAATAGGTTGTCCTAGGGTACCTTAGAAACAAGAGAAAATAATTCTAATAGTGTTGAGCATGGAGAGCATGGTTGGAGTAGTCAAATTTTCACAGAAATTTCTGCCATGCCACTAAGCAATCAGAAGCAAAATGTTTCATCTGCCACTTCGGATTTTTTCTCATTGGTTCCAAAAGCTAACAGAAATCTACCCAAAGTGATGATTTGTCTAAAAGTAAAAGAGTTTAAAAGTAACAAAACATTAGGAGGGGACAGGTGATACATCTTTGGGCTTGGGTGGCTTCACATCAATAAATCAAATCTCTTATCACTTTGTCATGGGCATGTCAAGAGTACAGTGTCTTTAGACATCTTTAGCCTATGCAAACAGAAAAGATAATGTAAAATAAAAATAACAAATTATGCCTTTTCTAATTACAGTTATACCTGAATCCAGTGATACTTTCAGCAAGATTCCACTTCTGCATGGAGTTTGGTGAGTCTGTTGCCAGGCATTCAGTGCTCAAGGGATTTCTTCTCCATCCCTTCATACCTGGAATGACAGTTCAGAAAGCTTTGTTGAAAGAGATTGTTTGTCTGCTAGGAAAAAAAAAAAATAGAAGACAGAAGGTAAAAGAGAATTATGGTATGAGAGAGAAAGAGAATTATGGTCAATTCAAAATCACTCATCTCAAGGCAGTAAGTTATTTTCTTTTAAAATGCTCTTTTTCCTACTGTTTCTTACCGGGCTAATTGTGTAAAAGAGATATATTTCTGCCCTGTTGCAGTTGGTACTTGCTGTCAGTATAGATACACTGGATAAATTCCCAGAGATTATCTGTGACTTTCCAAACAGAAATACACCAAATAATACCATTTGCTTTCTGCTTCCTTTTTCCTCATCTGAAAAAAATTACATTTTCTTGGAACATTATTGTTCAAATTTGGAAGTCAGCATGATTTCTAAGGTCCTGATAAGTATAATTCAGTCCAGTGTGTTTCCACATAGGAGATCCAGATGGGTGCTGTACTATATTCTTAGAAATTACTAAGAATGTGTAAGGGAAAATAAAATTTTGATAGACTAGATCATTCAACACAAAATTGTTTCTACATGGCAAAAGCTTCTGAGATTGCTTGCAGTTACATTTTAAAGATGTGTAAATCAGAAGTTGCAGAAATGCTATTGCTGATAGTGAAGCACCTGTACTTTTGGCACATTGCAGCATACTTCTCTACAGGATCACAGCCTGTGCACACATTCATAAGACAGAACTCTTAGTTCTGACAACAGTTTTGATAAACCTTTTCTCATGATAATGGGTAAAAAATGCTTCCATCATTCCAGGTAAGGGAAGGATCTTGGTTTAGATGCTGGATCACGTAGTAATTTGATTTATTGAAATGTTGTTTTATCTTCAAATCAATTTCAAGTCAACACAGTGATTAAATGCTTTCACTGCACACTCTCTTTGTCCAGAAGATAAATATTCTTCCTTTCTGTTATAGGAGCAGCTCTTTCCAGCATTTTCAGAAGCAGCCTGGGGAGAAAATAGTGCAACACCTTTTTTCCTTCACAGCTTACTTTAGGTATTTTAGGTGTGATGCTCATGTTGCTTATGACTGACTTCTTTCAATGCATAGTGTTCCATACCACCACTGCTATTTAAATTACATCTCATTTGCTACAGATTTGGACATTCACACTGATGATTCAGACATTCATCTGAACAACCTTCAGGAAGTAGAAAATCATAAGTGAGCACAGTTGTACAGAACAGGGTTACAAAGAAATCAATCACGGATACATGCAAAGGTGGGTCACTGCCTGTCACGCTCATAGCAGCGTATAATGGCACAGAGGAAATTATGCTTAAAGTCATTTTAAGCACTACAGTTAATGGGATTTGTCATAATACATTTCATCAGACATTTCAGAATGCGATGCTGCTGTATTGACTGTATTTTAAACACTAAAGTCAAATATCAGCCCTTCATCTGCAATCAAAGCAAAGACCACAACACCCCTAGGTGAGCTAGTTTCAACCAGCTGATCATAGGGAGAAAATTTTAGTGTTCATTGGGCATATTACCATTAGCTATTTCTAGTCATTCCTTCAACATTCACTATTCTACTAATTCTGAACTGTGTGGTTGTTATTTTCAAGAGACTGATAATGTATGTAAGTCAAATATACACCATGGTACTTGGGGCTTATTTGGCTTTGGTGTTTGAAACAGAATTTGTATTAATAAGACAATTTTTCAAAATGCTAATTTGTTATGGTTTCTTTTTAATCACAGGTTTTCTCCATGATTCACAGATTTCCTGATAATTTTGATTACTCATTTTATATTACATTATTTTTACTTCACTGAAAAAATACCAGATACTTTTTATGGATTCCTTGTCTTCTCAGACATTGTAGCAACTTGCTGCTGTGAGGACAAACTGTGATGAGGCAAATAAAAATACACTTAGCACTAGTCTGAAGTTTTAAACCTCTCACAGAGAACAGTGTACAGTGAGAAGCATTCACAATGAAGTGAGAGAAGAAAATGCAGTCTAAAGTACTGAAAAATAGGTCACCTTCACTGAACGTAAAGGACCAACAATGTAAAATAATTTTCTGAGTGCTTTTGTACAAAAGAGATGACACCACGAAGAAAGAGAGTACACCTGAAACCCAGCAACACACAATCTGTCCTGCAGAACAGGTGGGAGGGACATTGCTTTTCACTTCCATCTGGTCCAACTTATAGGTGGTCTGAGGTTGGCACCACTACTCAAGCACTACCAAAACTTTACTCAAGGTTACAAGGTTGTATCTTTCTGGATGTATTACTAAAGGAATATGAATATATGTGTCATTTTCACGTGGAGGAAAGATAGATATTTCTCAATCTTATATCCACTTTTTTCTTCTTAAAACAGTAATTCTTTCCAAATAATTCTGAAAGATTTTTGCTTCATTTTCAGATTGTGTTAACTGAGTGTGTTTCCCTTTGCTTTGTAAGCAAAACATTAAAGTACAAATGCCAGTTTCCATCTTTTTTCCACTTCATGCATTTATACAGGCAAAATTCAACTCTTTGTAGCCCAGAATATATGGATAACTGAAGAATATATGAAATTTTGGCATCACCAAACTGTTAACTATGATTTTCATGACTGTCTAAAGTTCTTATAGGAAATATTGTATGTTGGCACCATAAAAAGCATATACTCCTAAGATTAAACAAGTATTATGAGATAGCTGGATTAGTTGTAACACCACCCCATCTGAGCAGAATCAAATTTTCTAAGTAGCTAAGTTCTCTTCTAAGATATACAGATTCTCATTTGAGAAACCTTTTTTTCCTTTCATCTCAATTTTTAAAATATGTGCATTGGTTAGACACTTTACATAAGCTACTGACATTTTTTTTCTAGCAGTTAGGATTATATTTACATTATTCACAATAATGTTTCACAGGTGGTCATATGTTCTCCAATACTGACCTAATAGATACCTTAAAATGCAGTTTAAAAGGTCTTACAAGGATACTGATTACCTACTTTTCAAGAATGTAACCTTAATGCATAAGTGCATTGTCGTTTTGATTATTTTTATTAATCCATATTAGTATTTTCTCTCATATAAATTATAATAATTATTATATGCTTATGCCTCTGTCCAAACTTCTGCCCCTTAGTTTTGCTGTTTAAATTATTCTTGTTCGTAGAAGTTAACAGCATTTTATCTAGATATTTCCAAAGTACATTAAGTTTCTGTATCTTCAGAACAATCTTTGCCATAGACTCCAATATAAACAACAAATAGTTTAGCACAACAAGTATAAAACTGGATCATAGCCAGTCTTTAGAACTATACTATAACCTTAGGCATACCTTCTGTGAAGATGGTTAACAAAGGGACTAACGAATATTCATATCCAGATCTAATGACTTGGGCCAGACCCTTTTGTTCTGGTCTCGAAGGCTAGGAGGGATGGGGGAAGAAGGCTCTGGTGGGAAAAGCTGCTGGGGTTTTTCTATGTTTCTGCAGAGTTCAATGGCTCTTCTGTCGAGCGAGGACAGGAACACGCCGGTCCAGCAACATGGGAGAACCAGGGTTGTGCCTGCCTGTGCCCCTTTTTCTCTCTCTAACTTGGCCAATTGCCTCTGGGGGCTGGGGCCCACTGCAGGAGCTTCTGTGAGGAAGAGAACAACCCTGCTTCTGCACTGCACAGACGGGGCCCCCATCACTTCTCCATCGATTCTACAGGAACTGACGTGGGTGACTGTGTCAGCCATTTCAGTAACTATAATTGTTCTCTGATCAGCGAGCCGCAAGAAGGGCTGCCTGCAAGAGGGGCCAGCTGGCCAAGGTGTGGCATCACCACCTCCTGTCCATAAATATAATTGCACTCTGTTTAGGATAGCAGAGAAAATTGACTTTTGTTTCCTCTTCGTTCAAAGGGTTTATTACAAATTGTTTTGTTTGGTCCTTTTCTGGACATATATAGATATATTGTGGTTAAGAACTGTTATCCTTTTCCTGTATATTTTCCTAATTAAAGCTTTGTTCTAAATTTAAAGGGAGAGGGGCTATTTCCTTTTTTTTGTCTGGCCTTCTTGGGGGAAGAAGGCCTTTCCTTTTTTCTCTCTGTCTTCAACATAGATATCTTAATTCTCTTCTGAACTAAGACAAGGTAGTAGTTAACAGTTTCTAAATCCCTTTGTGCCACATTCTTGAAATTCTGTTTAAGGGTCTTTTCAAGGAAAGAGGTTTTAGCAAGGATATCCTGTTTGGGACACATGCACCTGGACCAGAACAACAAGATTCTTTTCAGTCAAAACAAGATAGAGGGCCCAGAACCCTTGCAGGGTCTCCAACTGGGCAGTTCTGAGGACAGTACCAAGGTGTGGATGTTTGGGTTGGCTCCCTGCCAAAACGCAACAGCAGCCACACAGATTCCCCCCCCCAAGAGAAAAGGGAAAAAAAAACAAAAGAGAATTGTAGTAAAAGTATATATATATTCACATATATTACAAATATATACAATCAAACACTATGAATCTACAGAGTAAGAACCGCAAACAACTCCAAAAGGGAAAAGGGGGAAGGGGAAGGGAAAGGGAAATGGGACAAAAATGGGTAGGAACAAAACAAAAACAGATATACACACACTCATAAACTCAGGGAAAAGCTCAATAAGTAACTAATACAATAAAATCTCACCAAAAGTAACTTCCCTTAAGAGAAGCAGTAGAGATCTCCACCTCTGGACGAGTGAGGCACCAGTGTCTCCGAAAGGCCTCAGCTCACATAGATAAGAGCTGAGCCAGCACAGAGACCTAATGTCCTCCCCAGCACATGAAAGAGAAGAGAGAGAGAAGAGGGAGGAAACTCCCCAATCTTATATACCCCTGATTACGTGAAGGAATGGTGTGGAATACTTCCTTAGTTATAACCTGGTTACTAGGGAAGGCCCAGACCAAAAGCAAGAAAACTAAATCACCACACAAGGGCAAATGGTTTTTAGGTTGGATGTACCCACTAGATATGGTAACTAATTAAAGCTATAAAATTGTGAGAATGCTGTGCTGGGGTGTGCACCTATGTACTCCATACACCTGAAAGCACTTTCATTGAAGAACTGCTCTCTACTTTATCTATACCAATATTGTTTGGAAGGGTTTTTTCCTCCATTTTAGGCAACAATAACAGATTGATATTACACATACATTTGGTGCTTCAGGCCTGATCAGCTTCCCATCTTGCAGCTGCTGTGTTCAAATGGGAATACACGTGAGTGTCAGGCAGGATACGTGACAAGCACTAAATGATCTCAACTCTCAAAATGTCCCAAACAAAACTGGTGTAATCTCACTGCTGTTTATAACCAGTCTCTTTTGGCATTAAGGCAATTAGTTTATTATAATTCATAGATAACACAGCCAACCTGTACAGGTGGTTGGTTGGTGAAATTAACCTTATAATGTTATTGAGGTCCACACCAGCCCAAATTTAAGATAGCAAAGACATGCTCACCTCTTCCTTTCTCTTTGCACCAATAGAAAAACTTCAGCAGTACCAAGAAGCCAATCCTATATTTCAAATAGGGAGAGGCTGAGAAGCTGATAGTAGTGGAAGCATAGCCTCCTGCTCTTAGCACGGAAAATCAAGGATTTGCTGGAGGAGAGGAAACTTGCTTTGAAAATACACAAATGAGACCATGATGGTTTAACAGTTAAGGAGATTGAAGTTTCTGGGTTTTATTCCTTGAGAAACTGCAGAAATACTGCAGTTGTAAGAGATCAGGCTCAGCAAAATCACTATAGAAAGCAAAGCGGCAACCTCCTGGAAAGATAATTTCTTTTCCCATGTCTGCACAGCACAAGAACCATGCAGATATACTGAATTGTGTTAGACACATGATATTTTAGCATTATCCTAACACAGTTCCTTGAAAACAGCTGCATTTCCCCTTGGACCCAACTAGTTCTGCACAAGTTACTAAAGTTAAGTCTGCACAGCGATGGATATTTCTTAACCCTTCTTGCTGCTGCTGTCACTATTAATGCAACATTGCAATTAGTGAGTCGTGCATTTCCTTCCATTAGCTTATACTCACAGTTAAACTGGAAATATCCATTCCTTTTTCACAAGGAACTAAAGAGGATAATTGGATTTTATTAAAATAAATCACTCACAGTTTTCAATGCAAATGCAGGGGTAACATCAAAGACACTGAAAAGCTTCTGAAAGAAATAATAATAAAACAGTGGATCAGTGTCACAAGTTTTAACTGGCAATGTTTCCCCAGCCAGAGGGCCTGTTCTATTAAAACATGGCAAGTACTTAGCAGCAGAAAAAGAATAAAGAGAATTTTCAAGAGGTGGCGGCCAGATCAACACCACAAGAAGTTACTGAGTTTGATAAAGAAATGAGACATCAAGGGTGGAGGAACTACAGAGTTCCCTGTTCTCCATAATTATCAGAGAGGCCAAAATGTGCTACAGGGGAATACAAACCAGAGTAACTTGCAGGCAGAGGAGTACTGTAGTTGCAGTTTAGGGACAGGTCCTCATATTAAGCTCAGAGTTAAGTTATCATAATATCCCAATATGATGAACAAAAAGTCTACCAAAAAAAACCCAAAAATAAAGGCAGGATAAAAGAGGTAAAACATCAGAAAGCTGCAGGTGAAGACCAAGCCACCAGAGAGGTGTTAAACATTTGTGATGATGAGCTCATCATTTGAATTCACAAATATATTCAGTGCCAGCTGACATTTACTGGTATTTACATGTTTTACTAAGCTTTCTGATCTCAAACTTCAAAATCTGATTCTTTCAGACAGTTTATGTCTTTCATCTTTTCTTGTTTTTTACTTCATTTCTCCTCTTTTATGATTCCCATTCTACCCAGTAACCAATCCATTCTATAAACATAACTTTAAAAAACAAGTATAGATCAGTACTTAAGAAAAAAAAAATGCACAGAGAAACTGTTAACAATTGGAAGAACTTTACAAAAAACATAACTAGAAATAGGAAGACATTAACTAAAATTACTAAAATACTTGAAATATCAACACCATTAAATAAACATTTATGGTTATTTTCTTTACTCTTGCCTATCCCCAAACCAGACAAAGGGTTTTTGTTGATGAGAGCTTCATAAATATGCTGTTTAGTACATCTGTATTTTGACTCTCTTAAACTAAAATAGTGCTGAATTATTTTGTCACTAGTGTACTAATGCATTAAACTCCTACTGTTCTATAGAATTAGGCAACAGAAAATTTTCCAAGATTTCAGAGGATAGACTTCACATCTGGTTTTCTTTTGCTTCAAGATCATAGATCTCTGGCAGACTCACTGTTGAAGTCACAGTACTTTAACACCCTGTAAAATAACAGAATATGTATTTTGACATTGTACTGCTACACATATATGACATTTTCTAGAAACATTTATGGTTAAAGATTGAAAACAGCAACTGAAAGATGGAAAATACTAAAAAACCACGTTAATATATATTAGCTATATTTTCAATAATTTCTTTGCCTATCCTTCACAACTACCATGAGCACTGCAGTTGGGTAAGAGTCTGAAGTGAGCATGTAGTTCACATAAAGACAGAAAGGATGTCAAACACAGTAGGAAGAATCAGCCTGTCTAGGGAAGGGAAAATGTGGGCCTGGTGCTGAATGGGACAGGGGCTGCAGTGACAAAGGACATGGAAAAGCTGTCATTGTAATACTATTTGGTGATCTTTGAACAATCATGGTGACTGAGCAAGGTTACTGAGGACAGGAAGAAAGCAAATGACACTCTTATCTTCGTCAAGAAGGACAAGAAAGTAGACCCAGAGAACCCTGAGCCTCACATCAATGCCGTAGAAGGTGATGAAGCAAGTAATAATGTAAGCCACATAAACAACAAGAAGCTCATCAGGGATAGTCTTTATGGACCCATCAGCAGAAGGTCACGCTTGACCAATCTACTGATCACTTTCTATGATGAAATGACTGAGTTCATAGATGAGGAGAGAGCAGAGGTTATTGAGTGCTTTGACTTCAGAAAGGCCTTTGGCATTGTCTCCCGTAAGACACGTACAGAGAAGCTGATGGGGAATTCACTGGATAGTCAGACAGGGGGACAGATAGAAAGCCAACTGAATGGACAGGCCCAGAGAGGGTGGTTGGTGATCTGTGACATAAACTCTAGCTGGAGGGCAGTAACTGACACTGTACTGCAGGGTTCAATACTGGCTCCTATCCTGTTTAGTTAATGATCTAAACAATGGGGAAATGTGTAGCCTCAGTAAAAACCGTGATTTGTATTAGGACTAGCAAGCCTTACAGGAAGAAGAGATTAGTTAGTGGGCACTGAGAGAGATTGAAAACTCTCTGAGCTGTTGGGCTGGAAGCATTGGAATAAGAAGCACAAAATCCACCTGGGAGCCACTTACTAGTGTCATTCTCCAGGGATTGACACTGGGCCAATCATGTTTAACTACTTCATTTATGACCTGGATGATGGGACAGGGCATACCCTCAGCAACTTCACAGATGATACCAAACTGAGAGGAGTGGCTGATACATCAGACAGTCATCTTGCCATCCAGAGGGGCCTCAACAAGATGGAGAAATGGGATGACAGGAAATTCATGAAACTACCAAATCCTGCACTTGGGTAGGAATAATGTCATATACCAGGACAGTTTGAGGGTTGACCAGCTGCCAAGAAGCTTTGTGGAGGACAAGTAGTGGGTCCTTCCTGGCTACAAGCTGACCATGAGCAAACAATGCACCCTTTCAGCAATGAAGGTTAGAAATACCCTTAACTCCACTAAGAAAAGGATTTCCCACAGATCAAGGAAAGTAATCTTTCCTCTCTACTCAGCACTGATCTGACCACATCAGGAACACTGGGTCCAGTACTGGGCTTCCCAGTCCAAGAAAGACATGGACATACTGGAGAGAGTGCAATAAAGGGCCAAAAAGCTGACTAAGAGAAATACCCATCATTCTTACCCATGCATATACATAAATTAATTAATTAATTAATTAATGATGGGAGGGAATGAAAAAGAGGAAGTCAGACTTCTTGGTGGTGCACAGTGACAGGACAGATGTCAATGGACACAAAGTGAAAGTGGAAATTCTGTTTAAATGTAAGAAAAAGCTTTTTCACCATGATGGTTTTGGAACACTTGCACAGGTTAGTCAGAGAAGTTGTGGAGTCTCCATCCTTGGAGATATTCAAAATACAACCAGGCAGAGCAACTAACTCTAGATAAGCCCTATTTGAGCAAGAACATTAAAGTAGATCATACCCAAAACTCCTTTCAAATCTCAGTGATTCTGTGATTCAAAAGCACAAATGTCACATAGTGATTTTCAGAATTACAAGTTGTTCATGTTACTTAAAAAAAGTACCAAGAGATGAAGGTGATTCCTACATTGCTGCTACTGAATAATATTCAAAAAACACTTGCTTTTCTAAATGATTTGAAAACTTGGGATTACCTATTTACACTGTGTTACAACTACTTTCATTTTAGCCCAGCAATAGTGATTTTCAATTTTCAGTTTATTCTGAACTTCAGAAGTAGAGAACTTTCTCCTTATTCGGACCTTCTCAGGTGGGCATATACCAATATTACCAGGGAACTTGATAAAAATATAGTCCTGTGGCTAAAGAAAGAGTGTGTGTTTTTTCTAACAAAAACTCTTATAAGCTTGCCCTGCAGTTAAACTGCTATAGCAAACAGTAATAGTCCGTTCACATCTATTATAAGAGTATCACCTGCAGTTTTATTGACTGTCAGAAAACAGGTCCCATTTTGCGAAACAATAAAAATCAAATGTAGTATAAAATCTCCCAAGGCTGTAGCCTGTAACCTTATAACATCAGAAATGACAGCAGTAAACCCTTTTTTCCCTCCTTTTTTTCACTTCAGACTCCAAAAGAAACCAGAGATTATATTCCAGAGCAGTGAATGCTGCAGCCATTGAGATACTGCCATGTAGAGACACAGGAAAGGTATCAGAAAACACCTTCAATTTGTTTCTATTCTTAGTGCTCTACTATCCAACATCAAAACGCACAGCCAGTTAGTCTAACACTAACAAGTACATTTTAAGGATTAACAAGTATATTTTATGGACTAAACAAAATATAAGGCATTAACAGCACAATATAGTTTTGGTATTATAATCATGCTTTTCCTAGTCTTTATTGTTTCACCACTTGACTTCACCTGAAAAATTCTGCAAACAAAGAGAAAGATAGGATTGTGTGGCAACATTTTGGTAGGGGAGGGGCAACAGAGGAGACTTCTCTGAGAAGCTGCCACAAGCCTCCTCCATGTCCAACAGAGTCAATGCCAGCCAGCTCCAAGACCCATCTGCTGCTGGCCAAGGCAGACACCATCAGCAATGGTGGTAGTGCCTCTGGGATACTGTATTTCAGATAGGACAAATAACCTGTGCAGCAGTAACTACAGCCAGAGAAAAGAGGAGTGGAAATAAGTGAGTGAAGCAGCCCTGCAGACACCAAAGTCAGTGAAGAAGGAGGGAAAGGAGATGCTCCTGGTGCCAGAGATTCCCTTACAGCTCATGGTGCAGACCATGGTGATACATGCTGTCCCCTGCAGCCCATGGAGGTCCACAATGGAGCAGAGACCCATCTGTAGCCAGCGCATGGAGGACTCCAGGCCAGAGCAGGTGGATGCCCAAAGGAGGCTGTGATCTCATGGGAAGCCTGTGCTGGAGCAGGCTCCTGATAGGACCCATGAAGAAAGGAGCCCGTGCTAGAACAGATTTTCTGGCAGGACTTGTGACCCCACAGGGGATCCACACTGGAGCAGTCTGCTCCTGAAGGACTGCAGTCCCTGGACGGGGCCAATACAGAATGCATGAAAGGGTCCTGGGAAGACTGAAGGTAATGTATTCTCAGTACTCTGCCCTCCTTTAGTACCATTGATAAGGCTCAGACTGGGTAATGGGAAGCAGCTCCATTATCCTAGATCTTCTCTGAATAAGAAGTCAGGATAGAGTCTTCAGAGGTAAAATATTTGACAGGAAGGCAGTGACTTTGAGCTGTTCCTCAAAGCATGTCCACAAGAGGAAATACAAGAATAAAAACTATGATCTTAGAAAAGAGATAGCTTCTTCCAGACGCATGTGGACCAGGTTCTTTCCCTCTGCACTTGAAAAAGTGCTTGACCATGGGTTACGCAGGGTAATCTGTAGTCAGGGTACCTGATATCCAGTTTCAGTGATTACATTATTCTTCACTTTTTTTGTCAGAGACCAAACTCAAATACTTGAATTGCAACTATGCTCCTGTTTTCTGGAATGTTTCCCTGCAGCATTTTTATTAAGACAACTTAAAAAATGCCCCATCTATATTTGCCGTCAAACTATAGTTTCCACTGAAGGGGAATCCATGTGGACACACTGGATGAAACCAGGTAGTCATGTCAATCTTTCTAGGTAGCCTGACTCAGTTGCCTGATGACAATATTTGAAACTACATTTACAATATTTAAAAATAAGAAGTTGTTGAATAAATCTTGGGCTACACCAATACACAAGCATGTGAAGTAAAATACATTTGCCAACATTTTCTATTGAACACATTTTCTCCTGAGAAATAAAGGATTCTGAAAGATTTCCAAAAATAGCCTGTACTCGGACACCTCAGTGGCCTAATATTTCACCCCAAAGTTCTCAGTAGCTCCATTCCATCAATTCTTAATTTCACATTCATGATGAAGTTAGATAAACGTTCCCTAAAATTAGAAACAGATAAAACATGCAGTAATGCAATTACTAGATTATTTTTCTTATGTCATACATAGCCACACTTTAAGGAACTTCATAAAATAGGAAATTGTATGCATCATGTAAGAAGAAAAGTTACATTTATAAACTATGGACTGTATTTACATTGCTGATCTACTGCTTTGTGTTTTCAAAGAGACTGAGAGGCTTATCTATAAAGGAAAGGTTATTTTAAAAAAGGAATGTCATCTCAGAATCAAATATTTAACAAATAGTGAAATGTCAGTGTGAGGTACACATATAAATTTGGAAGAGTTTTTACAGACTTCACAGTACTGATTGCAGGATTAAAATGTGTACCTGAAGATATACACACACAAAAATTCCTATGCTTCTGTAATCAAACTTTCATTTTCCATCAGTCCTGACCCAAACACATGGGGAGGAACTTCAGGGGAATAAAAATTCAGACTACTCACCTGCTCCCTACCTGCCATTCTCCAGCATTCATTCTGGAAAAAGTATAAGACTACTTTTCCCCCCCATAATCTCAATACACTGTTGAATTCTTAATCAGAAAACTTTAGGATGCAGTAGAAGTTTGTATCTGAATTAGCAATTTAATATGAATCAATCATTTAAACATGCAGCTAAGGATCACTAAGATATTTCAAAGATGCCCATCAGGAGCCATATTTTGTACCTTTCAGGGCAGGCATTCCACTGCGGTGCTCTTGTTAAGCCCCAGGAAGAGCTGCATGGGACCTCAACCAGGCAAACAAATAAAAATAACTTGATAAAGAAGATGGACTCGCTTAATTCCAGCTGAGGTTACAGCAGACTATACAGTTTCAAGTTTGTCCAATTATCAGTTTGGGTTTTCTTTTTTAGCCCAGCATGAGTTCAGATTTGAGTATTAGTCAGGTAAATAGCTGCCTCAAACAGGAGCTGAACTAGCTATCTTCATTAAAACTTTGCTACAGAGAGTTTGACTGTTTGGGCAAGGAGAAAAAAAAAAAAAGGAAAAGGGAAGAGGAGAAAGTAAATGAGAAGCTCAGACTAAGAGTTCCCTTTCACCGAGGCAATGTAATGCAAATCTTTCCCATTGTGCATTTTAAGATGTAAATTAGATTCAAGTTGATGTCCACCTGTCTTGAACCAGCAGGGATGTCTTCCCACTTTTATCAAAGCATCTCTGCCAATTACTGGCTGTTGTGACAGTTGGAGATTTTTTGTGTGTGTGCAGACTTTTACAAATACAAACTCATTAAAATTAGCTCTTTCACCTTTTGATTCCAAGAAAAATTGTCGCTGTGAAAGATATCAGGGGTCAAGTGATCTATGTAGTCTAATTAGATCCTGAAAGGCCTTGATGCTTATGCTTACAGGAAAAAAAAAAATAGAGTCTTATTTTCTTGGTATTTTCCAGTTTCAAAATTTTATTCTTTTTAACAGGGGAAACCATTATGTAATACAGAAAGATACTTATATTGTCTACTCACTGCAGACTAACTCTCTATTCATTAAAGAAAATTTTATTTAATAACACAAGGCCAAAATTTCCCAATTCAATTAAGTAAATTCTCTGCCATTCCATAGAAAAATAAATATTCATTAGAATAATTCTACAGAGTTCATATACTGGAATTCATCAAATAATTAAAAAGAAGTAAGTTCAGATCAAGTTGTTCAAATGCCTAAGTTGTTTAAAAATACAAAATTCCATTTCACTGATCACAAAACAGATACAACTATAACTTGATTAGCAGTGAGAAGGAAAACATTAAACCTTTTTCTTTTTAATTTTACAGAATTTTACAGCAGGTTGGCTTTAAAAATTGTACTTTAATTTATTTTTTTTTCCACAGGTTAAATTATTCCATTGCAAAGTCTTGGTACGAGAAACATTCAAGACCATTTTTTTGCTGATGTTCTGCATTTCAAATGAACATTGTAAACATATTCAATTATTAAGCATAGGCACATATGTCACAAGTTTGCCTACCAGGGTCTTAGAGCCAGTTTCCAATGTGTTTAGGCAGATGTATTCTGTGCATGTGGCAATATTTGCTATACATATATGACATGATAGATATATTTATGATAGATTTCAGCTGTTACCTTGGAGGTTTTTTTCCTCACTAGGAACCCATTGCTTGAAATATTGATTTGCTACAGATTATATGTACATTCTTGTAGTGTTCAACAGTACTGCAAAAATTCCAGGAAGACCACAGGTCACAGCAACCCTTTTGTACTCCTTCAGTAGAAAAAATATGCCTGAAAACTGTTGATGGGAAGGTAAAGGTGAAAATGCTCAGGGAAGGCTAAGGGAGTTTTTGGTACTTGGAAGCAACAAAGGTGGGGAGAGAGAGACTTTTCAAGGTCTAGAATGCCTTGCTCTGGATCTACACCATGATGCGTGGTACCTACATGCTTATTTAAGGGGAGAGTTGATCTAGAAAAGCTCCAGACAAACTACAGGACTTCCGTTACATTTCATTTGGCCTTGCAGTTCAAACTGTGTAGTATAATACCACAAAAATGTTTGGAAAGAGCAAACAACACAAAAAGCGTAGTTGTCAGAAAAGTTGCTCCCACCTATGAGCTGGTTTTATTTTTTTTGTTTTTTGGAGAGAGGGGAAATCTGGTTTCAGGACACGTTTTTCTCTTCTTTTGGTGAGAGGAGGGGCATGTGTTCTCTCTCAAACATACAAATTGGCTAACAGATTACTAGAAATCACATATCAATATTGCAGACAATTTTTTGTCAGGTTTAAGAGAAGAATCTACCAAGATGGCACAGCCAAAAATATGTGATACCTTTCAGGTTCCAGCCACAACTTGGCCTTCACCACATGTTCCCTTGTCCTAACATCTGTACCTCACTTCTCAGAGCATTTCCTTACTTTCCATCTCTCACTATGGACTTCCACTGGAACACAAAATAAAAGGTTAAGCCTGATGGAAGGAAGCCTCTGTGGCCCCAGGAGGAGCCACTGGCAGATGTGCCTCTCCATGGAGGAACAGTACCACCTGCAGGGCTGGCATGGCTGGAGCTGGAAACCAGGCTCAGGAGAGTCAAAGGCAATGACAGACCGCAGTGAGGGAGCATGCAAACAGGAAAGGAAAAGGTCATGAACCAGGAACCATCACTTGGTCATTTCTAAGGAGATGGACAGCCTAGTTTCTTGGACTGTAATCCCAGCAACTATGGCATGAACTGCAGCAAGCTCAGGTGGAGGCCATGCCTAGGACAGGACTGTACTGTCAATGAACTCACCCACTGTGTGACAGGGACTTACTGGAAGCCATCATAACATGGGCAGATGCACGGTGTCTTATATAGTAGAAGTTAGATAATTTCAGAGTTGTTAAGATGAGAAACAGATGTTTTCCCTCATTTTTTCTCAGATTCATGATCTCTCCTTGAAAAAGCTAAACTAAAGATAATGAAACAAAATCCATCTGAACTAAGCCTTTCTTTCTACACTAACAAAATAGTTACACAGCTCATCTGCACTCATATACTGTACTATCTGCATCAGGCATTCCCCAATGCCCACATGATACTGTTTTCAGTTATATAAACCCTGGAAGTTATATCTTTTTCACTGTGTCACTCAGAAAAAAAAATGGAAATATAAACACAATATTTCTGTAAAAGGGAGATCAAATTAAAGAACAATCACAAACACCTTCAAAATAAAGAAGTCATTTGAAGCCAGCTTCCAGAAAGGCTGAGTGAGAAGCTCTAAGGCAGAAGATTGGAGATCAAAAAAAGTTATCCTGTGTACCTTCACAGTGCTACAGATCCAGCAAAGGACTGAGGTATATATTAGATACATCAGAGAAACTGTAAATTTTAAACATAGATCAAGATTATAGAAAGGAAAGAGAAATCATTAAAAACCTATTGTTTGAAAGACAGGTGTCGGCACAGGAAAATCAAATTATTTTTCTCATCTGAAACACCCTTATGTTCTCACAGAGCAGATTGAAATTCCATCCACCTCTCCTGACTGTATTTCAGAGTCCATTTTCTGTAAGCTCTGCAATGTGGTCACATACTGTTATTTTCAAAGCAGAGCAATATTATGAAGGAATTTTCAAAACAGGACAGATCTCTGCAAGAGAATAAAAAACAGACAAAAATTGTTAACCTCTAAAGCTTTTATCTATATATGTGTGTCTGCACTGTAAGTGTACCAATAAATATAAATGTTCATACATATGTACATACATATATATATACAGATATATGCTGGCACACATATCAATATGGATATGGATATGACTATAAATATAGAGATGGATGTGCATAGACATATTTTAAAACAAAGAAATGAACTAAATATTTCACCACTAAATTCTGCACGTTGAAGAAACTGAAACTGCAAAATATCTTCACGTAGGAATGCCACACATTGATAAGACACAGGCTGAGAGAGGGGGTTCAGCTGTACACACATAAGTGGTCCTCACAGCAATCAGTTGCATTCATGCTGCTGTGACCAGAGCAAGCTGATTAGCTGTATGAAACAGACACTAGGAGGATTTTTCTTTTTTTTAAATTTTTAAATTAAATTCTGCAAAACAACGAAAAATGTCAGCCACAGAATCTTTTATAGTAACTCAGTTGAGATTCTTTGCATCTTCCTATGCCTTTCCTGCTAGTGTGCAGAAAACACAAAGTAACATTTTTTCACATTCAGAGATCTTTTTACTGTTTTAGAATAGTAGAATTTCCCAAGCCATTTTAAAACACCAGTCTGTTTATTCTGTTTCCTTTTATTTTTGTGATCTTCTTTCACAGCATCTAGTCCTAAGGGATACAGCAGAGTACGTACATCCTTCTAAAGGGTAATTATGCTGCCATGAGGTGACTATTTGCCTGTTTTATATCCTGCAATACAGACAGTCTCATTTTATCTACATAAAGCTATCCTTAGTTTTCACATGGAGATTGTTAGATATTCAAAGATATTCACAGAATATTCTGAGTTGGAAGGGACCCACAAAGATCATCAAGTACAGTTCTTAAGGGAATGGCCCATATGGGGATTGAGTCTATGACCTTGGCATTACAAGTACCATGCTCTGACCAACTGATGCTAGGTTTGCTGTTTAATGGTACAAAGTGTGGACGTTTTTTGACCCAGTGGTAGTCCGGGGCACTTAAAGCTCTTGCTGAGAATAAAAGGAGGATCACAGAGCGAGCGAGAATGTCAGTCCATAAACAATGTAAATGTTCTGAGCAAAGTTTACTGATGGTAAGACAAGACTTCCCCCTTGTAAGTAGCACTGGGGCTACTGAGCAACCTAATTGTCACTAGGAGCAAAATCATATTCCTCATCACTACCCACTGCTCTTGTGAGCACAAAGTAAACTTGAAATGAAGGTCAAATCATTAATAGTCATGCCAAGTCAAATTTGTGCAGCAGCTGCAAAGCAGCTTGAGCCAAGACATTGTAGGAATATCTGAAGATCACTATCAGAACAAGCAGAATACTCCTTTTTCACTCATCTTTTTTAAACCAAAGGATCACATCAGAAGTCCTCAGAAAGCCCCTCATTAGTTGTACTCCTGACAAGCTGAATAAGCTTGGACTTAAAGAGTCTAAAAAATCCTATGCTGAAGAATCACAGTTCTTTATTTTAATCTCTTCTGACATTTTGTCTGATAAAAGGCTGTTAAAAAATTGATTCTTTTAAGGTCAGTCACTGTTGCTTCTTACCTTTCTTCTAAAGCTTTCAATAATATACTAGCTTTTTTTATTTATCCCACTTACTCAAGCATGCTATCCAAATTTATCCATTCAAGAGTGGGGTCTTATTTCCTATGTGTTTGAGAAGCATATGTCACTGGACCAGTGCTGACACTTAACTATGATTTAACTTTTTGTATGCAGAAATCCATGCAGTAGTAGGATGGAGTAAAAAAAGGATACAGTGTCCAAACATTAAAGGCACTGGATTTTTAATGTGATGGATGAAAAATTCATACACAGAAACTGCAGTTTACTTTTCTAAGAGTGAAGGGTTGAGTCAGCCATGAAAGAATCTGAGGATATGGCATTAGAGAACCTCATCTCTTTGAAATCATAAGATTAGACCACTGTGATACTCCTTTTAGCAGAAAAGAGACAGAATAGTGAAGTGACTCTTCCAACCACCTGCACAGCATTTTGCCTGGAGAAAGAAAATACAGCAACTCAATAACTAAAATTTATTGGAGCAAAAATGAAAAATTATTTTAAAAGAAAAATAGGTAAATGTAGATCATTACATAATTTGGAGTGGAAGGGTCTTCTGAAGATTTCCTGGTCCCTCTTTCAGCTAAAACAGGGCTAAACTCATTGTTAAACTGATCTGCTCAGGGTCTTGGTAATCAACTGCCTTGCTCAATTGCAACAAATTTCAGTAGATGCAGATGAGATAACTGTGGAAAATCATATGCAACATAACTGGATGAATCTCTCATGCTGAAAGCATTTCTGATGTGCTTAATGTGTCAAGACATTGGCTACATAGCAGAACTACAGAAAAAAAACCCAGGCAACATAATTTCTATAATTCATATTACTGTAGCACCTACTGATCTTCTTCCTGGGACATCCTAAGCACAAACAAAGTATAAAAGTATATAATTTCTCTCCCACAGAAATCAGTATCTGTATATAAGACACAGCAGATCAATATGGACAGATTAGGAAACAACAGTGAGTTTTGGCCAACACAGCAGGCACAAATCACAGCACATGGGAGTTTGACCTGTTGGCAATTGTTTTTTTAGTCATCAATCCATCTTAAACTTGTTACAAGAGATTTGAGCAAGGAAAATGCTATGCAAAGTTTATAAAGTACCCTTCTCACAGACATTACAATTACAGGTTACTCTTTCAAGGACTCCAAAAATCTTTAAAGAATATACTCTCTGAACATAATTTCTAATTAATTTAAAAAAAAAAAAGAAAAAAAAAAAAAAGACCTGTAGTGATGTAGTGCCTGTTCTAGAATCTGAGTTCTTTACCTGAGAGTCTCTTACATTTCAATACATATTTGTCCATACCAGTGCAAAAAGGGACTCCACCTACCAGCTGGTCTGTAGTCAGGATTGTCCTGGGAGGGAAGCAGGTAAGCAGTGGATGGGGTGGTCGCAAATTCAGAAGGTTTGAGTAAGCATGTCCTTTCATAAATCACAAAGTCACCTCTGAGTACCTCAATTTCATAAGAAGAACATTGTCACTAACTGGAAAAGAGGAAAATAAAAACTGTTCTTAGTTTTGCACTAGCATTGAGTGGTAGTCATAGCTTTGAGGTTTTAGAGGAGCTTTCAATAGAAGTTTTGCTCAGTAATGCTGCAGCTTCTGCAAGGACCATTCTAGGGAGCTGTGGTTAACAGTCCATGTTTCCCTCACATTGTCTCTTGATTTTTAGAGTGCTCAGGAATCAGAAGGGTCTGTGGGCAGTGGGCTCTTCTGAAAATTAAACTACCTGGTTGAGAGTCCTATAAGAACAAGGAATTTGTAACAGAACCCCTGTCAACACAGCTGAGGGATTCTCAGCACCTGGTTTCTGGTTCAATGTAGCATAACAGCTACATATATAAACGAGATGAGAACTGTAGCTAAAGGCCATATCTAGGAAAACAAGGTGTTAAGAACTGAGAGTAATGAGCTCTTATCTTCTCAAGCAGTATATCTAAATACAACCAATAGCAATCTCTTAAAAAATGATACAAAAGACACAAGAAGTAAAATTTCTGTTCTACTAATAAATAAAAGAAAAAAATATCCTGAGTCATTGGATTCAGTTTAAAGTATAATACTGCTCTAAAAACACGAACCCAGAGAAAGAAATCTAACAGCAATGCCTGGAAAGCATTTCTTATATGAAAATAATGAATTGAAATTGTTCAGGTTTGTTGAGAGAAACAGAAAGCAAGCGTATGACAACATTCTTAAATCCTTAATAAAGCAACTGCATAGAAAGAAAAATAATTATTCTCCTTATCTGGAAAGGACAGAACATGCACATTTCAGTTGCAAGTAAGGCAAGAAAAAATGTCACAGCTTTTTGAAGTTACAAATTATAATGTTTTGAAAGTAGTTAGTAATGGCAAACTGAATTTTCTGACACTGAATATCCAAGAACAGTTTAGACATATCAGAAATGGGCTAGCTGTAGTTAATCCTGCCTAAGAGTAGTCAGATGGATTGTAGGACTTTTTAAGGTCACCTCAGGCCTTAGAATCCTGTGATTTTGATCGTTATTTTGAGTTAGTTTCAGGCATAAATTTTTGGTTACTACAAGTTACTTTCCTGTGTCTGACCTAACTTCCAATTAAAATTGATCTTTGAGTAGTCCAAAGATATTTTCCACTGTCAATCATACATCTCAGCATGACCACAATTTTACCTTTAAGAAACATCATATCATGCTGAATTCTACATTTAGTTCCTGTCCTACTTTCAAAGTTGGTACAGTGCTTGTTCCTTACAGTTTTCTATTTCTGCAGGTTAAGGTTACATTGATTTAAATTCAAAATTTGAGGTTGGAGCTCTTTCATGACAGAACTAAAACACATTGGTTTACCAGGTCTATTTCCTATGTTTCCAAGTAAAGTTCTCAATTTTTATTTCCCTTCAGTAACAGTATTGTTTTAAAGTATTCAACAAGAATTTGAACAAACTACAATCATTACTTGCTAAAAGACACTTTGTGCATGACTGTCCATCACATTACTAGAGGCACTTTTCTGATGAAAGAAATACGCTACTAACATAAACATTGCTCTTGATTGCTTTTTTACTTCGTGGTAAGAAAAAGTTTGAAAGGTTTTATGAAAGTTTAACTTGAGAACTTGAAGAAACTGAGAGTTTGCTTAAACTAAAAGAGACTTATATTTCCTTGCAATATTAGGGAACCATGTGGCTCCTTCACAGCCCTTTTTTACCACCAGCCCAAATCTCCCTGGTACTTTCTGACAGACAGGGTCTTTGAAACTGCAGTGTATTATAGGAAAAGATGAGAGTGTTGAGTCTTTAGAGTTCTCTGTAGTTGAAAGTTGCAACAGTAAGTGACAAGTCCAGCAGTTTTTGTCAGCAAGTGCAACTAATGTGTTATTTTTGGAGCAAGCCAGATGGTCCGGGTGCAGAGAACCAATTTGTGCACGTGTCACCCAGAGGAGGGTTGTTTTAGAAGTTCTTCATGCCTGGAGCCATAACTTCAACATGTGTTTTATTTGGGTTCAAGAGAAGAAACTACAATTGTTGAAAATGAAGTTGCAGTTATTTCAGAGTTATTTGTAAATTCAACAAATCATTTTACTTGAATTTTTTAGAGTTTCATTTCAGGCTGGTGAAAGTCACTTCTCTGGCTGAAAGATACAGCATCTGAATCACACCTTACACAGGGGGACCCCAGCTGAAATCTCATCTCCACTAGAGAGACGGAAATGCAGAGATGTCCACGTTACGAAGTACTCTGAAATAAAGTGTTTTCAGTTCCTGTTGCTGACCTTCTTTCACCGTATTCACATGAATAGTGTCTTTAATTTTGGAGGAAATTAGACCATTGAGAGGTCCACTTAATTAGAAGGCATAAAATTGACTGAATTATGCCATCATTTCTTTTTTAGGAGAAAGCTTTAGTTAATTGAGAATGGGAGAGAAATGTAATAAAATGTTTGACATCAATGTATAGACCTAGAACTGGTTTAAAATCAGATATTTTTAGTAAGTCACCAGGTTCTGCTAGAATAAAAAGGTAACCTATTACTGTTAATTTAGTACTGGTATAATTTCAAATATTACATAAAGCTAACAAACTCAATGGGCTAATGTAGCAAACAGTTTGGAGTTAATTTGAGAAATTCTGAGGATATGAATATGTAAGTATAAAAAGAGAAAAGGTGCTTCTTTGAAACTTTTTCCAGGGGCTAGCTTTAAAACTTTCTCTGCCGTTTGCCAACCATGTAAGCAACGGTTATAATGCTCTATTTTTACATCTCTGTATTGTATCTGAGATTATGTTGAAGTAAATGGATTCCTAGAACACAAAGGCAGAAGAATTAAATTCTTAGGTTTGCATGGAATATTTTTCATGAACTAAATGAAAAGGTTATTTCAGCAAGATAGCGCAATTGTAAATCCAATTCAAAGCAAACTAAACTAAACCAATGTTTAGGGTTTGTTTTGCTTTCTTTCCTGTTTGGCAACGAGATGGAGAAATGTGCTATTTGCACAAGACAATCTGGTGACAGTAACCCTCCACAGTCACACCAAAACAAAATCCAGATTAAAAATCCAGTTCTGTTCTAGGATGTCCACAATTACTCTTTGTATCACAGTACATGAAGTAATCCAGATAAGCAGTACAACAGGGGGAAATGAAGGTATTCATGGTAAGGAGTAATGCAGATCTTTTTCTTCTTTTTCACAGTTGCCATTGAAGGATCAGCTGAGAAGTCTAGCTGTCACTTGGCAGAGCATCAAACACCAGATCATACCTAGATGTGAGAAGTACTACTTCATCATACATCATACCACTAGCTGAATTTATAACAATGTTCATTTTCCTGAAATCAGATGTTTTGGAAAAGGAATCCAGAAAAGTTTGTGGGGGTTTTTTTCCTTCCCACCTTAGGCTCGCATTTTATTTCTTCTGCCCTACTTTTGGGAGCTTTTTTATTCTTCTTCTGCCTGAATATCTATGTTTAATTCTGATACAAACAGCATTTGGTGAGAAATAGCTATTTTCATTGCAGTTCTTATGCTTCTTTTAATCTACACTGCTAGACAAAATTTATAGTTCTGTAGATAATTTCAATTCAAAAGATAATTTAGTGTTAGATACTGATTGCAATGGCATTTGGATTTGCCCCTCCCACACCTCAGAAAATTACAATAACTTGACTTCTGAAAAATAGCAGACATCAGTCTACATGAGATTGTTTTCTTGCTCACAGCTATGAGCTTCTTTTAGTTACTGTCAATCAAAAGTAATCAAGAGTGATAACTGACATATTTTGGGATGCCCTTCTGTCTTAGTGTTTTCATGTGCTGCTTTTTCCAACTTGGCCCACTCTTCTGTAGCAGCACCTGTTAAAGCCACACTGACAAGAATCTTCTACTCCTGAGCAAATTGATATTTCCCCTTCATTTTTGGGAAGATAGGAAAGAAGTACTTGATGGATTATTATAGCTATATTAAGTGAAGACTGGTACTTAATACCCCAAGGTCTGCACTGGTAAATAGTAAACTAGCTGTGAGAAATTGTCTCTCCACGATAACAATTCCCATATTGATCACACATGTGGGGTACAATGGCCCAGCACATCTGATCCCATCTCTCAGGAGAAATTGATACTTACCACGTATGGAGGAGTTCAAGCAGCACCTGAAATACTGGAGACAGTTTAACTGCTTATATTGGTGCCCTGAGTATCCAGAGAAAGGCTAAACCAGCCATTGCACCACCACCCCTACATGGGGCAACTGGACCGCATTGATGGCCCAGTGAATTCTTCTGGGAAGAAAAGTACACCTAACACTGGTAGAAAAAAACTATCAATTGTCTTGAGGAAGTAGAGCTGTGAAACAAATCCCCAGCCAAAACACAGCCACCAAAGCACCACCCTACAATGGACTCTCATATAATAACCACAAGCAGACTCATTTCACTGATAATTCCTTCAGACTCCAAAGGAGACAAAGGCTATGTAAAGTGGCATTGCAGAGGCCTCTCACTCACTGCATAGCTAAATTGAGTAGAAGTGGCCCGTTTACAGAAGCCAGAGCTACAAGATAGTGTTAGATGTGGATGAAGGGCAAAAAGTGACCTGCAGGCCACATCTGTACCTAGTCCTGAAAGGCAGCCACAAGGCTGTGTGGGAATGAATAAAACAGTGGAAAATAGCAAAGGTGGAAGCATTAGGATAAACAGGTCAGGCCAGCTGATGTATGTCAATGGGCAGCTCAGCAGACACATCAAACACTCATGTGAGTGTCCATCCTAAACAACAGAGCCACAGGACAAAAGCACAATACAGGGCCAGTCAGTGTGCTAAGGGGAACAGTACAGCCAGCATGGATTTTGTGCAGGGGAACCTTGACTTGTTGGCCTTCTGGTGTTCTCTGAGTGTATCAAATAGACATGTGACTAAAAGAAATCCACCAGACATACTTCACAGAGATTTTAAAAATACTTTTATTATTATAGAGAACAGTTGCCATGGGACTGGAGGGGAGAAAAAAATGTTTCGAGGTTTAAATCAAAACATGAGGATTAATGAACACTTTCCAGGATCAAGAGGAGTTAGCAGTCAAGACCCCCAGGGATTGATGTTTGTTACAGCTTCATTCAGCTTCTTTATCTACGATCTGAAGAAACCACTGTAGTGTGAAATCTGCAAGCCTGCAGGCAATTCCACTCTTCTGGGTGGCCAAAAGCCAAGTCATTGGCCTAGAATGCCAAAAAGTCTTGATGAATTTGTAAGTGGGTAAAAAGGCAGCAGATGAGTTAACAGAAAAAAGATACAATAAGCAAAAACTACCCTAAAGCTTGCATACACAGTGCTGCACTCATAAAAACTCAGTTATAATTAAGGAGAATTTTAGATTCATTGCTTGCAGTTCTCTGAAGGAAGGAGGTGGAAGTAGAGAAGGTGTAGAGAAGGGCAATACATACACAACTGCAATAGAGACTAACTCTTGTGGCTTCATTTTCATTTCCCCTAATTAACAGAATTATTCTTATTTTTGACATCTTCCCTTGGTCAGATGAAAGAAACAGAAAATCATGCTAACTGGTTTTGGTTTTGGGCTATCTAAATTACATTGCAGATTTAAGCATGTACTGTCTGTATTCAATACACAAATCTATTCTGATTGAAATTAACTAAGGTCAGCAGAGAAGTCTGAATATCAGTGAAAAAGGGTGGAGTTCAGCCTTTTGAGTTAACCAAGTCCTCTTTTTAAGTGCTTTTATCTGCTGTCTAACAAATCAAGATTAAATTATTCATTGTTTTAGACATAAATGTCTAAAATGTTTAATTATGTTAAAATTTAAATGAACTAAAACATAAATGCACAGCAGCACAATCTCAACATACCTTTAAAAAAGTTCGTGTTCAACACAGATTTTCAGTTTAACTCATTTTTGTATTTAACTGCCTGCTGCGATGTCAGGAAGAACAAAAAATAATAATAAAGGGTTCGTGTTTGAGAATGATAAACAGTTTTAAGCTTCCCATCTTTATATTTTAATTTCCCTACAAGTATTCATGATTCAAGAAATGGGAGGTTTGTCCCTTCCCTCATATTTTTCATGTCAAAATTAATTTTGAAGGTTTAACATGAAAGACCTGTAATTTTTTTTCACATACTGTATATGTAATAAGGCATCTCCAGTTTCTTGATCTTCTAACCCATGTATGCAAAACAACTTCTGTCTGATAAGAAAATAATAATTGTCACCGCTAGAGGATGCTGATGGCAAACCAACAGAACTGTTTTACCTGATATCACTGTCTTAATCTTATATTCTGTGTAAAAACTTGTGTTTTAGATTCGAACTTTATCCCAAAAGACAGCAGCCAGATAAGTTTGGTCAAATTTTTTCATTGAAGTCCTGAAGAAAAAATATTTTAAAAGATGGTATGTAAATAATGGTCCAGAAGTTTCTTGAGTGCTGCTATAATACAATGCATTTAGCACTGTTTTTCATAAATTCAGATTTATATATATGTATTCATCTAAAAAAATGTATTTTTTTAGTTCTAGGATCTTGGTGAATGGGATGTACAGAGGAGGAAGGAAAAAGCAGAAAAAGTTTGGGCAGGGGAATGAAAAATAGAGCTTTATTTCTCTTGGCGATTTTCGTTTTGGAAGTTCTTTAATATTAAAATTAGGTCAAGACCTAAATCGAAGTAACTGAAGGAGACAAAGTTAAGATATTGTTTACTGCTAACATGAAAATTCATTCACAAGAATTGAGTTCTATAATTAGTATCAAATATCTAAATCACAAGTGTAGTTTTATAGCTTGCAGATTAGTGTAGAGTTCAGGAAAGGTTAAATATTTCAAAATGCAATTCCTTGGTGAAAGAGGCAAAGGCAATTTTNCCCCACATATCCCATTTATCTTAATATATTAGAGTCATTTATCTTTGCTGCTACAATGCTGTTTTCACTTGTAGTTTATGGTCTTTGGAGCCAGGTCCTGAGAAATGCTGACTTGATGCTGGAACTAGCAAGTCCTCACCGTTTGGCCAGTTTGCATGGCCTCTTAAAAAGAGGAGAGAAAAATAAACTTCTAACAGTAAATGCATGCTTTCACCTAGCAAATATGGAAACTGTCCATGGAAATTGAATGAGCATCACATGGAACAGTGAAAGCAGAGCTCAAGGATGAGCTGTGGATTAGCTCTCCTGCCTGGTGCTAGGAGTACAGAAAGAATCAACAGTGTGGTGAGACACAGACAAAAATGAGATTATTAACAAGACAAAACTGCTTCAAAGTTATGCAAGACACAGCAGCCAGCCAAAGTTCAAATTGTATGCAAGCCTCTTCAGGTAAAGATAGCACCACTGTGGTTTAGGATTTACTGCTTTCTACCACACTGGACATGTCATTTACACTGTTTCACTTGGTACACCACCTGCTGAAATGGGAGCAATACTTTCCTGGGGAAAGGAGAGAGAGACAGGTAGAATTTACTAATAACTGGCATGAGAGTTATATGAATATATACGATCTGAATTATCTGGCTGTGTTGAAGCAGACTAGTTTGGCTGCTCTGGCCATTTTTATTGTGATTTGATAGCAGCTGATGGAATTCACTAAGAAGCCTTTTTAAAATATTGAAGTCATTTCTCTTCCCTTCTGCAATAAAGTTTGGATGTGACATTTCCAGTCTATAGGTCAGATCCTGAGGGGTACAGTCACACGCTTGCAAGAACCTCATATCTGGCCACTTCACTTTATGAAGAAAGAGCCCAATTCCATAAGTCTTGTGAAACTAAAGTCTCTGTTGGGAATTCCTTGACAGTTGCTTTTAAGAACGAAAGGCATTCAAGTTAGATTGGACTAGTCTTTCTCTTTTGTAGGTTTATAACTTCCTATGGAAAGAGAACTTTAAAGTTGTACCTAAAATATTCCACATTTCTAAAGTTACCAATATATGCTTGTATCATATTCTTATATACATGTCATATTCATATAAATTTGCATCAGACTGGGTTTCTTGACAAAAAGTCAATTGAACTGAGCAGTGAAAGACCAGCAGTGGCTGAGAAGTTGTGATTCACAACAGTCATTATTTCAGTCTGCAAAGTCACAAGATTTTGAAGGCAGTGAGCAGGATTGAAACTAGTAATGAATCTGATATTCTTATTTGCAGAATGATACACAATATATATCACAGTGTGCATCAAAACTGACCATCTAATCTGTAACTAAGATGCTGTGTTGATGGGTAAAAACACCTGTATTTCTCATAATAATGATAACAGAAAAGTATTATGATACCTTACATGCCTTTTCATAGCTGATGTTTATGGAAACATAGGTCTTTCACCTTTCTTTCTCTCATCTTTCAATGTGTCCTTCCCATCCTGCCCCCAGTAGGGAGGATTAAAAGACCTACAAAATGTCTCCTTTATTGCTCAAGGTTTTGGGACCTCTTAGCCTAGCACAGTCCTTTCCATTGCCCAGTCCTACAGTGGGATTTGCAGGCTCCCAATAACCCCACATGTGCCATACTTCTGCTCCACCTTTATCCAGAGTTTTCGTAGGCAGGTATAGGAATGGGTTGGCCAAAGAGGAGACAAAGGGGCATACAGCCCTCCAGTTCTCTCCCCCAGGCTGGTATCCCAGCAGCAATTAAGGGTATGGAAGAGGGAAGAAGGGGATTCTGCACAGAAGCAAAAACATACATGGCTTTGCAGTGTTGTATGGAGTAGTACTGATACTGTCAACATTAATAGTGCTGGCACCTCTTCAGTATGCATTGCGAACAATGAAAATACATATTGAGCATCAATAGAATAATGCAGTTGTATATATCCACACACAAGGAAATCCAGATCTTCGAATCACCCTTTTTTCTAATTCCAGTAGTTTTTCCATAAAATTTGTGCACTGTGCACTTCTGTAGCACTCTTGAGAAGGTATAGGGGACAACTGCAGAATGAAAAAAGAGAACAAACTCTCCATATATAGTGGGCTTGATTGTAACCATCATTTCTTTTACTCTGTCGTGTAAGCAAGTGGGATTCCAAACAGATCCCTTTAGAATATTTCTGTTTGTCAATATGTACATAAGCCTGCTAAGGAAGGGTGCAATTCTCCCATCTCTTTAGGCTGCTTCCTTAGCCTACCAGTTTTTCCAACTTACATTTCAGTTCAATCTCAGAAAGGTAAGTCTCAATTTATTCAATATTCTATTAATTTTTTCTGATTATTTCTTCTAGGGCTGGATATATGCATAACAGTGATATGCAAGTGACACAGCAACTAAAATAATCCTTCTTACCTGGTTGGTAACATGTACAGTTCTGCCCAAGCTAAGTAAAAAAATCATTTTTTTTAAAACTGTCTATCTCCAAAGCAAGGTGAATTCAATTTTCAGGAGAAAGACTTATTAATTCCCTTCAGCTTTCTAAACTAAAATCTGCCCAGAAAGTATCTTCTTGATCTCCACTAATAAACTCTACCACAGGTGCAGCCAGATCACTGAAAATACTTACAAATCACAGCATCATCCTGATGCAGCCCCCCTGAGTTACCCATAGCTGCCTTAGAGGGACATGTCAGAAAGACATATGGAGAAAACCAAGTCAGCAAAACTGAAAGAAAAACATTTATTAAAAAAAAAAACCAAAACAAAAGGAAACAGCAACAACAACAACAAAAGAAAACAAAAACAACCCATAAACCAAACAAAAATATACAGACCACCCTCAAAAAAAAAAAAAGAAAAAAACAACAACAAATAATAATTTAAAAAAAAAAAGCCCAAGAAAATCTTGAATGGGACATGACTTGTGAGTAATGTGGTATAGGTAGGCACATCTAGGTTCCAAAATGTAGGCTCTTTCCCCAGTCATGCCTGCTCACTACAGACCCCTCCAGACTGAAATTTAATTCATTATCGTAAAAACAAAGAATCAACATGTCTAGGTAGCCCCAGTCTCAGAAGGACTTTTAGATCCTTCTGATTAAAGTGGGTTTTGTAGTTAGTCTTAACGACTGGGGAGCACAATCCTTGACTGTCTGCCAGAACAAGAAAATTAAGACACATTTTGAGAAGTTTTTAGTTGAAATTATTAATGTGAATCTAATTAAACAATAAGGAAACATTTTAGTAATAAATAGATAAAGAGCGATGGAAAAGGTTGAAAAATAATTAAAGATAGAAAGATCATATGTGTGAAACCAAAAGACCCTAACAAATGAAGAGAAAATGAAACAGTGGTAAAATTCATACCAGTAATAGCTGCCAGACCTTGCAAAAAACATAGGATTTCACAAGAAGATCACTACAACTTACTTATAAGGTTGCCTCTTTTGCTTGAACTGCGGTTCACATATGATGGTCTTGTAGGAAATGCTCTGATTTTTGAATCAAAGAACCCTTATCTTGAATGTCTGACAGCTTCAGAATACTACACCTAAATTATATCTATTCCAATGCAACTTTCATTCTTCCCCATCTTGCTAAATCTACCCCAAATTCAGATGTCTTATTAAACCATCACATCTGGAGATTTAAGAGAATAAAACCCACTTGCAGTATGTGAACAGTTTTATTCCTTGTGGCTCTACCTTGCCAGAGGCAGCAAGGCACAGTTATATAAAGAGCGTTCTCAAGTGTGAAACAATGTCCTCAACCACCAGTTCAGGCTGCATCTAAGCTGCAGTCTCCCACAGTTTTAGTACCATTGCTACACTGGTGAAAACAGACTACATGTTCATCCACAAGGAGACATTCTGAAACTGAAAATGGAGAAAAAATGCAACTGAGGATAAGAAAGGCACAAATTGCTTTCTGATTAAATGCTCTCGAAGTCAATGGAGAATTTTTCCCAGCAGTCAAGGATGGAAATATCATCCTAAATATTTTCTTGGTCATTATTGTTGCTAGCTCTTTAGAGAGAGTAACAAGAAAATATAGAAGTATTTCCAATAATAGATTTAACTTACTTTTGTTTCTGTAAGCAGTTAATATCCTCAAACCTATTCATTTACTTAAATGTATTTATTACTTTAATTTGTTCAACAGAAGCTGGCAAGAATTATTTCATTTAATCTCTAGGCTGAACACCCACACACACTTTGCTGCAAGAATTTTAGATTTAATGTCAGAAACTTTTTAATTGAAATCTTTTTAATTGCAGAGGGTCATGAATATTGTTTTTCCCCTTTAACTGGCTCCCATCATCAAAGAAATGTTGAGGGAAGCAGCTGGGACTGGGAATCTCTCAGGAATAGAAAAGCAGTAATAGGGAATTGTAGTAAATTTACATCTCTGAGTGATTTGGGGGTAGTAAAGACCTTACTTTTGAGATGGTATGCATACACAATTAAATCCAAAACCTGATTTCTAAAATGGACTTTTCTATTTTACAGTCATGAAAAATTTTGACCTCTACTGTTTAAAGGTTCTGGCACAGGGACCATTTTGCTATTTTGATCATTGTTTGCACAGATACTGTTATTCACTGAAACACGAATTTTCTTTGTATTCCTGAACACTGTCTTTGGGCACTTAAAAAGTGAATCAATCAATGCTGTTCCACTTTGAAGATACATTTTGAGAAGAGTTTTTAGCATTATTAGAACTTTCTACAATGTGAGTGTTTATGTTCATTTAATAATTAGTTTTACTCTGTCCATACCATGACATTTTAATGGCCTGTTCTGCAAAGCTGTGATATTACATTATTGGCTGATATTTCTAGCAGTTGTAGAAAACCCACATGAATCCTCAATTATTTTTTAAATACACTAGCTAAAAGCCTTGATTTATTTGTAATTTAGAGGATTGGTTTGCAGCTGACAATAAGACAGGCCAAGTACCTGCAAATGCCTAATAAACATCTTTATGGCTCCCAGAGGAAGATCCATTATCAACAAACCTTAAAAAGAAACATTCAAACAACTCTGTTGGTGACCTATGCTGGATCTAATGAGGCTGCACTCTGCACAGCATGGGAGCAGATCTGCCCATGGGAGGCTGTGCAGTAACCTTGACAGAGAAGCAAAAAGTATAAGCAGCAATTCCTTTTGTACCATGGGAAAGCAACTATGGCCTATCAGATCGAAGTGGGTCCATGGGACTGCTCTGCTGCTTCTTATGTGATGCACACAGGCAGTGAAGGGGTTACACGTCTTTTTTTTTTTTTCACAATTGCTGTAAATGCGACTGGCTAAGGATTCAGGAAATATTTGCTATAGTTCCATGCCAACACTTCATTGTGAAAGTCTGATTAAACTGAATTACAGAATGTATTGTCTGGTTTGCATAATAGAACTAAGAAAGGACACACCCTTCTCCTAATCCTATACACTCTTCTGGGGCTGTGTTGCATTTTCACACCGAACAGATTTGCAGATTTTCTACTTCCGTTTTTTATCCTTATTGGGTGAAAATATAGGTTGTACTTAAAAAGTGTGTCACCACATTAAGTATGACTCTAGCTTTAGTGCTATTTTCTTCTAGCCATTCCTAAGGTTATCTACCCCTAAGCTATCATATTCTTACACATCAATGCACCATTTACCAACAGTGTAAAACATTGTTCTCCCAGCCTAGACAAGCCCAGAGCAATAGTCCAAGAACACCTAACTAAACTTCAGTCTGGTTTTATTTTACCATGACAGTATTAAATATAACTCAAGAAGAAATTTGAATTTTGCCAACTATGGAGAATTCAGAAATAAACTGTGAAACATTCAAAAGACTTTACCTTCTCTCTGGTTGCTTTCAGCTTCTCATTCTCTCTTGCATGAACCCTTTTGGAACATGTTTTCACAGATGGGTTTTCTATTTGCATTCAGTTACACAAGAATGTATTGTACCAGTTATTACAGTTACATATCTCATGCTCTGGGGAGTTGGTGCTCTTTGGAAAATAAACCTATCAGCTATTTGATGAATATACTGAGCCTGTTAGTCCATCTTGTAGTTTCTTCTGCAAAGTGCCATGCTACCTTAGTGGAGCTGCTACTTTTGTCCCTCTCATTTGTTTAATGTTTCTTGTGCCCTGTCTCATAAAGGCAGAGCTGTGTCTGCTGTGATAACACAGATCAAATATTTTTGAAACAATGAAGAAACTTAATGTGCAATGCTTTATTTTCAATATACGTGATTCATAATCAAATAACTAGGAAGTGGCAGGTACAAGAGTTAAACTGTAAGATTTAAAGTGTGTTTTATGTAAGGTGAATATAAATGACAAATGAAGCTGGGAAGCTGCAGCAGCCTGGAGTAAGTACCACAAAACCAGCCATTTACAGAAGACAGCAATTAAAAGCATGAATGGGTGGAGACAGGAAGAAAATCCATTGACGTGGAGAGAAGAATTATGTGCTTTGGGGCATTGAGTTAATTTCATCAGTTCAACAGGGCAGAATCAAACCAGCGTGAGAAACCTTGCAGGAAAGTCGTCATAACTAAAAATAGGAGCTCCTATAATGAAGTCTGATATAGTCCAAATTGCATCAGGGAGGGAGGAAAGGAAATGGAATTGGTGTCATCTGTCATCAGTCAGACCTACAATAGAATCAATAAATTGTTTTTAAATTTTTTTTCCAATGAACTGCAATTTAAAATAACCGTGGAAAGCCTGACAGCCTTACAGAGAACAGAGCTGTACTTGATGGTCATAATTGCTCAGTTACCATATAACACTAATTTTTAAGATTCAAACCAATAACTTACAGGATAAGCAACTTCTAACACCCTGTTGCAAAACTTGTAAGAGTACTGTGGTGTTCATGACATCACACTACACAAACCTAGAAAGAATCACATTGATGCTGGAAGGGACCTCTCAAAGTCATCTAGTTTTCAACTTCCTGTTCAAAATAGGTCACCTTAAAGCAGTTTGCTCATGTTCTTATCTAGTTGAATCAACTTCTTTAAACATGGAGATTCCACAGATGCTTTGGGCAACTTGCTCTCATGTATAAAAATAAATATATTTCTTACATAGAATCATATCTTACATAGAATCATATCTTAAAATCATCACATCTAGAAGAAAATTCTCATCTACCAATTTGTGCTTCTTATGTCAAAACCATGTGTCTCACTTCCTCTTCTCTAGCCTCCCACTAAGTAGCTCTTGGTATTTTCTTCTCAGAACTTTGAGCTCAAAGCTGCATTTGTTCAAGCCCAGTCCTCTCAGCTTTTCCTCAGGCATCTTATGCTCCAGCCCCTTGAGCAACTCACTGGTGAACCCAAAAATGGGATGCAGTACTACAGAATTGATTTCACAAGCACCCAACAGGGGGAAAGAGATGCTTCACTTGGTTTGCTGGCTACAGTCATGCTAATACAGCCCAGAATGCAAACAGCCTTCTCCAGTGGAAAGACACACTGCTGGCTGATGGTCTATTTGTTGTTCAACACGATTCCCAAGGCCTTTCCTGCAAAGCTGTATTCCAGCTAGTCAGCCCCAAACTGTATTGGTGCATGGGGTTATTCCATCCATTCTTGCAGTATCTCCATTTCTCCAGCTTACAAAGATCCTTCTGAAGAGCAGCCCTGCCTGCTGTCATCTGCTGAGAGCACAGCAAATGTCCTATCTCTGCCTCATCATTCAGTTCATTAAGGCCTTATTACACAGAATCAGCTGCAGAACTGACCCCCAAAGGAAAAGACTAGTAAGCAGCTGTCAGACAGACTTTGTCCCATCAATCCCTCCAGGACCAGAATGACGTGCCTAAATGAAAAAACGGATTATTGTGGCTCTTTCACTGGCTATGACTTGTGAGAGGGTATGATCGCATTGGCGGTTTGTGACACTGACACTGACACCAGTAGGCTGTCCCAGGGCAGGAGCTGCTGTGGACAGTCGAAATCCCCAGCTGTGTGTGAGGGAGTGAATCACCCAAGAATGATGAAAACCACACTAATCATTCATATGATGCCAGACTATTCATTCAACAAAACTAGCCACAGCTGAAGCAGTGAAGCTTTCTGCAAGCTGTTATCCTCTCTCAGCTGAGACCCATTTCTGAGATATATCATGTAATGCCCTGGTAGTTGAAAGTGTAGCCACCTCTGACCAAAGAGCATGCTGGCAGTGCTGCCATTCCAGTTGGAGCACTGCTGTGGTAACACTGACCATCCAAAAAGGGATACAATCAATACCTGAGATACCCACATCCTAGGGGTATGCACAGGGAAAACGATGCTTTATGTAAAAGGGTCTTACAAGACCCTGGACAGAGGCCACCTAAGGAGGACCGACACAGTGGTCCAGGTGTAAAAATTCCATATTTATGATAAAGTCCTGAACTTTGGAGAAGTTTTTGTGAATTGTAACACACTTACTCTTTCTCAAAAATAGTGAAATACAGGACCAAATAATTCATCGTATGAAGGAAAAGAGATTGTTTTGTTACAACAGACCCACAAACCAGGAAATCTAGGTTCTTTTCCTGGTTTTACAGTAGACTTCCTATGTAACATTAATCAAGCCTCTCTTGAACCATATACTCTGTAAAAAAATTATCTAAAAATGCTATCGTGACTTTACTGAGAATTCCAGAGAGAGAATTAAAAATACAGAATATGATTACTTCTTTCACTGCATGTTCCACATTTATTCAATGCTATTTATTCTTATTAGTGAACACTTACGAGTCTAGTGGCATTTACAAGGGTTTTGAGATATTTGTCGGAAAATGCAAAGTGATACCATTGTTTCTTAGTCAAATACTGTGGCAATTCTTTCATAGGGTATTTAGATTGAGGCATTGACAAAATCCAAACCAACTTCCTCCACACCCCAGCTCTTCCCCTGATCAGCTAGGCAGATCCTCTTACCAACAGTATGAGTGAAGAAGCCATCCAGTATTTCACTTTGAAAAAGGAAATGCATTTTCCTGAATATGTGCCAGATTCTACTCCACCCTTAAGTCTCTGCACTGCTTAGTTACACATAGTTTAAAGGCATGAAAGCTGCAGGATTAGTGATCCGTCACTGCATTTTCAGTCACAATGACTCATTTTATTGCATTATAAATGAAAGTATGAGAATGGGTGCAGCAGTGAACCATTCACATAAATGAGCCCATGAATCCTAGGAGATTCTAAAACTTTCTTTTGCACATGAAAAATAGAGAACCAATAGCTAAAATGAGATAGGCTGTGTTACTAAATACCAAGTATTCATAATAATGTGTGGAAGAATCACAGAAAACATACTCTCGATATATGTGTATTAAAAGATAGATAAGTTACCTATGATGACAGCTTTGTAAGCTCTAAACACTAAATTAGTAGATATAGCAATTAAGATAAAGACCACTATATCCAAGGTAGAACATGTAACTGGCATACAGCAATGAAGTACTAATAAAGATCCATAACGTACAGTAAATATGAGACACATGGATACATCAGTTATAATTCCTCTGTTAGTAACCTTCAAAACAAAACTCAATACATCCAGAGATGTCATCCAAAGAAAATAGAAGAATAGGTAGCAAAGGAAGTTACCACCATCTCTGAATTTTGCTCTTGATTACCTAACAACTAAGCCAGAAGCTTTCTGAAAATATCAATTACTTGTACAACAAGAGTAGTCACTATTTATCAATAATGAAAAACTATTGATGACTACATTTCATTTCACATCAATCCAAAGTGCCTTTTCATCCTCATTATTTCAGAATTATGAAGAAAAGAATACTTCCCTAAAGATTTAATTGAATGTGCTATTCACCCTATTTTCAAATTAGTACCAAATTAAGTTTCAACATGAGAAGGTGAAAAATTTCATTTGGAGAAGAATGACATAAAATATTTTTATATTCTGAATTTCTTCCCCTCTGTCATAGTGTTTTTTAGATAAAACTACATGCCAGATTCAAAATTCCTGAAAATACAGCCAGAACTCTTGTACCATCTGGTTTTCGCCCCTCTGCTGAGGTAACATCCTTTATGCAAATTTATGTCAGCAAAGATTATGTTAAGACATATGCTGAAAAATGTAACAGCTAATTTTTTACAAGCACTAATCTTTAAAACATTTACCAATAAGAGTAAAATTTAAGTTAAAAGAGGCAGGTAGAATTTGAGGTCTCCATATAAATAGTAAAGGATAGTAAGGCAATATCCATCAGGGGCACTATTGTGAAGTTCCACTGACTGGGTGTTAGGAATATTATGTTATGAGCTGTATATTTCCTCATATAAGTATGGTTTCAAAAGAATAATTGCATGAGAGGAAAATAACAGCGGATAAAAATAACATTTTTAGTAAAATATCCTTAAGCTAAGTACATGCCTAAAGGTTAGCTCTGTACTTAAATGTATTTTAAATTACAAAAATTAATTCCAGGGTTTTCTACCAATCACTCATGAATTCCGAAAACTTTCTACTGACTGAAAACTAGGCCTTCTCACCAGATGCGTAAGTATCTCTTGTCTTAAGGCTATGTGATTTAAGCAGGAACTGTATGTAATACGTTTCACAGAAGTAATTAATAAGTGATTAATTTTGTAATTCAGGACTTCAGCTCAGTAATCCATAACACAATAGGATCTAAAAGAAGGCACTTGTAAATGGATTTTTTCCTTGAAGGACACCTGAAATTATCACATTGTTCAGCATTAGTTTTTGTGGAAGAAAGACTAGGAAGTTTCATTTGAATTTTGCTGAGCACTCAGTTGTTAATTTTCATGCACAGACATTTTGCTCATAAGTTTAAGACTCAAAAAGTGTCCTAAAGCATGGGACTGGAGTTTTCTTGTGGTTTATCTTCCTTTAATATCCTGGACAAGAACTTGCTTTCAATTATGGGGGCATGGATACAATGAAATTTAATTGACTTTATCTTTTGTTCAGAAGATACAAGGCTACTACTACCTATTTGGGTTTCCTCGGATGTGTCCTCTTCTGTTTATATGAGATTTGAGGACTCTGGACACTTCTGGGATTTTTTCTGGCATCAAGTAAATGCCATCATATCACGTATTTGAAAAATCATAGAATGCCTCTTAGATCCACTTTGCTACAGTGAAAATCTGCCCCTGCTTATATCTCAGGAAGTAGACATTCTTGGTGATTCAGATTACAGTTAACACAAATAATCTCGGGACCGAAAGCAGTAGCTTTTTTTATACATGGCAGTGGGCTGCATGGGTTTTGCACAGATCCCATATTGCTAAACTTCATTTACACAGGTTTGTATTATCTGTGCTTTTCTCTTGGGCACCAAAATCTTTCATCACCCAGAAAACTGAGTGTTAATTACAATTGGTTCTCAAAGGAGTTTTGGTTTTCCAGCTCACAGGCATACCAGTGGCAGATCACTGCCTTCATCTCCCAGAGGCTTCATCTCCTCTGACCCTTGCAGCCCAGGGATCCTAAATGAGCATCAACATTTTCATCCCAAAGCAAATTATACATTTGATCTTGTTGCTGCAAATTCTTACACATTTAGATCAATTCACAGCTATTACTACTTTTAAGGAAATTCACAGCTGTGGTACATCATGTTCCTAATAGTACAGACAAGGCCTGAGTGACCCAAGATTCAGATACCCCAGACGGGAGGCAACTTTGAAAGTAAGTGAAAGCAGAGTACTGAATACCACTGAAGTTACTAACACAGAGATAAAGCAGATGGTTTGCTATAACTGCATAAAGAAATTTGGTGGTCTTCTCATTTCACCAATAACAGAAGACAGACAGCACTTACCACTGGTTGAGGGGACAGGTAAAAAGATGCAGCTATGGAAGCAATGCTTGAAAGAGACAGAACTGATATACTCCTCTTTCTCAGAATTTTTATTTAGCAAAAAGGTAGTAGCAGCAAACAAAATTAAAATAATTCATAGTCAACTACTTTTTTTTCTAGTTTTGTGGTTTTCTTACCCTTTCACATTCCCTGTGAATAAAATCTATATAAACCCCCCAAGAAATATTAATCACAGTCTTTGATGGATGTAGTTATGAATTATAATAAATAATTATGAAGCAGTCTAGATTTGAATGTTTTATATACACAATCACTGCAGAATACCAACAAGGTCATTATTAAGGTCCCACTTAATTTGATGTTTTCATTAATGACTTCAGAGGAAGATAGCAACCCAGACAAATGTAGGGTTAGCTAAAGGCCCACTTATGAAAACATCTGGGAGAAGTGATCCAAACAGTAAAATTGACATTTCTTCCAAAGAAGGAGTAAGAATCAATTCTGCTGAGCAAATCTGAGATATCAATAATTAAGGGAAGAAGGATAAAGGAGACAGGGTTAATCTTCTCTTTGATATAAAGTCAGTTTTATTCTGATTTTTCCTTGCTCTTAACATGTGACATGTTGTCTTGTTCAGTCACTTAATGAAGGGATTTGTCGCAGTTACCCTTCACAATGCTTTAGGTGTGACCCCTAAGCCTGTTATTCTACTTCTGTGCACAGGGTATGAAGAACTGACATATTTAACTAAAAATTAACAAATTCTTCTTTGTTATTTCAACAAATTTTGTCATTTCAACCAATTTCCTGCCTAATGATACTCCTCTTCCTTCCAGAGCCTATGCCAGTGCAGTACTAAAACCATATTTTTAAAGATATGTTTGTGAACTTTAAAAAAAAAAAAAAATTTTGTCCTCAGAGAGCACGAGTTGTGTTATTGCTGTGTCAGCAAGTACTTGCTCGCTTCCTGTGATCACTAGGCAAGGAGCAGTAGCCACAGGCAGAGTAGCTCCTAAAATCAACAAACAGTCAAGCTGGTGGTTAGGATCTGGTTCATCTGGTTTTAAACTGAGAGCAAAGAACCGAGTTGTGATTTAAATGAGTACTAGTAATAAAAACATGTGGAAGATCAAAGGGGGATGGGAATAGACTCAAATATCTGGGGACCACTATAATAGCTTTCATTCTAGTGTGTATTGAAAAGTATCAGGTCAGCTGATAAGAAAATGTATTCTAATCTCATTATTGTTGCTGAATATTGAAGTGGGAATAAGCTAGGTAAGCCTGTCTCAACCTTCCCATTTTATGTCATCTTAACATGTCAAAGACAGAAGAATTAAAGGCTTGTCCTTGAATAAATTACCTCCTCTACACATAAAGAAATGCTGTATAGGTTACTGTCTCTCTCATTTTCTCTTCCAACCATTCTTCATCACAATCACAAATTTATTGCTAATTGTCAAATGGCATCCTCCATGACTAATTAACTATCGGGGAAGCTAACTTTCCCAGAAATAAAATGTTTGATGGAGTGTCTCCCTCTATTTCACATTCAAATAGCCTGTTATAAATTGATGATACCACAGCTGACTTTTCCTTCAAATGCCAAAGCCTTTCCTATGTAATAGAATGTGAATTCTAAGTAGAAAGACATTATCTTTTATGAACCATATCACTGCAACACCATAAATCACTCTTCTAAATGATTTCTCTGTGTTATATGAGTAAAATGCTGAACCTATCAATCCCTCTTGCTTTATGAGTCTCGGGACAGCACAAAGGCGTGAAAGCTGAAAGAGTATATATTAAACCTTCTGAAAACTCAAGACTCAGCTAATGTAAAGAAGCGAATATGCCTGACACTGCTCATTTGAAAGCTACAAAATGAATAACTCAAATGGGGAAGGTCCCACTGTCACATTCTCACAAGGAAACTTAACAAATGGCAATCTACTGAGTATATATCAACAAAATCTGATAATGCTAGGAAAAACATCTATTGCAGAGCCATCATCACAAGAAAGACAGGAAACTGTTGGAGTGGGTTCAGAGTAGTCCACAAAAATTAACACAGGGCTGGAGCACCTCTCCTGTGAATACAGGCTGAGAGTGCTGGGATTGCTCAGTCTGGAGAAGAGAAGGGTCCAGGAAGATCTTACAGCAGCTTTCCAATACATAAAGGAGGTCTATAAGAAAGATTGGGACTGTTGCAATAGAACAAGGGGTGATTTTAAACTGAGGGAAGGTCAATTTAGATTAGGTATTTTTTCGCAATGAGGGTGGTGAAACACTGGTGCAGGTTTCCAAGAGAAGTGGTGAATGTCCCATTCCTGGAAATATTCAAGGTCAGGGCAGATGGGCCCTGAGCAACCTGATCTAGTTGAAGATGTTCCTGCTCATTACAGGAGGAGTTGGACTAGACGATCTCCGAAGGTCCCTTTCAACCCAATGGTGATTCTATAATCCTATGATCTTCCTTAATATATTTAAATAGTTACTCTTATTTTGATCTTTCTACTACCTGGTAATTGTACAACGCTGTCAGGCTCCACAGTATTTTAAAAAAGCTTATTACATCAGTATTTTCAAATTGGTAATATTTTAATGGTGTTACTGAAATTGAAGTGACTATCCCATAAATTCCTTACTATAGTAAACTGATGATTATACAAATACTCCTTTCCCTGACTATTACCTTTCATAGTGACTAGCCTCAAGGCTTTGGGTCACATCTTTCACCCAGAAGTGAAAGAAGGAGATGCACACCCCACAGCACCTTTGCCTTACTGGAGAAACTTGTCTAAACGTCTTACTGGGGTTTCAGAGACACCCCTCAGATATTAGCTACACCAAAACCAAGTGTCAGTAGAGGAAACCAGAATTGTCAGCCAGCAGCAGTTAATGGTTAGCACACTTTTTAAATTTATTTTAAATATATTTCTACCTCCCTCCAAAGACCACCCAAGAATGAGTGAAAGGTTTTGCTTTTAAAAGGTATTTTTTTTGACATCATAATATGTGGAATCAGCATTTGGTCAACTGCCAACCAGCTTCACAGAGCAGGCCCACTGGTATGTAACTTCTAGGATTGAAAGAATCACTATCACACACCACTTTCCTCAAAGAACCAGAAGACAGAGATGCCATTTTTTGATTGTGTTTCTAGATAAATAAATAAAGCAATGATATGCTGCTGAACAAAGATTTCTCTTGGTACACTACAAAAGCTGAATAAAGCACTGCACAGCCATGTAAATTGCAGACATCAGGCAGAGGGCAGTAGGTATGAATAGTTTAATTTAAAATTTGAAGAGTGATTACATGTATCTACTGATCAATACCAATCTGATAATCTTTCCAAGTACCTGCCCATAGATACTGCCTCTTTGTTGCCAAAGTTATTTCAGCTGCTAAATTACATAACAAAAATAAAATAGACTATATTATGAATTTTTTTTTTTAATACTCAGTGATATTCTAATGCCTCTGAAGGCAATATGATTTTGATTTTAGTGCAAACAGAATGTGAATTCTCTCCAAATGGCTTCTCAAAAACACATCTAGTAAAGTAATCAATTCAGCTATGAATCTGTTTATCGGATAATTTCTAAAGCATAGTCTCATTTACTGTCTGTACCATCACAAACTTTGAAACCTCTAGTAAGGGACAAGACTGCCTCTTTTTTTTTTTTTTTTTTTTTTTTTTTTTTGCCTTTTTTTTTTTTTTTGGTTTTGGCCATTTCTAATTCTTTCTGTTCAACAATCTGGAAAACCTAAAATGATAGATATAATTTTCATACTTTAAAATACACAACTAAGTGTGTTATTGGCTTTCACCTCCATAACACCTCTAAAATAATTATCAATGTACTTAGAGAAGTCAGAATTGACAGAACGTAACAGACAAGTAAGCCTAGCAATGTGAAGAAAATTCAGGTCCCCTAAAACAAGTCAATATCTATCAACTTGGGACTATAATTTAAAAACAAAAAACATGCAAACAACTCTCACAACACAGACACAAGTAATTTCTTATACTCTCTGACAAATTAGCACTTCTGTTTACTGGCACAAGCATTTGGCTTGATTAATTTCCTAGAATATCTCCATTACAGTTTGATGTCTGTGGCTGAACAAATTTTTCCTTTGAATAGAACATACATATGAGCTACCATCAATATCCATAGAGATGTAATTGCCTTCAAAGATCTTGACTAAGTTTACAAGGAAAACCAGAAAGAGTTTACTAATTTCCAGAGTTCTGGGAGTAATCTTTTAAGTAATGTACATTTCGTATCATTTAGCCAAAAGTTTAACTTTATTAGTAAGCTACCCGGCTTCTACCTCTAGATGAAGTTTCTTGCTTTGAGTCTACTTAACACAAAAGAGATCCTTTGGAACTTAGAAAAAACCCCAACCAAACAAAACAAGAATTAAACAAGTACTTTTATTTAAATTCAAGTAACTGTCCATTAATACATGCAATGCATAAATGCACCGTATTTTACTGCTCCATATTTTGCTTTCAAGCTATTCATTCACATAGGTGACAATAGAAATTTCCATGCAAAGTAAACATTTGCCAGCATGTTACCGTGTTGCAGGAGAGTAATTCACAAGTGTAATCAAAGGACCTTAAATGCTCCTTTGAACTGCCTGAATTTCTTCAGCATCCTCTCCCACACAAGACATATGAATGTGCACAACCATACATGCACAGAAATGGATAGACAGATTGTATTTCAGGTGAAAAACTCCATGGGATCATTCCTTTGAGTAGGTTGGCTACCTGGATAGGTTAGGTGATCTCTTTGCAGTCTGCATCTAGTCCATCGCTTACTTCACTCCTTCCCCTCAAGTTACTACCCTCAAAACATAGTGCTTTGTGTAAAATTTGTTTTCCTTTCCCATCTGTTTCATCCAGTGGTCTTCTGTTCTTGTCTAGTTGTTCTGCCAAGCTTACCGAGGCTCAGAGAAATTAAACAATTGGTGTAAGGTAACATACACATCAGCTCAGTCAAAACTAGCAGTAAGATTTAAAAACTGATATATAACTGCATACCAAATAGGGAGATAGAGGTGAAACCTTGTCACTTTGAGGGTTGTTTGGGGATTTTTGCTACAGAGAAGCTTAGGCAAATTATGGTCCTATCGAGAAGAGGTTCTCTTCTCTCCTTTCTCCTGGTAGATCCTTGATTGTGCCATAAAACCATCTTTTTGCATAGAAAGAGCAACATTCATAACAGTTTTCCTCCTCTTGTACCACCTTTGAGGGACAAGATGTAGAAATGGACAATGCTGTATCCAGTTTTTAAAAAGGGAAAGACATAAGCAGCTGCTGGTACCTACATTAAATACTCTGCTAGACAAGAGGCCCACTATTTGTTGTAATCTTTCCTGGAAACTGAGAGAAAAACAGGACATTAATTCTTTAAAGTGAAATTGTGCAATGTATAATAAGGAGACAAAGGATTTTATGAGGTAATAAAATATTTTCTGCATTAATATTACTTTGTGCCTAAGAAAAGAAGTAGGAGATTTGGAAAAATAAGCAAGGAGGATCACTGTGTGAGGCATGGACAAGCTTCAGTTTGGTTCAAAAGGTGTTAAGATAGAGTTCCACAATAAAGCATGCATTAATATTAAGAATACATGAGGATATAATAATATACTATCTTACTACTAAGGATAGATGAGATTTTAATAATGCAACACCTTTATTTCTTATATGAGGGATTTTACTTCTTGTCATTTTCCCAAGCTGCATGCCAACTGCATCATGATTACTTAAAATATGTGTGTTTTTAAGTCTAAGATTTGAAACCTGTAAAAGGTCTGCAGAAGAGAAAAAAAATTGTGCTCACCCTTAATTTCTTTCATATTTCGTCTGCTCTGCAAAATAATTTGTGTTTAAAATGAAACAGACTATCACCTTCTATCAAAAGCATAAGCATCTGTTCCCAACAGATTCCTAGAGAAAGGCAAGGATTTCAGTTGATTGCTACACTTTCAAATATCTGCCCTCTCAAAGTAGAATTTGAGATTAAAAAGATAAAAATAAAAATTACTTGTTTTACTATATAAAAGACACCTGATATTTTTTCTTGTAATGCTATTGACAAGCTCAGTTCCAAATACAGAACATTTTCAATTTCAGCCTTGAAAGGGAATGGGTGATGCATAGGGATTTATGGTTCTATATGCATGAGGCTCCAGATTTTCTTATACCTCCCAGTGCTTCAGATTTTTCTAATACCCTTTTAGAGTTCGGAAATCACTCATTATGCACTTATTACTTTTAATTACTTCCCACCACTTAAAAAAAAAATCTTTGGTCAAAATCCTTGGTGGTTTTCAGTTTCTCTTCACAAGAAAAAAAAACTTTACAGTATTTGACATGCCCTTCAGCATTAGTACTTTTGGAATAAAATACATCTTCCCTTTGTTCGTTATCAAAATCTATTTATATATTTCCATTGGGAAATATCTGCGACTCATAAAGCAATGAGAAAAAGCACTAATCCATTCATTAGCTGAGTATTTGATCTTTTCCAAGACTATTCAGGACAGAAAAATTAGACTTTGCTATTTTTCTCCTGCAGCAATATAATCTTTAAGAGAAAAGTAGGCACCAAAAATGGTAAAGCTGTTTTCTGATAGGTCTTTGAAAACATGGTCTCTGTAAAAATCCCTAGAAGCAAGCTGCAAAATGCCTCAAACAGATATACAGGTGTCAAATTATGAAGCCTAGACATTATGAAGCCTAGATATTAGTATGATCAAATTCAGCCAAACACACAGAGGGAGGAAAAAAATCCCTGTAATGTAGTGTTAATCTTTACCCAAGATGTCTCCAGCCCCTCTAGTAGTATTCCTTCTCTTTTTTTGCATATAAAAATAGAACTATGAAAGATGTTTTCCTCATTCCCCTCCTCCCTTTTTTCTTTCATTGCCCCCTAGCTATTTCATCACCGCAGCAACTTAAAATAAAGAAACCAACCTCTAATTCAATAATTAAAATACAATATGAAATAAATATGTCAGTATGTTCCCAATAAGGATAAGCAGGTCAGATTTTCTTCTGACACAAACTGATACAGAGAGATTTCTATAATTTTCTGTGCAGTTAAATATACTTATGAAGCACCGTTTTGGCAAACACAGGAAAAAGAACATAATTTCAGATTTGCTCTTGTTCTTCTTATGTGCTGAAATATTTATACTACACAGATTCTATGTTGGTTCAAATAAAATGTCTCTCTCGGATATGATATTTTTCAAAGCTTTCAGTGCTAGAATGAATCTAAAGCATATCTTGAATTAATTTTAACACTGGCTTTGCACTAAAAAAAAGTACAGAAGAGCTTCATGAAAAATATGTTAGATGCTCCAGCTGGGAACAATTCTTTGCCTTGAAAATACCAAATTATTTACTGTTCTTTTTAATGTTTCCCTAAATAAAAATAAAATAAAAATAAAAAGTAACACTTTCCACAATGATAAAGAAGGTACACATCCTTAAAATTTCTACTGACCCCAGAACATAGAAACAAGAATCTTAGACAGTATTTCAAGATTTACAGTTTCTCACCCAATGTAAAAATATAAGCACAGGTCTAGATAGTGTCAGACCAAAGATCCTCACAGCTCAATATTATGTTTGTCCAGTTAGAGTCTAACTCTGGAAAAGATGACGAGCATAGGAAAAGCACACATTATCTGCCCTTCAGATGTCCTCCTAGCCATCATGTGCTATCTTTGCATTTAGCAGAACTACACAAGTATTTCTAGCATAGGAACTCACCCTGTTCTTGCCCACATATATTCTTAGCACTTAAAAAGTCCCATGAAAAGGAGCTTCACACCTCAAGACTGGCTGTATGAAGGACGCCCTTTTCTTCTTTCTTTTGAATGTCTTTCCTCCTACTTTCCTTTTTTTCCCCTTAGACCTATTTTTGGTAAATACAATGAATCATTGATCCCAGTTCACACTCAGTTCATCAGCCACCTGAAAAATTTCATTGCCCTTGGGCTGAAACTTCAACAGTGGGCTGGTTATGGTGAACCTGCAGGTGATAACTTGGGACAGGTAAAACATGATGAGCAGCATCAGCTCTAAATGGAAGTAATTTCTCTGACATACTATTTTCATTGTTATGATAACTCTTGAGAATGCTTGTTTTAAGCCATTAAAAGCCTTAAGCATTAATACATGCATGGAAGATTTCTACAGAGACTTCTGGAAACAAATACTTCATCTGTTCTCTCTAACTTTAGGATAACTTCCTTCAGGTTGTCAAGCAACAACCACTACCACGTTGCTAAAACTAGACAAGGAATTAACCCAGAGGCCCTGCCTGGAGCCCCTTCATGGGGCTGTGTGAACCCTGGAACAGTTGACAGCACATACACCACCAGTCAAATGAACGATGTGTGTGTTGTTGCTTCCTCCTCTCTCCGACAAGAAGGGATAGAGGTAATCTTTAAGTCACATGGCAAGCTTCAATATTAATATCTCACACAGCAAGTGTGTCAGAGATGCTGCAAGAGCAGCTGGGGAAAATTACACCAAAACAAACGGTTAAAGCTACAGGAGACTGAGGTGCAAATGATCAGGCTGGGTAATGTGTTGGGAGGAGAAGTGTCAGAACTAAGAGGCACAGTGATGAAAGAACTGCCATCTCTACACACTGGAATGCCCTGAGGTAGGCTGATAGGTATGCATGTGAAGTGTCAACGCTATAAAGCATGATTTTCTTCTTTTTTTAAAAGAAAGTAATTATTTTTAAAACATTGTTAATCTTCAAGTAGATTTCCTTGCACTTAAGACCTGTATCTTATGACAGAAAACAAAAACACATCACAGTACCATCTCTGTTTTAAAAGAAAATTATAAAACTCTTTCTTCAAATTTTGCTTCTAGGAGCTCAAAGCTATTACTTTTGTAACTGTTTTTGTTTCCTTGCTTTGTGTTGTATGTTACATATTCTGTACTACAAAATATTGACAGTTTTACAAGGACAATAACTTTACAGTGACTGAACACATTATCTAAACTTTTAACAAAGCAAATCTCTAAGAAACTAAGAAGTTTCCTAACTCAGACTGTGCAAAGTGTAACTTTAACATTTCTGGAGCACCAGAGATGACAACACTGGAAAAAATTCTACCTCTACCTCCATAAAAAACCCTCTTAGATTGCACCACAAGTTTAATTCTGATGTAAGTAAATTTATATAAAGTAATCAAGTAATTTGGGTATTAACCAGGAGACATGATATCTAAAAATCAGTCCTGCTTGAGTAAAATTGTAACTGGTTCCTAAAAGGATAAATAATTCACTGAAAAGTTACTTGGAGCAAATTTTTATGTGTGTTGTACGCCTTTTTTTGGACTCATTGTTTCTATATTTTCATAATACATCGCTTTTAAATGACACCATAATTTGTGTAATAAACAGCTGTAACCCAGGACAGTTTCTTATCTGGAGAACTGATCTATTTGTACTGTAATATATGCCATGGAACTAGATTAGCTATACTTGAACAAATCTCAAGTGTTGATTATTTTGTTGCAGTTCTTTTGCGATCCTTTTACATTGACAGTTGTGCATGGCAATCATGTATAAAATGAAGGATTTTGGGGTTTGGGATGATTGGAGGCAGGGATTACTTCATTTTCTTAAGACAGACACTTTTTGTCATTGAACTATATTCTTATCTGCTCTTAGGAAGTTTCCACCTCTTCTCAGCAGTACACTAGGACATCAGTGAAAGTAATACTTGTAATGAATTACAATTGGAAAACCTTTTATTACATTAGAATGAAACAATATACTATATTCACACATTATTGGATTCTTAGAGACAGAAAGTAGTCCTTAATGATTACAACAGCAGTTACTGTTTCTGAAACAAATCTTTCAGTCTAACATTCTGCTTCTTGATTATCCATAGAAAACTGTTCTAGGATTCCATTTAAAATTAATTAAACTTGTGAATTTATTGAGGTCAATTTATTGAGGTCAATGTTAATTTGAAGATTTTACAGTGTCTTTTTGGGTTTTTTTTACATGTAAGGAAAAACTTTCCAAATTTAAATAATTTTTTTTCCAAGTATCACTGTTGGAGAAAAGGTAATGATCTGAGAGGCTATGGCTTTGATTCTAAGCAATAAATTATATTCATAAGAAACTTGGATATATAGTAAACCAAGTACCAAAAGATGACAGTAAGGTTATCTTCACTTTCATTGTTATATTAACCCACATGAGTACATGATTCTTTGATGAACCACCCCAACAGTTAATTGGTACAAAGATGTTAATGATGTCAATATTACATTTCATGTAACTGCCCATAACCAGACCAAAAATTTCTCACTGAAAATACAGCAATAGTACAATTTCCATCCTTCTATATTTTTTTTATTTTAAATTTCGATTCATCCACTGAAACTGAAAAGATGAACGAAGAGAAAGAAAACATAAGGGGAAGTTCAAAAACTTGAAAATGATCATTGATTGTCACAAATAAGTGACAAAAAGGAGCAAGTCTGCCATGGTCCTGCACTTTGGCTTCTTTTACCTTTACCATAGCACAGAATGACAGGAGTTTCTCAAAACACTGTCCTTCTGAACTTCATGCTCATGATAACTACAGAGTATCTTTGAACTTGTTGCACAGTAAAGTCTTGAAACTGAGACTTTTAAAGATTTCAGCAGAAAAAAACTGATTGAAAAGTGCAGGTAACTTTTCCATTAGCTCAAAATGAAGCTAATGGAAAAGTTTAATGGGTTGTTTAAACCAGAAACAGTTTTGCTTCAGGCAAGATCAGGTTTAAGATAGGTTAGAATGTTCACAGGTTTGCTTGTTTTCTTTTTGGAGTGATACAGGGCAGACAACTAGGGAAAAAAAGTGCTCTGGAAGAAAATAAAGTATGCTTTTCAGTGGAAACCTGAGTTTGGAGTAGCGGACAAACCAAACAAATTTCAACCAGAAACTGAACAAGACAGCTGCTGTCTCCTGATGGAAGCAGGGAGCTGGGGTAGAGGAAGAAGGGAGATATTTTGTGGGAAAGCAGAACTGCCAAAAATCTCTTCAGCACACATATACCCTTGGTTAATGTGGTGTGGTCAAACACAGAAGCATCCAGTGACAGTCTGAGAAACCGAAGCAGTGTTTTCCTTTTTTTCTTAGCGTAAAGGTGTATAAATGCAAGGACATGTGAATTCAGAAATGGATATGGTAACGATCACATGATGATAGATGCCCTATTTCATGAGGAAATCTGAAAAATACATTTGAATTACTTCCTCCGTCTACATAAGTAATATTTCTTACTTAAATAGCCGAAGCCAATAGGGGATGCTTTTTAAAAACTGCCTTTCTCACTGCAGCAGGCTCAGTCAGCAACACCCCATCACAGAGACAGGAAAACTGAACTGCAGCTTAAAAGTCTTGTAAATTAAAGAAAATCAGACAGAAATGTTGAGCAGATGAAGACACATGTATTTAACATCAGACACAGTTGCTCCGAAGTTTTACAAAAGCTGTGTTATCTTTGTTCTTCACTGGATGTTGAGTCTTCCCTCTGCCCATAACTGCCCAAATGGCACTCAAGCTGGCAGTGTCAGGAGCAGTCCAGGCTCTGTCATGCATACTTCTGTGTGCATCCAAACTTACTCATTCTGAGTCACCAAAAGTGAAACACAACACACTTACCTTTCCTTACTCATTCTACATATGCAAACATTCCTTTATTTTTAAACCTCCTTTATGAGGGCTGGCGCTCTGCCTACCCCAACCCTTAGCACTACTGTCTTCAAAGTTTGCACTAAAAGAGATTCAGGACATCAGCTCCTTGGAGTAAGTGCAGAAGAGGGCCACCATGATGATTAGAAGGCTGGAGCATCTCTCCTATGACGAAAGGCTAAGAGAATTGGGATTGTTTGGTCTGGAGAAGGTTTTAGGGTGACCTTATTGTGGCCTTTCAGTACCTGAAGGTAGCCTACAAGATGGAAATGTACTTTTTACAAGGGTATGTAGTGACAGGACAAGGAGGAATAGCTTTAAACTGAGAGTAGGTTTATATGGGATATTAGGAAGAAATTCTTTACTGTGAGGGTGGTGAGTCACTGGAACAGGTTGCCCAGAAAAGCTGTGGATGCTCCATCCCTGTGACTGGTCAAGGCCAGGTTGGTAGGGACTCTGAGCAACCTGATCTAGTGAAAGGTGTCCCTGCCCCTGGCAGATGGGTTGGAATGACATAACCTTTAAAGTCCCTTCCAACCCAAGCCATTCTATGATTCTATGAAATTGGATTGAGAATCTGACCTGAGGCAGATCACCTATTTCTCAGTCATTCCTCAACATCTAACAAATAACTATTAACTCCACTCCCTACAATATCCTATCCTGCTTCACATGGCATTGACAGGAAAGAGTATTACCCTACCAGAATAATCAAAGTGCATCTTGACTATAAACATTTCAGCCCTGTCTGGATCATTTAAATTTTACAAGTGGCTGAAAAATTAATTCTTATTCACCATTTATCACAGGAACATCTGAGGGTAAGCTTATTCTTCACCAAATTCCTGGAGTAAATAGAACATAGTGAAGAGCTGCCCTAGTAACAAAACCCCTGCAAGACCCTGTGTGTGCTGGGTGAACAACCACACAACGTACTGAGCATAAAGCAGTATTAACCCCAGCAGTAGGAAATAGGAGAATGTAATTTTCTCTCAAATAGCAAAAACCATGAATTATTTCTGGTTACTGTTTGAGGATTGAAGTTACAGGATACATAGAAAAGCACATCATTGTGGACAATATGAACACTAGCGACTCGCTACTAGGGCTGGGTTTTTAGTTTGTTTAAAAAAACAAAACCAAACAACCCCCTTCTTATAACCCCTCCTTATAACAACACCACCATTATAACCAACACCTAAGGAGCTGGTAGCATTTACTGGAACTTGAGTAGTGAGTTTAAGTCCCAAATATATGAAAACGCATGAACAACTGCGCTTATCTTTTGTAACACAGAAAGTGTTTGTCTTTGATCTTCTGGTTTATCTATGTGATTTCCCAGGTTTAAAATTTCACTCCCTTTTTCAAAGTGAAGCTAGGACAGCATCAAGTGAACATCTGAAGATAAATAGCATCCATAACTTTTTCTTTAGGAGCTAAATAAGAACTATTTACACGCTTGGAAGTTGAGACAATATATTACCTCTGAGGTACATCTGGATGAAATGGGAACTTTTGTTATGAATTCTGCGAATTTTTAATGGAAAAAGACCCACCTAAAATTATCAGTAAGTTAGCTTACAGTATTTAGGCAAACCTTTTAAAAATGAAATTCTAGCTATATCCTGGCAATTTTTTTTAGTTTGTTTTCTTTGAAAAGTAGAAATGAAAATAATGGTATACAGAACATTTTGAAAGCCAACAAGAATACTGTAAATTGTAACCATTAAAATTTCAACGTTTAAGTCAGATGCCTAAATTTTACAATGTCTCTCAGGTGTTTTTGTTTGTTTTAGAATGTCATTTAAGTATAGAACACTCCACAAATCTTTTTGTGAATGAAATTTTTATTTACACACTGTATCCAGAAGCAGATACATAAATCCTTATACAATTATTTTTCAAAAATGTGCAAGAAATTACTATAATTTTGTTTACAAACCAAAACACATTAAAATCAATGGACTTTGGATAATTCACTCTGTGGCGTGCTTAGTAGAAATAGTGCACACCAGGTCTGAAACAGAGAAAAGTGTAAACTACAGCAATCTGGATTGCAAGTATTAACTTCATGGCACTCCATCATCACTATAAAAATTCTTTAACCCAACAGCTATTCATAAAAAATTCTTTTAGAATTTTTCACTATCTGCGTAGAATTTAGAATACTTTCCAGATACAGTAACACCATATTTTTCATATTATGAACTATCATCTAGCCCATTTTTTATTTATAAAGAATGCCTGTATTTTTTATTCTTTGCAGTCATAGAAAGATTTTAAGAAATAAAATTGGCAATCATTAATTCATCCATAGCTTAGCTTGGAATTTGAAAGTTCAGTAACAGAGAATTTCTTCTCATCAGAATCATAGCCCATATATTGCTGGTATGCTGTTTTAAATTTATAATTCCAGTATTCACATAGGTGAAATGCATCAAAACAAAAACTGCACAGATTTTACTTAGCCCAGCAGTCAATATTCACAGAAAGAAATTGGCTTTAACAAAATGCAAAGTCAGCTCATCTGAGAACAAAGAGTTTAATTAATAATTGCATTTCTGATCCTTCTGACAGAATTACATTTTGATAAAAAGATGGCATTCACTATGTCAACAGCAGGATAAGTGCTATATCCCTCAAATAAATCAAAGAATACACATCACTTTCAGTTGTTTATAACACTGGCTTACAAAACAAACAAAAAAACCACAGAGGAAATTGTGCAAATTTATTATTTCCAAATACAAGGTGTTCTTTAACTCTTCTAATTGGTAAAACAGACAATATTATCAATAATGTCATCAATTTCAGATGCTCAAAAAATGAGTTTTATTTCAATGTTTCATTTTTAAAAACATTTTTTCACAATTCAATTGCATAAAAAGCATACCTTTTGAACCCTTAAACTGTTGTGCTGAATAAATAGCCACATTTCTACTCTATGAGGATCATAGTCAATTAGCTTTTATTCCTAGTATATCTGCTTTCTTAAGTCCCCAAAATCTCCTCAATCATTTTCTTTTTATTTGTCAAGGACGGCTTGTTTCTCTAATTTTCATGAAGCAGAAGTCAACACAATTTTTGTGGTTATTCTGAGTACTTCTAAATTGACTCATAACTAAATGTTACTGTGTTTCTTTTATATTAATCTTTATTATAAGAATTTGTAAGTATCTTTAATGTTTTCAAAGTATTTTTTCTCGGTTCCTTCTCCTGGCTGGCCAGTTACCTCAGTATAAAAAAATACCGTGAGGTTGATTAAAGAAACCTGTAAAAATAAGTATTTGTGTCTACGTACTACTGATTTAAAGTATTTTGAGCTTAGTAGAAATATCACCACCTTTTTATTCAGAAGCAAAGTGCTGTATGGTTCTCACATCCTAGACCTCAACCACTTTAAAGTGTTCCTTTTGTGGTAGCTTTATGGGGGTGGGGAAATGACAAAATCAACTTGACCTGATTAAGTTCATAGATGAAGAATTCCCAAGGAAGGCGATTCAGAAACTGGATAGCTGAAACAGAGTTAAAAATAAAAAAAAAAGGGCATCAACATTTATGAGTGAAAAAACTGAACTTTATAAAGGCATGGGCAAGAATTTTAACATGTGTGTTCTTGCATGTTTTTTAATTCAGCAATAAGACTGGGACATTATAGCTTCAAATATTTAAGTTTCAATGCAATGACTGCTAAATTAATGCATGTGGCATAGCATAATCATATGTTTAATGCATTCAATAGTGGTGTTAAATGGCAAAGAAAATATTTAATATACTATAATCTTTCAAGGATTCCATAGAATGCATAGGCTTTCTATTATGGGGAAAGAATTTTTAAAGTGAAGAAAATGCCAGAGGTTTTCTTCCAAAAGTATGCATCTGAAATCCATAAAAATGATTTTCTTTTTCCTCCCCACAGACAGAATCAGAACACTGTACCATACAATAGGTTATTGTGCCTTTTTGAATAAAGTTAGTGATCCTGATTCAGCGGAGGGGGGGACAGGGCATGACTGGATGGGGTAGAAGTCAGTAGAGGAAAAAAAGAAAACATAATTCACACTTTCATACATATAGCTCCATGGCAGAGCCAAGAAATTACATGTATAGACTGCTCTAGATTATTTCACTTTTTAAGTTTAAAACTTTATCAGACTAAAGAGGAAATCCTTATTCTCCCTCCCTTAAAAGCAGGCAGTATTTATCTACCTTTGATTTTCTTTTTTTAAAATTTTTTAGTTAAACATTATGGTCAAAAAAATAAATTAAAAAAATATAAATTTTGTCTATCAATTCAGGCAACCCAAGATGTAGTGCTACTGCACCACCTTGCAGCAATACTGTATTCATTTCTAAAGACTCATTTCAGGGGACCAAAAGGCTAGATTAAATAAGGAGAAGAAAATGACCTAAACAAAAAAGCTGTATCAAAGATGAACAGCCTTTTTTCTAAGGTGATGTTTACTGATCAGCCTCTCCTACCAGAGACAGGGAACGTGACATTCTAAAATACAAAACAGGGGGGCAGAGGCAGGCAAAGCAAGCCCCCTCCCAAGCTAGCTATGATTCCTTTAAGAAATAACTCATAAAAGTGATAGAAACATGGGAGAAAAAAACCCAAAAAACAACAAAGTAAAACAAAACAGGAAAATGCCATGGGTTAACCTTGCATGATGAAAATATTACAGTGTAGAACCTGTACTCCCCACTGAAAGTCTTTTTTTCCCTACAGAAGGTTTGAATAACTGTAAGCTTTTCAAATGCCAGAATCTTTGACAGAGATCATAAACATTTACTTAATTGATTTAATATTTCATATGTCAAAACATATTTCATGACAGTAAACTGAAACATTTTCTGTAGTCACTGTACATCCAAACATCTTTTCTCAATCATTTTGAAAGACTACGATAATAGAGCTTTAGAGATGCATTTTTAGCATCTTCCATACAAAATGTTATCAGTCCTGTTTGTTCCTCCCCAAAGGATATAAAAAAAGGTGGAAATGATCCAAAGGACATTAAAGTATTACTGTAATTTCATAAGTGGAAAACAAATGCAGAAAAATGGAAAATGATGAACATTTCAAGTAGCTTGAATATAAATAAGGTAGAAATCATCCTAGTAGAAGTTTTATCCCATTCCTAAAATGGCTTATAAATTTATGTTCCCACAATAACAATTCCTAGAGTCTTCTTACAAGTCCAGGAAATTCCACTTCCCTGCTCCCCAAGATGAGGCAGGAGGGAAAAGGACAGAAATGGGGGAACTGGTAGATGTTCATTTATTTAACTGATGGCATGATTATAAAAGGTAATATTTGACAAGATCCAAATACCGCAATTTCCTTATAGGTACTATACACTGACTTTCATAAACTTTTTTTTTTTAAAGGCCATTTTTAGAGGACAAAACACTGAGACAAGAAGGCTGAACCAACCTTATCAAACACAAGAGTATACAGACAATAAAAGGCTTAGGAGAAAGGCGTTTAGTTTTTTTTCCCAACGATATGCTGCATAACCATGTACTTATCACACAGCTCTGTCTATACATTAGGGCATATCTCTATAGAAATTTCTAATTAGGACAATAGGAAATAGTTTTTAACATAGATGTAAATTCAGTGATTTAGAATACCAATATGTTCTTTATCCATGATCATTTTTTTTTTCAAAGAGGTTGTTTTAAAGGAAAAAAAAATCCATTCAACAAGTTTCATTTGACTTTTACTTATCGTTGAATACACATGAAATGTGCTTTCAATGCATAAAAATCACAGTGGATAGCAGCAAAGGACTTGGGGGAAATTAAGGAGAATTTGATCATTCACATTGTGATTAATCTGCACACTGATGAAAGATAGCTATTTCACACTTCTAAAAATAAACTTGAGATCATTCTTTCCAACAAAACAAAACAAAGAAAAAGCTTCCCAAAATACACCCCCCCAAAAAAAAAAAAACATAAATCCAAATGCATTACTTTTATTTTACACACAAAAATGAAATATTTTTATGGCAGCAAAAGATTTTGATAATAATGAAAGTCTGTAAACTGTAATTCAATCTCTTTTGTTGTTGTCGTTCCCAAAGTGCAAGATGCAAGATTCCCGTAAGCTTTCAGTAGTGCTTTTCCTGTAAATAATCCTTCATTTTGTTTGGCAAAGGCAGTTTTTGAATCAGGTCTATTCTGGTGTACTGACGTATTACAAAACGACACAGGTACTGCAAAGAACGGACCTGCATAAACCGAGATACTGGATTTGTCAGTCTCACTGGATAAGTTGCAGATCCAGGCAGTCGAGATCTCGAATAGCAGAAAGCTCCATTTTCAGAGTCCCTGATTGAATGTTCAATTAAGTCAACTATAGATGTATGTCCCTCCACATCTGGCTGTTCATAAAAACTAAACCTACCATTTGAGTGTTCAATTCTAGTGTGAAGAGTTTTTCCATGGGAACGAAAACTCAAACTTAAAAGGTAACGATCATCAGAACTATCTCGAACGAGAAACGAGCCATCAGGCACATTAGCTAATTTTCCCTCTGCCTCCCAACGTGTAATGGGGCCCCAGTACCATCCTTGTTTTGCAAGTTTTTTCAGTTCTTCTGTAAGACTCGTCACAACCATAGGACCACTGTTCTGTACAGAATCATAAACTCTTCCAACTCCCGGGGCAGTGTTAGGATCAAAATTCAAATGGCAGCGCATACTTTCAGCCACGTGGGCATCTGTGCCATTTAATCCACTGAAGTTCCTTTGGATTTGATTATTCTGCATTGGAGGTAGCAAAGGTGAGAGTGGAGGGACATCACTGTGATTAACTCTTGGGCTTTGCAACATGACTCCTGTGGTACCAATCAACAAACCATTCACCGTTTGGTCCACAAAGATATCTGGTGCAACGACTACATCCTGATCCACTTGGCTCTCATCTTCATGGAAAGCATTTCCCCCCACTTGAGAAGAAACAGTTGAAACTTCCATGGGTGAGGAACTATCCAGACAGTAACTACGTGATCCTTCCAAAGGATACATTCCCTCATCTAAAGGCACAGTATACTGAATGTAGTCCTGAGGCATTAATCCAATAACTACAGGCACATGTTCATCAATATGAAGATGCAAGTCCCCGTTCTGAGATTCTGTATTTTTTAATGCATTGTTTTGTTCCTGGAACACATTTTCTGACTGCAAGTCATGGAAGTCCTTTCGAACACCATTCAGTGCTGGGCTTGGATTAGAGGAATGGACCAAGGCCTTGACTTTCACTTCCATTTTGATGCAAGTCTCTTCTGAATTTGTAGGTCGAAGGGGCCATGGAGTTGGACTGTAATGGTGATTACGAAGGGAAGTAGATCTCAGAGGTCTTTGAGCTCGCACATCTTTGAAGGTTATTGGAGCAGATGAGGAAGAAAAGGTGTCATCATCTGCAGAGCTTACAGATGGTGTGCTGCCTTTGCCTTTCTGTTTTTGTTTTGCTGAAAGCCTTCTTTTTAACGTACCCATTAAACTTTCACTTTTTGATCTATTTTTGCCTCCTTTTTCATCTTCACTATTGACTTCACAGCTAGCCAAATCTTTACCATAGCAGCTGCCAAACAAGGAGTCATCTTTCCCAAATTCACTTAACGATGGCTGCTGAACCACCACAAAGTCACTTTCATCTTTACTTTTATTTAAGTTAAAGGACTTGCGAATTGTTTTGAGACTAATTTTCTTCATTATGACAAGTTACCAAATCTGGCTGATCAGTAGTGCTTGTGGTGATATAGCCCTAACACATGCAGAGCAGCTTTTGCTTCATTTATGTGTTTTATCCAGCCTCATTTAACTTCAAGAGCCATTTCCTGGAAACAAATAAAAAACAATTAACTTCAAAAAAGAAATATTTAAAAAACTATCTATAAGGGTTTTCCCCCTCTCCAAACAAAACAGAAGCTGCAGTACTTAAATGATGGGCATCAAATGAAAGTAAAAATAGAGAGCTGACTTAGAACCCAATCAGGCTCAAAAAATGAATCTGCTACATCTGCTTTGGAGATTTCCACAGCTTTTTTCTGATTTCAGCAAGACATTTTTTGAAACATACACACACCTTACATCACACTCACAGGCACATATATTTAATGCATGTATACATAATATTCAAGCAGAGAAACACTCCTCTGTTTCTGAAGGCTCCTAAAAAGTCCCTACATATATAACTACAGAAGATATTCTATTTAACAGGATTCTTACATATAGGTTAAACAGTGATTGGTCCTAAAAACACCATCTTATAAGGTCATACTTTCCTTAGACAAGAAAGTTGAGTAATATTCAAAAGGTTACATAATTACAGAAAAACTAACTCTAGAGGCAAAATAGAGGGACATTAACAGCAAAGTAACATATGTTTACAGCAAGTCCTCTCATGAACTTCTATGAAACAAGAGTAGATTTCCAAACTGTTTAGGCATAGAAGACCAAGTCACAGGCTCTAATTGCTTAAAACTTTTAGAATTTTTCTTCCTCCCATTTCTGCCAAGACCTAGTGGACACAGCTGCTCAAATCCCAGTCAACTGCTCCCACCTGGCATTTTGCAGAATCATGTACCCACAAATTTGACCTTTCCGCTTGTTTTTTTTTTCTTTTTGTTTGAGGTTTGGCTGTGTTTTGGGGGGACTTTGAGGGGGTTTGGTTTGTTTCTTTCTAATGTTAGTTAGACCTTCCAAAGTAAACAGCTCTGCAGAGAGAAGAACAACATGAGAAAGAGAAGAGAGAGAAGCTGTTACTGCCACAGAAGTAGGTACTACTAATAGTAGTAGCCATTATTCCACATACCTCCAAATACCTGTGATGTTAGCAGCACAAACTGCAGCAGCAAGTCTGGCTCCAATCTAAGCATGGCAGGCTGAATCTTTCAAGAAATCTTCCAGCCTTGGTGGACTGAGGGAAAAGTAAAACAGCCCTTATGGACGCACTTCCCACTTCTCTCCCATGGTATCACTATACAAGCAACTGAGAAGAACAGTTCAATGAACTGAAGTAAGTTTTTCAACTAAACAATATGGTTTTCTTATATATGCATTCAAAAATTACATAAAAGGCATGTAAAGAGAATTATTACTATAATCAAACAGCAGTCCTCTACTGGCTACTACTCTTGTCCAGCCTGACTTTTATGGTCCTCAAGCACACAAAGGCTAAAGGATCACATTCAAAGCAAAATAAAAGGCAATGCGAGGCATTCAGGGATTCAGAACTTTAAAATACCCTGAAAATTTTTGAGTAAAGCCCTGCTGCTGGAGGGTTGGACACTGCTTCATAAAAAGCAGAAGCAGTAAACCTTGATTTACTTGGATTTGTACCCTAGTCCTATCTTCAAATTCCCTATACAATCTGCATCTTCCTGTTTCAAAGGCCCATTCTGACTTAGTCATAACCTCTGATATTTCACAAATCCATCTACAGAGTATGTTCAATTTTTCCCATTTCCTTTCCTTAATTACCAAACTAAAGAGCTTTCTTTCAATGGGGAGAAACTAAAAGGTTTCTCTTATTGGTAAACTGATTTACTTCCTACCAGCAAAGAACAAATATGCCCAAAAAACTTAATTCTCTAAACAAACAAAAGACTAAGAACCAATTTCTTGTTAAACAAATACTAAAACTGTAAAAAACCAGAAGCAGTATTTTATCAGATGTTCACTTCTTATTTTCTCCACTTTTAACATGATGCCTGTTGTACCAGGAATCACAAAATCCTGAGATTACATATTCCACTTTCAAAATCTGAAGTAGATACTGAGATACAAGTATGACTTTTCAAAGGTTAAAACACTACTTTTACTTTCCTACAAGCACAGATTAAGGGAGAGTTACATATCAGTTAAAAGGAGACTCAAAATATCTTGACCTTCTATTCCTAAACCATTTTGATTTTGCCATCTTACTGATTTACAGTACTCTTTTCATCATACGTGTAAATAAACCTAAAAAATGAGTGAAAATTACAACTTCAGAATTCTGTGCTGCTTCTAAACTGACATTGTCGGTTCATTTGATAACTTTAACTGTCCTTTTGTGTATGTAGTACCAGAAGCCTGGGAACCCTCACATTAGCTCCACCTGTGAAATCCACAATGTTCTCCAACTACTTCTGACTGACATCCACAAGCTGACACTATTTCCACTTCTCCAGAATTGTTCCCCTATCCTAGTGGAAAAACACATCATATTGCTTGCACTTCCTAACCATAAAAAACCAAACAAACATGACAAAGTAAATTCTGCTTTCTGAGCTACGGAGAAACTAAAAGAGCATTATCACATTGCTGACTGGGGAAAGATGGTCCAAACTGTATGATTCACACATCTTTTGTTAATGGTGTTTTTCAAAACAATTAGTTACCTAAAATTTGGCTGAAGGAATATTGCTTCAGCTTTGTCATAACTAAAAGATTAAACTAGTCACTTGAAAAAATAGGTTTCAGTCACATATTAGTCTTTCTGTATCACAATGTGAAGGTTTTTTTACAGATGAAAATCCAATATCTAAAAATAATCTCAACAGATCAATCTCTAAGGCAGCACACAGAGCAGTCAGCATGTTTTGCTTTGAAAGCAACTACTGAGCCTGTTTGAGAAAAAAGTGTTTTATATCTGTCAACCTATCTTAGTAGCCAATATCTTTATCAAGAAAAATGCATGACTGTCTACATGGGACACTTCAAAGTCAACTGACCTTGTCCTTATAAGGAACTTCATCTTGCCCAAAATTGACCAGAAGCATCACACAGAAGATTCCTAAAAAACCTGGATGACAACTTCATAGTACAAGTCCTAAGGGAGTTGACTTGGAAAGATGCCCTCCTTAATATGCTGCTTGTCAACAGAGTGGATCTCGTGAGCAGAGTGGTGATGGGTGGCCATCTTGGCCACAGTGACCATGAGGTGATCAAGTTTAAATCTCTGTTGACAGGACAAAAGGTACCAGCAAAACTGCAGCTCTGGACATGAGAGCAGACTTCAAGCTGCTCAGGAAATTAGTAAGTAAAGTCCCCTGGGAAAAAGTTTTTACAGGTTTTTGCAGTTTTTAAACATCACCTCCTCAGGGCACAAGAGCAGGCAATTCCAAAATGCTGGAAGTCAAGCAGAAGAGACAGAAGGCCAGTTCAGCTGATCAGGGATCTCTTGGAAATAAGGAAAAAAAGGAAGGTGTATGCCCACTGAAAGCAAAGTTAGGTGACATGGGAAGAATACAGAGATGCTGCTTGCCGCAGCAGGGAGAAAATTCACGCAAAGCTCAGCTGGAGTTGAAGTTGGCCAGAAATGTGGGGACAATAACAAGGTTTTTTTCAAATACATTAATGGCAACAGACACAGTATAAAAATATCATTAGCCCGTTAAGGGATGAGGAAGGTCACCTCACAAACAGGGATACAGACAAGGCAGGGGTGTTTAATGCTTTCTTTGCCTCTGTCTTCAACATGGATGATGGACCAAGTGGGGTCTCAGTGACATGAGCAGGACCATGACTGCAAGAATGATCAACTTTTAGTTAACCCTGAAGTTGTGTGGGATCTGCTACTCCAGCTGGACCCCTACAAATCTATAGGGCCTGATGGCATTCATCCCAGAATCTTCAAAGAGCTGGCTGATGTCATTGCAAAAGCTCTCTCGATGATTTTTGAGCAGTCTTGGGAATCCAGAGAGGTCCCAGCTGACTGGAAGCTGGTGAACATTGTTCCAGTTTTCAAGAAAGCCAAGAAGGAGGAGCACAGAAACTACAAGCCTGTCAGTCTCACTTCAGTGCCTGGTAAAATCATGGAGATTATTCTGGGAGGTATGTAAACACACCTGGAGTACGCAGTCATCAGTCACAGCCAGCATGGCTTCATGAGGGAAAAGTAAAACCTGATTTCCTTCTATCTACTTCAGGGTAACCCACATAATTCATCTAAGAAAGACAGTAGATGTAATCCTAGACTGCAGTAAAGCTTTTGATACTGCCTCCCACAGTATCCTTCTGAACAAAATGTTACATGATGGGTGAGCAACTGGCTCATAGGTCCCCGCAGGGAGAGTTACAGTGGACAGGGTTACATCACACTAGCAACCTGTCACTAGTGGGGTTCTGCAGGGTTCCATCCTTGGCCCAGTGCTCTTCAACATCTTCATTAATGACTTGGATGCAGGACTCAAAATGAGACTAAATAAGTTTGCCAACTACACTAAATTGGGAGGAGCTGTTGACTCCCTCAAAGGTAAAGGGGCCGTGAAGAGGCCTTGATAAACTGGAGATGGACAATTACCAACCATATGAAGTTTAACAAAGAAAAGTGCCAGACTGTGCACCTAGGACAGGGCAACTCTGGTTGCGTGTATAGACTGGGGAACGAGAGGTTGGAAAGCAGTGCTGTGGAAAGGGACCTGGAAGTCAACCTGGCTGACACCAGGCTGAATCAGAGTCAGCAGTGCCCTGGCAGCCAGGAGGGCCAACTATATTCTGGGGGGCATTAGGCAAAGCATCGTCAAGCAGTTGAGGGAGGGGAGTGTGCTGCTCTTCTCTGCTCTGCATTGGGGCGGCCTCACCTTGAATATTGTGTGCAGTTTTGGGCACTGCAATATAAGAAAGATATTAAGCTGCTAGAGAGCGTCCAAAGGAGGGGGATGAGGATGGTGAAGGGTCTTTAGGGGAAGCCTTATGAGAGGTGGCTGAGGTAGTTTGGTTTGTTCAGCCTACAGGAGGGGAGATTGAGGGGAGACCTCACTGCAGTCTTCCAACATCTTCACAAAAGGAAGAGGAGGGGCAGGCACTGATCTCTTCACTCTCATGACCAGTGACAAGACCCAGGAAAACAGCATGAAGCTGAGTCAACGGAAGTTTAGGTTAGGTATCAGGAAAAGGTTTTTTACCCAGAGGATGATTGTGCACTGGAACCGACTTCTCAGGCAGATGGTCAGAGTATCAAGCCTGACAGAGTTAAAGTGTTTGGACAACGCTCTTAGGCACATGGTGCAATTCTTAGAGTGTCCTGTGTAGGGCCAGGAGTAGGACTTGATGATGCTGATGGGTCCCTTCCAACTCAGTATATTCTATGATTCTATGAAACGCATGACTCATTTCTTGTATCCTTGTAAAATTTCATGTAAGGATATATGAAAGGTTTGATGCTCAAATATAAAGCACATAAACAACATGAATCTATTCAGAAGTCCAATTCATTCATGTAAAAGAAGATGATAAAAATCTAGTGAGTGACAGTCCTGGTCAAAGCTCTCCAAAGTAAACTGAACGCACCCACTGATGAGAGCAAGTCTCTAAACAAGTCTTCCATATGAGATGCACTCTATGATACCTGATACTTTATCCAAGACAGGAGAAAACAAATGCACTCTGAAGTCAAATACCCTAATTGATCCAGCTACTCTTCTTTCTTTGCACATACTTAAAGAATATCATTAATTCTGCATGGCATATCAACGTGTTTAAAAATGCTATATAAAGAGCCCTCAATAGATGATACACTCATACACTTGCAAGTATAGAACTTTCCACAGTCAACAAATAAAAGAGCTGAAGCCAAGGAGCCCGGTATGCACCCCTTCCTGGAATACATTAAAATGAACTATGCAACTTCTTTACAACTCTTAGCACCGCTTCACGAGTATTTTGCACAAATTACGGCATCACTGAAGTCTCTCACTGATGTGCTCTTCCAGTGCCATCTGCTGTACAGTGAATATAGACAGCCAAACAAGAGACACCTCTCGAAATTTTTGTGGCAGGCATTTGCAATTATAAACAGACTGAACTATGCCAAAATACTCCCAAAGCCTGGCTGCTATGTATACAGAAACACCTGGAACACACAGACTGAAAACAGGAGATTAATCAAATTCAGAAAGAGAATGAGATCTTAACGCACAGAATAATGAGGCAGAATGAGATTCTGACTTACGAACTTTCATCACAAAGTCTGCATCTTGGAATATTTAATATTATGCAGGTTGACAAAATAGAGGCCTCTGGACAAAAACTACCAGATTACTACCCAGCATACACCATGCTCCCTTTGTGACTATAAAAATAATTAAAACTAAATTTGCACACTTCATTTTGAAGAAGAACAACATTTATTAGCCACACACAACTGTGAAAATTATTAGTGAAGTTAATTAAGGCTAAGACTTGACTTTACAGGCTGCTTCTCAGAAATCTGAAGAGCGGGCCATGCAACCATATATTAATTATTATGGTGGCCAACACTGACGTATGAAAAACTATGAAAGCTTTTAAAATACATATATCAATCAGTTTCTGCAAATCTAGTTTTAATATTCCAACACTTCAGAGTAGTTTCAGTTTAATGCTACAAAATGGTTTCATCAGACTGCAATCACATAGCTATCTGGAAAGAGTGTTCACAAAAGTACACCAAAAAAAGTTTCTTTATATTTATAGGGTCTTTATTATTTTTTATCTTTTTCATACTTCTAGGATAGGCACACTTATTTCCTGAGACAAGTATTATAAACCATGCTGCCAAAATGCACTAATGTAGAAATAAATTAGAATTAACTTCAAAGAGTTGAGACAGAAAACATCGTACTGGAAACAAAAAACTGTCCTTAAAAAAATTTAATAAAAATACCATCACAAAAATTACTCGGAACTTTTAATCAATGCTATTTCAGGTAACTTTCCTAAAATAAATGTTAATCTGCTTACTTATTTACATAAAGTTGAGCACTGAACTTGATTTTTTTGAACGAACAGCTGAATCATTCATGAAGAGTCTGGCTGTCCCTTGGAAATACATAATCTTATTCTTACACTGAATCTTCATACGACTTACATAATTTACAACTTCAATTTATTGTATTTTAGCATAATTATTAGCAAAATAACTAAAAATATCTTGGAAGTAAAAGGTTTCTGCATTCTTGGGCATGACAAGCACCAGGTTCTCATTGCAGTTAGATAACGAAGGTTAGTCTAATTATTTGCAGGAGTATGAAGTATCATTCTCCTGCTGCCCCCAAATTCTCACTGAAACATACTCATGGATTTTTTGGAAGAGTATGTCAAAAGAAGTACCTTAAGGTAATACAGATTTCAAGTGCTATACTTTGGAAATTCATAAGTGTCTAAATTTTCTCTGAAGTTCCTAAATCTATTAATGTGAATTACTAAGAAGCTGTTCTTCATACCTGTTCCCATCAACTTCATATCAATACTGAAGTCTGTATCACCAGAAGTTGTCTTCAAACCAATACAGAAAATACTGACTCAAGATATTTCCTTCTATTTATTTGCAGTTTCAGTCTATACAGGTACAGAAACTACACATAAAATACTCATTAAGTAAAGAGAGATTCAATATCTATTTCAAACACCATCAGTTTCTGATAGAACATACACACTACAAGGCAGCTTTTGGCTTTTTCACTATACATGCCAATATCATACTGAAGATGGTGTAGTTTTTCCCTTCCCTGAGCTTCAAGTAAATTCCTACATTGTACAGCTTTTTAGTAAGAAGAGTCTTCAAATGAAGCAATCTAAATTCCATTGCATACTCTTATACCTTGAAAACAAAGAAACAAAAAAAAGACCGTTTTAGCAGTGGCTTGCTTGCTAATGGATGAACAGTATCTTAATATGATTGCAAATTTTATAAAAGCTCTTCTGACCTGTATACTTGCTTTTCTAGTGAGTGAGAAGCTCAGAGGAAAACCGTCACATAAAACTGGAACAAGGAAAAAATAGATGAGAAGCTCATCTGACAGTACATTATACTTATATCAAGAGTTCTTAAAGCCTTCTATTTTCAAGGTAACTAATCAAAGACCTGAACACAGAGCCGAAGTTATTACCAAAAATTCACATTTCTACCATCTAAGATTTGAGCAGCTGAGAAAAGTACGGTCAGCTTCTCTAGAGGCCAATGTAATTTAACAGGTTTTACACAGATTGCAATTTAAAACAAACCAACCAACCAAGAGTACGTTAGTCATATCACTCCTATTTTTTTTCTTCTTCTACAAAGCTTAAAGAAAAACCAGTCCATGAGCACTAATGTTCTAACATAGTACAGAGTAAGCCTTATCACTATTAGCAATCTTTAGCAGACAATAAGCAAAGTACACCTTTGCAAATATGTAGAAAAGTGGATTAGAAAAATAAAAACTTGACACAAAGAAATTATTCACCACCATTAGTGGAATTAAATGTATGCAAAACTGGGAACAGAGCTACTGAAAAAGTCAAAATACCGTGACTGCTTGTCTCTGACCTGCTGTTGAAAAAGGATGCCCCTTAACATCTGGATTTCCATTTTTTTTTTTTAATTATTATTACTTTTTAATTGTTTATTTATTTTTTCTTTTAACACTACTTAATCCCTGGCTGCTTGCGATAAGTCCTGTTCTTCTTTCCCATATTTGGTTTCAGGACAGAATATTTCTATCTGATTGGCAGTTTTCCTCTAGGGAGTAACTAAGATTGTTAAATGGCATCTCTATTATGGTTCATATGTGTATATACAGTCCTGTAACTACAATAATTTCATCACTACAATAGCAAAAACAGTTACTAATACTAACAGTCCTCAGCCAAGGTTACATCTCCCTTACCCAAGGATGACTGACTGGGATGCATGTCTGCTCCCAAGCTATCACAGACCCCCTAGCCTGGCATGTGTTAAACTGAAGTCAGCTGGTATCGGCTCAAGAGTACACACGGCATCAGGATGCCAGAGTTGGTATTGGAGTAGGAAATTCTAGCAGAGCTGGGTGGATGACAGCCAGTAGCCACTTCAGCCATTCCTGCTAGACCTCTCACAAACTGAGAATCAACAACCAAACAGATAATCAAGTAGACTATACTTTTAATACACTTAAAGACAGGCTTAAGTACCACTATTCATCACTTTAAGCAGACAGATGATAATGAAGCATACTGCTAATGAAGTTTTTCAAGCATGCTGAAAAAATACTAGGAAAAAGAAAGCCACAATTGACTCTAAGACCCCGATGTGAGGAGTAAACAAGCAAATAAAAATAACTCAGTAGATCTATGAATGCTAAGCCACTGAAAGAGATAAAAGTGGAGGATTTTTGATGAATCAACTGAGAAGTCACTAAAGAAACCTGATGTGTACATGTGTTTCATAGCAGGAAATCACATCCACTGAGTGCAAATAAACCTTCACTTATAGCATTCACACAGCTGTGCAGAAGGACACAAAGAATGAAAATAACGCTCACTTGGTCTCCGTTTTCATTTTTTACTATTTCACAATACTGCAGCAGCCAGCATTGCAGTAGGCTGTCTGTCAGCAAAAATTAAGTTTAGCTTCATAAGCAAAGGTTAGACTTCCTGGGAGATGACATACGAGAACTCCTTTCTGAGTAAGGGTCCATCTCCCTTCTCCATCCTGACAGAAGGTGGACACACAAAAATGTTTCTCTTACATTGCAAGATATGAAGGTACCCTCAGCGTGATAACAGAAAGGATTTTTATGCAATCCTCTTAAACAGTAAAACAGTTATGTTAGGAGTCTGAAAAGCTGCAAAACTATAATGCTCTACAAACTGTCATTTCATCTAGCAATAAGGACCAACAGCATGTTCTGTAGAAAGGAATACATTTTTAAACATTTTGCTCTAAGATTTGTGTAAAGCTATCCACAGAAACCAGTACACAGTTTACAATAATAAACTGCCTTTGGAAAGGAACAGATTCTGTGCCTACGTATCTGAGAACAACAAAAGCATTTGAAATTAATATAGTGAAAACAAATGAAAGAACAGGAAAGACACTCAGTAAAAAGCAAAAAAAATTGCACTTCTGTGCCTCTTTCTATAAAAAAGTATGCACAAATGTCTAAATCCTGAACCTGTGTTGAAAAGAACATAACCTAACTGTATGGAAGCAGGTGCTAAAAACCAATTCTGAATGTAGCTTTGTGAATGACAACGCATTTCAAAGCATTAGTTCAGAAATACTCTTTACCCGTTCAAAGCACACACCAGTAAGACAGAAATAATAAAGCAGACCATTTTCTTGAAGTGATTTTTGTGGTCAGCAATAATCTCACAACTTTTAACATTAGTAACTAATGTAATTGTGAGAAATAGTTTTCCAGCCCTTCCCAATAAAGGAAAGAAAGCACTCAGTAGACATGCAACAGCTAAATATTCACACTGACTTACACTGATTTTGGTTTCACTTTCAAAGTTCAGGCTAGTATTTCTACAGTAAGCAGAGAAACACTGTCCACTGTGTGCAGCTTTCAAAACATGAGCGAAACCAGCTGAAAAGGGCCTGCTGTCAAGAGATATTTTGATGAGGAGAGATAAAACAGGTACCATGAATGATCTTTCCCACAGCACTATCAGAACAGACATTCAACTTCTCAGGCCAAACCTCCATCACTGATGAACCCCACAGGACACAGAGCACATACCAAACAGGCAATACAGAAATACACCACTCAGTCAACACGTATACAGGCTGCATTACATGTTCGTTTCCTGCAACCAGTGAAAAAAACGCTAGGAAAAAAAGGGAAGACACTGTGAGGGGAAAGAAGAAAACATAGACAAAGTAAAAGAAAGAGAAGCCTTGTACCATATGATAACATTATGGAGATGATTATTCTTGAAAAACACCTGAAAGACAATGCCATCATAAGTCACAGCCAGCACAGCTTCCTGAGGGGAAAAGTCCTGACTGTAAAACCTGATTTCCTTTTATGACAAGGTAACATCCCCTAGTTGACCAAGGGAAGCCAGCAGATGTAATCTTTTTGGATTTCAGCAAAGCTTGTGACATCTTTCACAGTATCCTACTGGACAAAATGTCCAGCACACAGAGCTGAATAACCACTTTATGCGATGGGTGCAACTGGCTGACAGGCCGGGCACAGAGTTACAGAGAGTGGGGTAACATCAGACTGACAACCTTCTCACTGGTGGCATTCCACAGGGTTCCATCTTAGGCCCTGTGCTCTTCATAAAGAACTTGGACCCAGGACTTGAAGGGATACTAAGTAAGTTTGCAGGTCTTACAAAACTGGGAGGAGCTGTTGCAGCCTCCAAGGCAGAGAGACCTTGAAAGATTGGAGAAATGGGCAATCACCAGCCACACGGATTTTAACAAGGGGAAGTGCCAGATTGCATACTTGGGATGGGATAACTCCAGATGTAGGTACAGACTGGGGAATGAGATGCTGGAAAGCAGTGCCATGGAAAGGGACCTGGGGGTTCTTGTAGACAGAAAATTGAATCAGAGTCAGCAGTGCCCTGGCAGCCAGGAGGGCCACCCATGTCCTGGGGGGCATCAGACAAAGCATCGCCAGCTGGTTGAGGGAGGGGATTGCCCCGCTCTGCTCCCCACTGGAGCAGCCTCACCTTGAATACTGTGTGCAGTTTTGGGTGCCACAATATAGGAAAGATATTGAGCCATTAGAGAGTGTCCAAAGTAAAGTAACAAAGATGGTGAAGGGTCTTGAGGGGAAGCCCTGTGAAGAGCAGCTGAGGGGGCTTGGTCTGTTCAGCTGGAGGAGACTGAGTTACAACTCACTGCTGCTACAACTTCTTTGTGAGGCAAAGAGCAGGGTCAGGCGCTGATCTCTTCTCTGTGGTGACCAGTGACAGAACGGGGAATGGCCTGAAACTGTGCCAGGGGAGGTTTAGGTTGGCTATCAGGAAAACATTTTTTCACCCAGAGGGTGGTTGGGCACTGTAACAGGATCCCCAGGGGAGTGGTCATGGCACCAAGCCTGACAGAATTCAAGAAGCTTTTGGAAAACACTCTTGGGCACATGATGTGACTCTGGGAGTATCGTGTACAGGGCCAGGAGCCAGACTTTGATGACCCTTGTGGGTCCCTTCCAAATCAGAGTATTCTGTGATTCTGTGGTTCATATTTCTGCTGAAAACTATAAAGTTTTACACAGCATAATAAGTAACTATACTAATAATTTTTAAATATTGCCATTCTCCCTTAATTAATTTGTTAAATTGTTATAGTCATGTTTGCTTCTGCCTGTCCGAGTCACCTGAGGTGAAAATGAAGACAGAGGAAGTAGCTTTTGCACACTGCAGCACCAAGCAAGCATGACTGATACTTATGCTTTCCTTCAGGTGCAAAATGGAATACTCTCTTCCTGAGCAAAAATGAAGAAACAGCCTATCAGGAGAATAATAAAATCATATTCCCAGGAAAAACAAACCAAACCAAAGTTCAACCTAAGTTTTAGTTTACACACCTCACTAGCCACACTATCTAGCTAACCAGTTAACTTCATAGCCCATAGCCTTGTAAAACACGTATCTTGACCAGCAAGTGGTAAACTGCTCACCTTCCCACTTACATTTATGCTTATTTGACAGAAAAGCAGAAACATAAGTAATTGACCTTTATTCCTAAAAATGACATCCACCCAACATCAAAGATATAAAAACCAGAAAAAAAACTGCACAAATTATCTCATGGTAATACAATTATTTTCAAAATATTCTGACAGGAGAAAAAAAAAAAAAAGAAAAACAAGCAACTTTGTAAAAATACCCCAAAAACCTAGTAATTAAATTCTTCAAGCAATAATCCAAATTTACTTCTCTAATACATTTCACTAGCAATAAAACAAATATTGTTAAACTTTAAAAGACAATTATATTCAACAGACATTTGTCTAACAAGTACACAAGCTGAAACAAAAGTCACTGAAACAAGTTTTCAAAATAGAGACTGGTTTGAAAATTCACTATACAGAAAAAGAGGGTTCAATTTTTCTGCTATATCAAGCACAATCATGTTCTACAACTGGAGCACCTGTGACTGAAGAAAGATTCATTTTCCTGTTTTTCAGCTTCCCTAGAAGATCTAAACAAATAGTGATACGCTGCAGTCTTACACTGTCTTCTACCTACCATGACTGACCCTGGCTGCATCTATGGTTTCAAAGTAACCTCCTCTGGCATACTTGCTGACTGAGGTTGAATGACCGTTTAAACTCGTATGACAAGGTAGATCGCTGATGTTTTTGCAGCTATCACTCCCACCACTTTCACCATGCCATTTTCAATAGGAATAAAAGCTTTCCTTCATTAGAAGATAACACTCCATCCTCTTAATTTAAGCTAAGATACAGCAATCTTTTATAATGCAGTTAACCCTCTACACAAATGGAAGGATTAAATGAACCTATTTATGGCCTGAAGGGCAACAGCAGTGTGTTGATTAAAGCAAAACAGAAGTGGAAAAATATCTCCCACAATATCTGCAGAGAATTCACCCATGGAGAGAACTCTAAGCATGCTGAGGAGAAAGACACAGTTAATAAAGGCAGTGCTCAGAATCACAGAGGATAAGAGACTGATTGATTGGGGACTTTCTTCACTAAATTATCAAAGAGAAATACAATGTATTTGCTACATGGATGTCACAAAGATCCCACCACCCTTTTCCAGACCATACAGAGGTTTATTTTCAGTATTCCATAATTCTTGCCTTGTATCAAGGCATTTGGTTGTCACACAACTCAAAGATTTAATAAGTTTCAAACCTGCAGACTCCTACCTCTATGGCTTTGCTTATTTTATGCACATTAAATGAGTTCATACCTTATCATACCATATCAGAAAATTCTGATAGAACATAAACATCAGCAAGTGATACTATTCAGATATCCATTGTGAAAGAATAGTAATTTTCTGAAATTCTCATAGATTTCATTCCCTCATTTCATTCTTTTTTTTACTAAAGAGTAACATTTTTACAAAGTAATAACCAATTGTACTACAAAAGCACATATAACATACATATAATTTGAAACTATACACACCCATTCCGTAAAATTAATTAAAAAGAGAAATAGACATTGACTGAAATATGATGGTCCTGGGATGAAAAGACATTGGCTACATTTAAATTATAATTGCATTTAGTCAATCAAGTTTATTCTAGTCCTTGAAATAACAGCAACTAGAAAAAACACAGTAATACAGTATCTCAAATAAAGTACAGTCTACTAGTTAAGAAACCAAGCTCTCTAGTCATTTCTCCAAAGTTCAGAGTTAAACTCACATTCGAAGACTATTGTTTATTTTAGCATTACTTCCTATAGAAACAAAGCTCAAGCATGCAAGGTTCCTTCTGTCTGTATACCCTGCAGTCTCTTGAAGTTTTAACAAATAAGCTAGTGTCCCAACTAAAGGAACAGCCCTGGCAAAATTTCTTATATTCTTACACATGAAAAAATTCAAGAACAGTTCTAAATACAGGAAAATCTTTCTCTGGAACTCAGAAGTATTTCGAAAACCAAGAAAGAAAGTGGCATGAAACAACTCAATTTCTCAGACAGACACTTCTCACAAAACTGTTTCATTCTAACATACAAATGTTTATCTCCAACGTTCAAGATACCGCCCACATTCATTAAAAGCAAAAGTGGTTTGTTACTGTGACTTGTTCTTAATTTCTGTTTAACAGTTGAAAGAGAAAGGCTTACGAGATACTTTTAAGAAATCACTAGCAAAATAGTATTAAAACTTAAAAACATTTTCTATTTATCAAGTTAATTCAAAACTGGAGAGTATTTATTCCTGAAGTGATCAGCAAGGTTTACTAACAATTTTACTTTCCAAAAAATTTAAAACATTATCACTAAAATAACCAAATAATCAGACAACTTCTCTCAGTAAGTAAAATCCCTTGTGTTTTCCCTCTTGACCAGCATACTGAGAAAAATAATTTTATAATCTTTATCTGAACCAGTTATATAGGAAACACAGTAGACAATTTCATTAAGGTTCAAAGTCTAAGAACTCAGAAGTTGAGAAAAGCCAGAAGAGCTGCCTGAGCAATGCTCTTTCTTGTCTCACATATGGGACAAAAATGTTTACATTAATTACATTAATTCTACTCTCCAGCATCCTTTAAAATGTATGGTCCTACTGTTTACTTATGGTACACCAATCAAACTTGAAATTCCAGGTAGAATTACTGGCTTCGTTAAGGAAATTTTTGCTGTCTCTGACACTTAAATGTTAGTGCATAGGCACTCAATGCTGTATACAACACTTCATGAGTCAGAACATAGAGAACTAAATTTCTACTTTTTAAGACATATTCATAAGCTGAATAATATTCACCATCAGGCAAAATTAAAGTAGTTTAATTCTGAAACCTAAATTCTGAATTTTCATAAAGTGGAGCAATGAGGGCAGGGGTGTGACCTGTTGGAGTTTTGAGTAAATACCCACCTACTTAAATCTGAAATCTCCCCTGGTCTCTCTACAATGGCACCAGAACAAAAAAAGCGCAACTCCAGTAGCTGACTGCAACTTGTCACATGCTGGAAGACATCTGTTAAAACTTCTGGTCCTTTTCAGGAGTTTGCTGACAATGGAGAGTAAGCCAAACACAAGACCTTGGGTTTCATCATTCTGTTGAGACATACCCAGCCTTTCAGCATACCTTCTATCACTGTCCTCTATTTAGTCATGATTCAACTTCCTGAGTTTCTTTAAAACTTCATAATTCAGCAGATATTCTTTTCAGTCCAACTGTTTTGTTTATCAAAGCAGTAAGCAAAGGAATGATCTATGTTACAGTACAAAGATATATCAGGTAGCAGGATGAGGAGCAGAAGGTCCACGTGAGTATATATCTAAAGAATATAAAAATATGCAGAAAAAAATAAAAGCAAAACACCAAAGTTATGGAGGAAGGTAACAAAACTAATTCACTTCTTCCCCCAAAAACACAACAAAAAAAACCCTAAACCAAAACAAACAAAAAAACCCCAAAACCCTACAAAACAAACAAACAAAATCCCCATGAACAAAAAAACACACATACACCAAAAAACCCCACAGCAACAAACACCCTTCAAGGTTAGTTCTAAACTATTAATTAACGTTTGATCCATAAAGAAAGTAAATTCAGACTAACAAATGCGCCAAGACCGAGAGCTTAAGCTTTGTACAACACAAACTCTGTGCTGGCTAAACTGGTGTCCCTAGCAAGGCACAAAGCATTCTTACAACCCCTACCGCATTCTGCTTGCGATACAACAGATCTGAGGTTGATGGCCTGCTTTCCAAAAATAAAATTGAGAGCAAAGTACATTCTGACAAACTGCAAAGGTCAGAACTACAACTATCTTACCTAAAACAGAGATAAAAGATCTGACTTATGTCCAAGTTAAGACTATTTTTTCAGTATCTAGGCATAAGCAATTGCTCTAAAACTCAACAGGAGCTGCAAGTACTTTGGGCATATTAGAACAGCCAGATTCCCTAAAACTCTCACTGATGAGGACCTTAAACTGGTTTTCCACCAAAACCCTTCTCTCTTCACATACAGGGAGCAGCTTTATCTAGGAAGCACCAGAATTTCTGAGGAATGGTTTTTTTTGTTTGTGGTTTGTTGTTTTTTTTTGTAATTAAGAGCTCCTCAGTAGCCCTTAGCCTTACTTTTTGCATATAAAAGCAGAAGTACTTAGGGTTAAAAGAACAGTACCAGTGGCTACCTTGTGGTTAACACCTTCCGCCTACCTCCTCAGGCATGTTCTACAACTGCCCATCATCATCACCTCACAGAACAATGCCACATGAAATACAGTGGCAACCACTTTTTATGGACATCATGAGCAGTGGAAGAATGATCATAGTATCCCCTCTGGATCATATAAGGAGCTTGCACCAATGGAAATCAAACTACAAATTCTAATTACTTGGATAGTCGTCCTAGACACCATGGAAGGGAGATTCTCACTTTTTCTTAAGTTACACTACTGTGCAGCAAGAGTTTCAGATGCAGGATGAATTGGGCCAGAAAGTCAGTATCAGGGTTTCCCCTCTTCAAGGCAGTTGCTTACTCCACTAGGATGACAATAACATATAGTCTCTATCTAGCCCATTCTTTTTCAGCTCTGTTAAACTTCTGCAGAACAGTTTCAAAAGAAGGAATAGAAAGATTTTCACACTACAGAGCAGCCAAAAGGCTGGTGTTTAGGTTAGTCATCATACAGAAAGGACAGAAGTGGAAAATTAGCTTGGCTATCTTACGTTCTGAATGAGGGTTCTACCTAACTAGCTGTTTCATCTTATATTTTACATCACTGGCCAATGTCCAGCTACTACATGGTTCCAAATGAATAACAGTGACAACAATCTACTTCACTAATACACACTTGGGAATCCATTTTAAAAGCAAAAGAGCATTTAATCCATCAAGTGTAAGGAACCCACCCTTACACAGTTGTATCTTATTTCTATTCTGGAACACCTATGATACTTAACAAGATACAATTCAACTGTGATTGTCAAACAGTCTTTCAGAGTCAGGAAATAGAGATCCAATCAGTGAAACAGAAAGTAAAGTTTATTTTGGAGACACGTCATCACAACACAACAAACCAGAAGGCAGAAGGTGGAGGGCGGGAAGATAACTTTTCCCTTGCTCAGAGATTGGGGGATCTCAAGTCAGGTGGGTGCCCAAGGGGAAATCTTCCTCATTGAGTACCTCTGCAATTAAGCAGTCTCCCCTGGAACATACTCCAGAAGCAGAACCTAGATCAGTCAAGCAAAAGTCCCACCTAAGGTGTGTCCACAGACCCCCATGTGTTCAGCCTGTCTGTCCCTCCAAGGTCTTAGGACCCAATGCAAAGAGTAATCCAAGTTCTGCATTTTGTAAAGTGAGAATGTAAAACACAGCTTATTTAAAATATTTCCCTTCCCATTTTCACTGGCAGGAGGCCTAATAAGAACAGACTAAATTAATTATCTTCCTTATGGTTTAGAGTCTATCCATATATGGGAAACAGGAGACATAGCTAAGCTCAAAGTACCCTGTCAGATACACAGGGTAAACACACCTGTAGAGAGAATATTATCTCCTAATCTCACAGAACTACTTGAACGTTTTGTTTCCTCTAAAACAGAAAGTGAAACATTAAATAGATTTCACAGTTCCTTTAAGTCCAAGGAGTACTTTGAAGAAGGCACATACACCAATGCTGCACAACTCAGACGCTGACCAAAATGGGAACAGAATTTTGACTGCGTAGGCAAAGCTGCTTAGTGATCTTTATCATGAAGTCCTGACTTGTCAGGATAAAACCTTTTTGCAGGACTATACCAGTTCTGACAAAGCTTACTCCAAATGCAAATGTTCTCATTTTGGGTCAAAATGAGAGAGACTCTTAATTATTCATGATTAAGATCGGGAAGTTCTTTTTTTCCTCCTACACCTACGCTCTAATCACCTGCAGACAGAAACGGCTGAATACCCCAACCAGCGAATCTGATGGAGAATATTTTAATTGAAACTTTTAGACAGACACTGTTTTGTCCTGATGCACATGGGAAGATGTTTGGGTTTGGGGTTTTTTGGTCGTGGTCAGTTTTTTAAAATAATGTTCCAGAGAAGCAGAAAATAATTTCCCACCCAGCCCTAAAAAATCTGATTTTGCTAATATTCAGTCCTAACACAACCAAGAGTAATTAACTGTAAGAAGACATTTAATTCAATGGACTTCTCACTGTACATTATGTTCAACTTGCACATAAAAAACATGGCCTTACACTGAGCAACTTCACATTGGCGTATAAATTCACACACAGGATCAAAGATAAAATTTGTGCTGTCTGTATGAAGTAATGTGCTCTATGAGAGTTACACAAACTCAAAGCCCTTAAGATAGCTATCTCCAGAGCAAGGTCAAATTTCTGCAGAGTACAGAAAGGAGTACAGAAGCCCGGCTGCAAAAGCTAGCTAAGCTTCAAAGTTCAAGCATGAAGAAAAGAATCGTGTACATGCACACTGACTGCTTTTTCTCCTCTTCTCTCTGACATAAATTTAAACACACGCTATAAATAAAATGAAAAAAGTATTATCACAATTCAAAAAAGGGAATAGAGAAAATAGATACATACTTTCCAATGCTAATACACAGAACTTCTGTTCCTTTTTTTCTCTGCCAAACAGCATTTAAAACACTGCAGATTCCAAAAGCACTATTTTTTGTAAATACACAGGACATCTGAGACAGCACTGATGTAACAACTTCCCTTCACTGTCTTCTTCTGATCATCATTGGATTAGGCTTCAGTTAAGACTAGTGCCATTGGTCAGTTTAGATTCTCTTTTATCCCTGCAGTAAGGAACAGCAGAGTGTTCACATTTACATGTAAACGTTTTCCCAAGTAACTATATTTTTTGCACAAAATCATGCCAAAGGCCTATGGCTAATATTTCATTATTTCTCAGCATTGCTTACTACTAACCAGCAGCTCTCCTTTCAGCCAAAAGGAGGAGAAAAGTCAATGTTTCAGAGTGCAGTGGATCAGTACTGTTTTGCATCTACTTTCCACTGAAGAGAGATCAGGGAGGGGAAGGAACATAAAAAGCCACCAGGCACCAACATTACACAGACCCAGATTTAAGCTCTTACACATAACCTAGTGACTCGTACCTCTGAATACATAAACCAACTATTCCAGTCTCCTCAGGCTGACCAAAATTTCATCTTGGAAATCTTCCCCAGTGCAGGTTTCACCCAAACCAGTATTCCTGCACAAACAGCTTCTGTTCAGTGAATCCAGAGAGAATTCCTCACTCACCCCGTTCTCACCAGCTCCTGAAAGAACATCAATCTGAAAAGCTGCCTACCCAGTTTTTGGAGTACAGCTTCCATATATCTCATCCTCAAAGGCACACCTTCTGTAATCAAAAATCTCTGCCCTGATGTCATTCACCTGTTTCTCTATTTTATTAAAACTCCTAATCTGATACCTAATTACCAACCCAAAGGGATTCTAAAGATATTAAAACCCATTACTGGTGCCAAAAACATGGTCAAAATTATAGCTTGTAACTGTCCAGTCCTGTAGAACGTACTGAGGCAAAGCCAGGGGAGACAGGATTTCCTAAATCAGAAGGAACAAAGAGAGAAAGCAAGCTTGACCACTGTATTGGAAACATCTTGAGACCAAACAAGCTTCAGAAACATTTGGAATAGCCTACTATTATGTTCTCAACATATTTGAAGAACGCAGACTGCTTTGGAGAAGGAAAAACAATCACCTACTCAAGACTCCTACAAACTACTGTTTTAGCACATTTACATTACATTAGAGAAGCTGTTTTAGCACATTTACGTTAGAGAATGTCAAGACTAATTAAGAATAAAACTACACAAGAAAAACAAGAGATCACACACTGTAAAACCAAGCCTGACTGGAACCTCATTTCCAACAATTTTGTCATCAAGAGTAGCACTCTATGTACTGCTCTAAGCAAAATGAAATATACTTGAGGAAAAAATACCAAAGTTATTAAGCCTGCAATTTCAAATGCTAAAATTAATCGATTTACCTGCCAGCTGCATTCACCACATTAACTCAAGACCATCAAACCCTTACACAACTCCTCTTACTGGTCAGTATCTTATATCATCTAAGTTAAATGATACAAATACAGTTGCTGATTATGCATTGCACTGAGAAATAAAGAAAAATACCACATATCTGTATGGTTTACTTAACAATATGCATAGGTTCATTTTCACTGTTTACATTTTTAACTACCAACCACTTAACAAACCCTGAAAAAAATCACTAACATCTACTATTTATACCTTCACCGCCAGAGAAAATGGTTCTCATCCAAAACCATTTTACAGCAGTTTACAGCAAGATTATTTGGTGTTGATACCAAAAACTCACACTTTACAAACCTGAGAATTTTTCAAACTGCCAACCTATTGCACTTGGCAGATTTCACAGAAGACAGAGCTTTCTATGTGCCCTATATATATATATATAAAAGGCAGCAATGTTAGGAGAGCAGTGCCTAGACAGAAATGCCTATATAAAGTACCCTCAGGTTGGCATTACCTGCAAGCAAGCAGCTTTTTTCCCAAATTCCTTCAATGGAGTTTAAAGTCAGAGGCAGAACAAGTCAGCCAATGTATCCACATCCATTCTAAACAAATAAAGACTTACATTTAACTTGCATAGTTTTTTTGGTGATGTAGCAACCAAGGAAGAATTTTTTAGGTTACATGTGGCTTACACTCTTGTCATCAATGAAGCCAATTGAGTTGCTCAGAGTCCAAAGTGTTATATGAATGATTAAGGACACAGAAAAGGACCAATGATTTCCAGAGTATTCTGTCGTAATCTCTTCCAGAACAACAGTTCATGAAAGATAATAGTTTAATTAATCTTTTAAAAAATAAAAATATGTGAAGATAGGTTCTTAAATCCATATTACAGACTAATGAATAGCAGTCACATTTGCAAAGCCATATACCTCAAAGCTTTTTGAAATTGCCTGGAGTTGCAGATGCTTATTGTTTGCATGCCTGTACATGACAAAAGCAGGAGTCAGAAGACCATGAAAACTGGCAAAAGAAAATATCTGGAGCAACTTTTATTTAAGTGAGCTTAAGGCATTGGAGAGCTAAATTTCTAATGCTTTGATCTGAAAGTTTTAATTCTCAAAATAAGTAGACTAAGCCAGATTCTACTTCATGTTGCCTTTTTGAATTCAGTCTGTGTAGACTCCAGCAAAGTTTGTGTACCCTTCTTCATATATTTGACATATCAGTCAACACTTTACCTATAGCCAGGTTTTCATTTTCATCTGGGTCAATAATTCAAGGCCAGCTCATTTTGGTTTTAATCACCAGGAGAAGCAGAAGTAGGTAACAAGTTTTTGTTTCAATAGCTTAAGATCATTCAGCTACAGCGGGGAAAAAACCTACTGCAATAAAACCCCCAAAGCTATGAGTTTTTAGATGTTTATTTCAAAAGTAAAGTAAATGTTTTTAACATGCAAATTTATTCAACTTGCATAGTACAGTGTTTTAATTCAGAAATCAACTCTTTCTAGAAAAAAAAAAGAATAATAATAAAAGAAGGAACCCATAGTTTGTCATGAATCTTTATATACTGCTATACCAAACAGCATCTTGGAGTGGTATGAAGCTGCTTTTTAAACCTGGATAATAAGTATCTAATTATAAGCACCGTTTTCTTTTTTTCTGAAAAAACATAATGCTGTATGTAACTTGTCCCCTGAAATTGTCAAGAAAAAATTTCAATAACTATTTTCTTTAAAGGATGCTTATTTGTTTACTACTACAAATTTATTGGGAGGCACTGAGACAAAAGCTGTAAGAACTTGGGACCTTTGAATCAAGTGTATAACTATTGTCTTCTGACAATTGGTATTTATTTCCAGAAAATTAAGTGTACACTACAATGGAATGAAATCAGATTTTGGAATAAACATAAAGATAAGGAACATTATATATATAATTATTTCTCTTCCAAAAATTAAAAAACATAAAAAAGAGGAAACTCAAAGTTCTTTATTTCTTTCATACTTCACAGTACAAAATATACAGTTAAGTTGCATAAATCTGTTTTTCAATCCAAATCCTATCCAATTTATACAATACATTTTAGCGTTTGCATTCCTAAACTACATTAAATTCACTTCTATACTACTTGTATCTTTTCTTCCTCTTTGAAGCACCACATGGGCTTGAGCTATCCCCTCTAATTTGTTGCTAACACACTTTAAACAAAACGCTGAAACACACACACACACACACACACACACACACACACACACACACACACGCAGGGAACAGTCTCCTTTCTACCTACTTTATGTTATCACATTGTGCTACCCAAACACTACCAAAACAGTGCTGTGTAGGCCCAGGAGGGCAGTAAAGCAACAGCAAATAAGGCATTTGAGTAAGGGATTACTCTGAACTGTGGCCCCAGTTTTGCCAATAACAGCAAAGCAAATATGTAGTGAACTCAGGACAAGGCAACTAAATGAGTCTTTCACGTTTATGTTCAAATTACTGTATGACTACAGAAAATTTCATAAAAAAGAGCAGAAAAAATTAACTTGCTTCATAAGAGGAACTTTTAGTTAAGAGTTCACACTCTCACTCCACCACTTCACTGTACTATGAAGAGCTACGATTTGAAATCTACTTGCAGAACAATGCAGACCAGTTACCATTTCTTCAAACCATCCCTCTCCAAGAGCAACCCACAGCTACCAACGAACCTCACAATCTCAGAACGAAGAAGTTAAGAGCATAGCATAAAGTAATACACAACTTTTATGGATTTCAGGATGTCAGGTCCTCAGGAAGTTTAGAAATACCTATCCATCTCCTGAATCCATGCAAACCCTTTGATGCTGCGTAAATGCAGTGCCATGAAGTTATGCTCACAAGACCTCTGGAAACAACACAGTGATTCTCACTTTCTACTCCATAGCCTTGCAGCTTAGCAAATGCAGGTATGTCTATGTAATACTATACTGTTATCACACATACTTTTAAGTATTAAGGCTTAATGTCATTAAAGTTTAGCTTTTTTAAAAAAAACTACTTAAATCTCAAAACTCAGGATATAGGTGATACATGTCTGATATAGCATACAACAGATGAACCTGTTTTAAGTAAAAACTCAGTTCCAAACACAGTGCAATGCCACAAACCCAAGGTATATCAAATAGGAAGTGAAGACTCCATTCAAGTACTGTTCGACACTTCATAAAAACAAGCATTTTGAAAAAGCTGAAATTTGCCTTTAGTAAATTACACATAAAACTGTGATTACAACTACTGCCTTACTGCAGAAGACTCCAAAAATACCTACACATTCTCAGTTTTTTAAAGTCTTCCAGCCAAGCTAAGTAATTTATTTCATAACTACACCAAAGCTTCCATATTTTCTACAATCAAAAGATGTGGTTGTTAGCATAAAACACAAGTAGTGCTATTTTTCCACCCAGAAATGCATACGCATTATTCCTCAAGCACTCCTGCAGACATCAGCGCTCTAAGATAGGAGGCCTGCAGCAGGCATTTTTTAACTACAGGTGTATTAAGAGGCTAGACATGGTGTAAATGTTCCTGGCAGGGAGCAAAAAGGAGTTGGGACCTAACAGTGAAAGGGCACAATAATCTATTAAGTGGAAGAGAAACTTTCCCTGACTGAAGTGTATTCTGTGACCAACTTTTTTAAAGCTGTAACCTACTCCAGAAAAAAATCGTGTTCCAAACTAAGATGATTTTGAAAACATAGGAAGACAAAAGAAAAAACGAGACAGAAGGACATAGCCAAATACCTCACATCACTGAAGGATCATCCTCTGCACCTTTCAAAACCTCATTGTTTTGCAAAGGCTTTTTTCTTAACCAAACGGGTTGGCGCGGGCCAGGCCCAGTTGTTTTCTGAGCGAAGTGGCATCATTAGGGAAAGAGAGTGTAAGAAACAACTTAAAGAACAATGAAAACGAGTAAAGTTTGGGGATTTGGTGATGCTTTTTGCTAAAGTCAAGTTTTTAAGCGCTGCCTGTCACAGAAAGGAGCTTTTCTCTCGCTCGTTCGGGAGCCCTTGGCGCACCCACACCCCGCAACACCCCTACACCCGGGGTTCCGCCGCCGCACAAGCCCCGGCAGCCCAAATCGCCACCTCCGCTCACCCGCCCCGCCGGAGATGGGGACCCCGCCAAAGACTCAGACTGAAGGCGGGTTCCAAAGCGGGGTGAGGGGAAATCAGCCCAGTTCCGCCGCCCCCGATAATGGCACCGGTGGGCGCGGGGCGCATTGGGGCAGGGGCCCGGGGGAGCCCCGAGAGGCCGGCGGGGCCCCGTCCTGCCCTGGCGGCAGCCGGGCAGCGCCTCGCCGGATAGGGC
>VWZF01000132.1:0-272113 GCA_013396755.1 Sclerurus mexicanus | reverse complement strand
TTTTTTTTTTTTTAATGTGTGACAAAGATGATAGTGTGACTGTGCCTGTATGGTCTCTGTGATGTAGTCTGCAGCTTCTTCTTGAGCTTGACATGTCAGGCTGGGAGGAGGGCACTCTTCAAGATGTGTTTAACTTCCTATCCAATCCACACTCTATAATGCAAATCCAACACCCATAAGCTGGGTTGTGATTTTGAAACTAGTTACAATGCTTTATGTGATTGGATGTGTCATAAACATTTCAACCAGTCAAATCTGCAAACATCTCTTCATTCTCCACTCCCAGGAGTGTGACCCTGATGCTTCCCTTGAACTGAGCCTGGAGATTGTGCTGCTGCAGGGAAGAATCAACTCAATCCCTTATTCATATTCAGGGTCTGCCAGGGAAGGAGATGGGTTAGTTTTTTGACAATTCAACCAGCTGATCCGATGTGTGTTTGCTAGATCCAATACAAGGTTGGGAGGGAAAGGGAAAGAGCAGGACCACCGATGTACCAGCAGCTCACAGTCACACCAGATGAGTGTGGGCTGAAACCACATCCTTAGTGCATGAAATCTCGGATTTACTGAAACTACAACATGAATAGGTAAGACAACCTGAGGATAAGTGGAAGACATTTTGCTTTGACCAAAGCTCAATAGGACTTCAGCAGCAGCAGACAGCTTTTCAGAATATTGTTTCATTTGACTGCTGTTCTTGTTCTTGAATTTATCTTCCCTACCAGGTAAGAGCTCTAAAGCATTTACAGGAAAAATTCTGTAAAGATTCTAGAAGAAATCTCATTCATAAACACCAAAATAACTACTCTTGAGTAGTCACTTTATGCCAGAGGAGAACTCTTCTGGGAATGCTCAGTGATTTCAGATTTTCCAGTCTGCTTGTGGAGGTATTCTAAGTGGCTGATCTTTGATGATAATGGATCCATTTCAGTGAAATTACACTAATTAATACTACCAGTTTCTGGCCAATCATTTACGAATTGGTCACCGGTGCAATAGAAAGTGAATGTATCCCTTGCCACGAAAACTTTCGGGTTACTGGCATCTGAGATAGTCACTATGGTGACTTTAGTTCTCTATAGCAATTTATACTGCTTTACCTATCACTACTCTGTAAGTCACTAGATTCTTCCACACCGTATTGTGACTATTTATATGCAGATAGTTCTCACCAGCTCTCTAAGGACCCCCTTCATATCAAAGTTTAATTTGTATATGATAATTCACTGTTAGGTTTCTTAGCAAGATTGCCCTAAGCAAATAGGCAATGCATCTAAAAAGGGTCATTTTTCTCTAAGAATGAAATTTAATAGAGCATTAGTTACACTTTAACATTCATCTGATAATCAAAACATATTTCATTCTTGTTATTTTTAGATATCATTAATAGGGGAAACTTAGATGTTTTTTCCAGTCTGTGACTCTCTTATGCAGATCCAAAAGACAAAAGCTGCATTGTCTGCTTCTAAGGAAAAAGTGCTGGAGGCACTTCTTTTGTTTTTCTAATGAACACCATATGAAAACAGGCATAGAACAACTATTTACTTACATGCAGTGGTCTGCTAGGGTCTCATCCATGGTCTCCTTCTCTCACCATGACACTGAAAACATTACATTGGTCAGTCTATTTACAATACCTTTTTTTTTCCCTATTTTTTTTTGCAATGCAATAATTTCTTTATTATTTTGACCTGAATTTTTAATGATGGTGCTCTGTGTATGGGTGAATGATACTGTTATGTATAGTTTACCAGACTTAAACACATCAAAGAGCAATAATATTTAATAGTTCTCAATGTTACAAAGTCAGTCTTACTCATTTCCTTATTTCAAAGTTCAGATTTACTGTTCAATAATGCCACAACTTTTATTGTTCCTGGTGCTAGAAGTTTCTCATTTGTCTGGTTAAGGATGATTTGGAGAGCATGTTGGAAGAGGAATGGATGTTTTTATAGACTTTCCTGTATTAAACATCTATGGTTGGATGTGGTTTTGATGATCGGATATAATGATTTACAGACTTGCTTTCCAGCCTAGCATTTTCCACTGCATCAGTTCCATACCAAGCACTATATATATTTTCCTGAGTCTACTGGCGTAACAACACTAGCCATGTTGTTAGCCACGTTGTGAAATGTGTCAGACCTTGGCCTCCACCATTCTGCTGCAGAAAAAGAGACAAATAACAGTTGTATGCTAGGATATTATTGAATGGGGTTTTTTTAACCCTTCACCTATGTATGCAGATGCATACAATTAGTTGAATACAAGAACAGCATTGTTTTGCAAACAGAATACAGATACAAATATATGTATATTTCCACATGTATTCATTTTTCTCTGCAAGTTATTTTCTTCTTTTTTACAATACTAAATTTCTTATAGAAGAAAACTCAATCTACTTGTTTTAGTAAGTGTAACTTTGTTTTATAATGAAAAGTAACTTCTAGAAAACTTTCAGCAGGTCAAGTAGTTCCTCATATTAAACCTTATTTGAGAAATAAGAATATTTAGTCCAGGAGAGACAGGGTGAACAGAAGCAAAAATATAGAAAATTACTTGCAATTTTCCAGTTTCTCTGAAAGTTTCAGAACAACCAACCACCACCAGCTTGACGTTACCAAGCTTGCTACTAAAGATATATTCAGTGAAGAATGACCTGTAGAAAACGTGCATCAAAAGCTAATGAAGCAAGGCAAAGATTTATTAATGTGCATCCCAGTATAGAAAGTGACTTTCAAAGAGAGAGGTGTTCTGAAAAAAATATTTCCCCTGCTTGAAAAAACCCTATGCTTTCTATCAAACACAATATATTAAAGTGAAGTAGGTAACAAATATATCTGAAAGTGACTGCATAAATATTCTGTTCAAAGAAATCATAGGTCATTGCTGAATCTGATGTGATCAAAGGCTTCTTTCTTGTGAAAATGAAAAGCTTGATAATTAAAAACACAGTTTGTACAGGAGAAATAGCTAGAGGGGTTTTTTTCACTTAACTATAAATTAAATACTTATTTTCTGTTAAATAAAAATATTGAGATTCACCTAACACTATGAAATAAGAAATAGCACTTATATTGCTAGAAGAACATTGGCAGGAGAAACATTACATGAAGAGTTATTTTAAGTCTTGCTTCTCCCTACTTACACGTATTCTGTCTAAGATTGTAACTAATGGTGTGACATCTGGCAACCATATCACCTCAGGCTCTGACCTTGTCAGTTCTTGTAAAATTGTGGGAAAAGTTTCACAGTGTAGGCATCAGGTTTGGATTTTTTTTAACTGTCTAGAAGCACATAATCAAATATAGATATAAGATACTCAGCTCTTTAATTTCTAAATAGCTAAACCTGCTTCCCTCTCAACACATTCTTTCAAGAGTTGCAGTTAGGTCTTTTGCAGTCAAAGAATTAAGTGGTTGGCAGCTATTGGGGGGAGCATTTCTTAAAGCTTATATGAAGTCTATTTTATATTCCAAATTAATTTATATCATACAACTTAAAGAAATGTGTAGGGAAAGAAGGGTGATTTTGCAAAATTGTGAAGTATTACTACCAAATTACATGTCCAGGAAACTTTCTGCAAAGCTGTGCATTTTGTATCTGTTTGAAAAGGATGCTGATTTCTTTACTCAAGTGTTAATATTAAGAATGAACTGCATTGTTATCTGACCACATTCAAAATGATATTTGTAGTACTAATCATAAATATTCTCTCTTTCACCAGCTGTCAAGATAGTAATTAAAAGAAGATAAACCAACTTCCTCAGTCTGCTTTCAGGCAGAGATCACTTTTTGTTAGATACCACTGTTAGAGAGTGAGTTGCTTTGTTCAGTCTCTGGGGAGTCACAGTATTTTTTCATTGCATGGCAATGGTCACCACAGAGCAGAGTTCTTCATTTCAGAGATGATCATGTTGCATTAGGCACTGTGAGGAGTGGCATATGGAGAAAGCACATCAGTGTAAAAACAAAAGTCAGGAGGAACAGTAGTGCAAGGGGGTCAGGGGTACATGTTGCAGGGCACACAGGTGAACAGTTCAGTGGTATGACTAAAAGCTGAGGACTACAGCCATTGCTGGTGTCAGCTCTACAGATCTTACACAAGTAATGAATGCACAGTATTTGATAAGGGACTCCTCTGCATGACCACCCTTGGATTTGGATAGTGCTTGAGACTAGATCTTGAGGAATCCCTGAGCATCTCCAGTCTCAGGTGAAGACAAGGGGAAGGATATGCAGATGCTTAAAACCTGAAATTCAGATGCAGGGAAGGCCAGGATCATCACTCAGACTCGCTCTCATTTGAAGGTACTCATAAAAATGTCACCTTAGATGAGGTGCAAAAGAGCAACAGAAAAGAGGGTCAAGACATAACACCTCCATCTGCCACGGTGCCTGCACACTCATTTAGGGTGGCAGAGGAGCAGTTAGAGGCCCGTTCAGTCTGAGCCAGAGCATGAACCATCCTTTGCCTTTAGCCAGCTTGTTTTCCATTCTGCATGTATAAAGTATCTCATATCCCTCACATGCCTCTCAGCACCATGGTGCAACTTAACTAGAAATGGCAGCAAATTCATCCCACGTGTCATGCCCCTCACCCTTTTGCAAGTGCTTAAGTATCTGCTAGGAACCTTCGCCAAGAGAATCAGTGCCTGTGGCCCAGGTACCATTTCCGTTATTAAACACTAATTTATTTAATGTCAGTAACAAATAGTTTGCGATTAATAAAAATTTGCCCAGTCATATTTAGCACATTAGACTGAGGTAAACTTCCCTGTTGTGTTCCTCCATAAATTCAAACTAAACTTAAAAGCTTCTTGGAAAAAGCAGCTTTTGTATCAACGGGTCTAAATGCTGGACAGACTTGACAAGCTTTCTCTCTGTCCAATCTATACTGCCTGTAGAAAAGAGACTACAGAAAGGCATATCCATATACCCTAACACAAATCAGGGGAAAAGCTAAGTGAAAGACCATGGGAAAATCTCTGTACTAGTAATGTACAAAACAAAGTCCAGCACTATCCATACGAAGCAGAGACATCTGAATTTGTTATATTAAATCAAAAATCTAATCTATATAATGATACAGATATGAAGCAAATGGTACTCTATTTCACTTATACAGAAAAAATACAGACTAAATCAACTATGTTAAAATTTAAATATGCAATTTTACAAGCTTTGATATTCAAACTTAATTTTTTTTATAACCAGTGATTCCTAGCTGACAATCAGAAAATCCGCAAAATCTTTAGGTGTCTGTAACTGTAATATTTTTTTTTTAAAAAATAGCAAAAAAAATCACCTATTTCAAGATATATTCAAGGCAATGTATGAGAACAAAGCAACCTTTTTCTTCTATCACCAAATCAAGAATTATAACTTGTGTACTTTGTCAAATTCACAAATATTTGAAAATCTAAATATTTTTTAAATTTGTCCTGAATTTTAAGTGACTATCAATCAACTTTGGTGTTAAAGTTAGCTTTGTAAAACTTGAAAATTTTGTCTTTTCCTCAGTATTTTGATAGAGCTTGATAATTACAGTTATGTCACTGACTGCAATATCCTCTGATACTCAGATTCACAATTCTATAAACTGCAGCTGGTTGGCTATGTTTTGAGTTTTAGGGTTCCAGTTAATATCAAGTCAAACTAAAAAATATTTTACCAAAGCTTGTCTGTAGAAACTGGATAATCCTGTTCAGTTGTACTATTAAGGGATTTGTTACTTCTTTTAAAGGGAAATCTTACCTTTACTTCAGTTATTAAATTATATCACTAAAATACACTCACCCAGTGAAACAATACTTAATAATATCCTTGAAGAAAACAAATAAAATATTAATAATTTTTTACTTTAATTTTAATTTTGTCTTGGATTGTGACATTTCACATTCTTGACTACTACTTGAAAACATAATTGGAGTTTACTACAATAATTTGGTCTTTTTTGGGGTTGTTTTAGTTTGTTTTGTTTTTTATAATCTAGGCCGAGACAGAGCTTCAAAGTTGGAATAGATGTTGGTTGCATTTTGTACCAATGTAACCAAGTTTTGAGAAAATGGCTTACAGAACAAACAAAGAAATAAAGGATCAAGTGTTCTCCATGTAACAGCAGTTTAACAATAGTTTCACTTTATGTGTAGAGCTGTTGTTTCAGAATCTGGGAACAGCATATGGGCAATTCCTCTTACCCTTGGAGGTCAGATTCCATTATATCTGACCTCCACATTACAAATTAGCAAACAAAGCCATTTGTGAGCCTTCACTGCCTGTTATTGTTAGTCATGCAAATCTGCTGCAATGTGCCATTTAGGACACTCCTTGTTGAAATCCAACTACATGACAATGTATGCAAATGACCAACAGACTGAGATACAAAGAAAGAAACAAGACATTAGCATCGATTTTCCCAGTTGTCTACATCTGCTGTCATTAATAGCAGGAATATCTAAAAATAAATGAACCAGACCTTGGTGGAGGAATGAGGGTCTCTCCCCCAAGAAACAATGGAGAGAAGCTTTCAGAGAAAAAGAAAGAAAAGGTGTGAATTCAGTTTATCAGAGGGTTCAGAGCTGTTAAAACCCTAGGGGGGAAAGAAAAGAAGAAAGTTTATATTGAGAAGCAGGTTTATTTCAATCTGTATGCATTCTTAGATGCTTATTCATGTTTGATTTCTTCACAAGACATATTTAAAGGGCATTAAACATGACTAAAATAACCACATTGATTGATTTCAGTGTAGCATATTGCGTAGAGTATTTTTGGTGCAGCTGCTGTCAAATTTCAGGATCCTCAGAAAGGATATGTGCTGTCCCATGTAAATGCCCATTTAAGCTGTATTAAATTGGGGGAAGCAGGAAGGAGTACATTAGTCATCATTTTGGAGGTGATCTAAAATAGCAAAATATTTACACATGACAGTTATATTGACTTAAATGCAAAATTTGTTGTAGGGGCATTCAGATTACATTAACAGCTCTTTTTGATGATAATGAAATGGACTGTACAAGACAGTGTACAGAACAATCCTGTAACAGCCAAGAGATGGGCAGGTTGATCTTATAAATTTGGTCTGTATATAATTTACATAATTTTTTGTGACTCAGCAGTTGTTTTTAAAATAGGTTTGCATTATATAAAACTTCATGAACTCTGAGCCAAGCATCTCTGTAGCATTTATCCCTTAGAGTTTGACTTTCAATTATGGACATTTCCATGTAAAAGAAAAATTAATCTATTTTATGTTGTTAATCATAAAGGAAAAAATTCCAAAATTTGATGGCACATTGACATATGTATGTGGGACATGCAGCACTTTGGCATAACAAATGAGTTACATAATCTGTAAGGCTCTTCTTATTCCCAAATTTTAATATCTTTTCACTAAATATGTATGGGAATTATTACATGTAATGCATAGTTGAGTACAGGTAATAAGACTCCACTGAAAGGCAAATAACTAGTTTCCTTACTCTCACTGTTTTTATGCCCCCTTTACTTTGACTTGAAAAGTTTATTTTGAAAATCAATGGGAACTTTTTCCTGTTTCAGTTATATAAATGTAGTTCAGTATAGTCATTAGANTATGAGTATGACTGACCATATATTTATCTTATTTTCCTCTTTCTTAGGTTTAATGGCCAACTCTTCCTGTGTTTCAAGTCACAGTCCCAGTAACTTCAGTGATGCATGGGGATAAACCCCTCTACACAATTATAAATCTACCTCAGTGCTTTGGCAAAGTATAAATTATAAAAGTGCTGTATTTTTTGCCTTCGTCAAAGGTCTCTATCCCAGTCAAGAGTCAGACCTTCTTTAAAAAATTGATCTGCTCCTCTGTATGCAAATAAAGTAGCAATTTCAGCACAGACATTTTCTATCTATTTTATTTGTAATTAGTTAGTCATAATTCCTAAGAGTGTTATTTTTGCTGTAATTGTCATAATGTTCTAGCCAAACTAAAAGTTATAGGCATATCACGTATGACTATAACATATCTGGCAATCCACAGTACCTTGTTGTATCTTTCTGCATTTTGCAAGAATTTTTTCTATGTCATTTGCCAGGAACAAGCACTAAAGTGCATCCTGAAATGCTATGCTGTTCATTGTAGCTGTTCTGATACACTGCTGAGCTAAACTGTGTCTAATATCAATACCTTTTATTTCCAAAACTAGTCATATCCGGGTACTTGAGAGTGTTTACTTCAGCTGGGCCAGTATCTCTTTTTGAAGTTATGAACAATTTTCTCAAACAGGGAAGTTCTATTAATATAAGTTTACAGGCAAGAAGCCCATGTCTACGTTCTTTTCTGACTCATCTGTTACCAAAAGAATGAACATCAGCTTTAGAAAACTCTATTTTACAACTGTAGTCTGAAACTTCAAAACTGTTTAGAACCTTTCGAAGTCAAAAATTTGCAATGTTAACATCTGAGATTAAACAAACTAACAGAGAGAGAGAAAACACTAGTTTTATTTGTGTCATGGAAAGATACAAAGGCAGGGTTTGTTACACCTGATCAACATCGGCGTTAACATCCTATCTAAACCTGGTAATCTATTTAAAGCTTTGCCCAGTGTGGGATGCTTCATCTAAAGAGGAAGTCTCGCCACACTCTGAAATACCAAGATAATTGTGTAATGCTGTTGAAAGCTTAGGAGATGCAAGTATTTCCTAAATTGACCAAATACTAAGTGGAGCCTCGAGGCTTCCTTAAAGTACAGGACTCAGCCTGGATGTGGTGACTGGCTCCCTGGCATCCCCTCCTGTACTTGCTCCCTGTCAAATACATGTCTCAGCCCACAGCTGTATTTGACTCTTCTCAATCAACTTAAAGAAAAGGGAACTATGAAAATAATTCCTTAAAAAAGTGAGAACTAGAGACAGGAGGTCTAAAGAAAAGCCAGACTTGAGGCTGGAGTATAAGCTGATGGTCGCTACTAAAAAACACTGTTGATTACATGTGCGTGTGCACCCTCACTCCTGCAAGATTTACTTAAATATCTTTCACACTTGAGGACAGGGTCTCTTCTAGAAAAGGACATTTTAGTGCTGCTAGATGAGATAGCTTGCAGTGCTAACTATGAAAACTGTCACATCCATAACAAATAACTTGTGATGAAATATTTAAGTAACAGGATTTTCTTGGATTTCTCGTGGCATTCTTTCAGAGAGCACTCAAGCCTTCACGGAAGTCAGTAGAATTTCTTTAGTAAATTACTGCTCATTTTCTCAGAAAGAATTGTAAATGTAGCTGTATATTTTATTGTAATATATCATTTTATCTTAGAAGCAGCAGAATAGCTGGGGTTATCTCAGTGTCACCCTATTTAGCTCTACTTTTTTGAAGCTGGTAATTGTCAAACAATTCCAGCATGAATGTTTATCATATAAGGCCTCAGCTCTGGAAAACACTTTTAAAATTAGCTGTGAAATATTGCTTAAATCATCTCTGACTTGATCTGAATAAAATATAAACTAGATATATTTTGGGACTGAGTCGTATTGAGGGATATTTTTTTCTCTCTATTCTGAGTCCTAGTATTTTGATATCAGGATTTGACAGTTCTATTTTTCTGAAGGGCTAGCAAAATGTTTAAGAGGAAAACTAAATTCTTAAAAGTAAAGAACTAGGTTCTTTTTGAAAAATAACCAATATACACTTTAGGCTGGTGTGCAGTTTCCTATGGTGTGAGTGGTGTTGCATTTTTATGCACTACAGCTTGAAAATCACATAGATTAATCCTGAATTTCTTTAGAGAAGGAAAAGCTTGTAGAAAGTGATGTTTTAAGAAAATGAATAAAAATGAATATGTATAAAAATTGCATGGGGGAAGAAGGTTTGAGACAAACAACATGCTACCCAATGATAAATACATAGAGGGTGTTAGAATCAGAGGGGTATAAATAGTCTGTTGTCTGTCAGGAATGAAAATGTAAGCACATAAAATGAAATGCAGAGAAACAAGATTTTAGTCAAAAATATATAAGGAAAAAAAAGAGTTCAGAATATTTACAGAAGTTGAACATTAAAAATCATTTGAAATAGGCTAAATAAAGCCTTCATAAATGCTAGACAGTACATTCTTTTCTTCAATGCAAAAATGAGCTGGAAGACTTTCTAGGCATTCTTTCATTTGTAGTTTCTAGATGGGGATGTTGCAAGACTGCCTAGCAACACTGAGTGTCCAGTTTGCATACTGTTAACAGGATTGGGATATCTAGCTCTCTTAGCTTCTTATGAAAACTCTGAGCCCTAATCCATCATTTTGTGGTGAAAAAGATGTTTTGTAAAAAATCCACACCCTTTGAGGAGCTAAAGGGTGTTTCTATCCTCTTTTTTGTTGGTGTTACAGGTCATGCATTGCTTTTTTTAGCACTCTGTCTTAGGACAGTTACTATAGCAGTGAAGTCGTTTACTTAATTAAATTTTCCCCTAATATTCCCTTAATATTCCACAAGGGGACATGCATTAAATCAGTTTTTCTTCTCACTGCCTATGGACCATGAGCAAATTCTACTCTGTCCTTTACCAGAGGTCCCAGGTTTTGCTACTTGCATCAGCTGGATGTAGAAGGAAAAGCAGGAATCTAGAGTACCCATCAAGTATTTTGAAAAACTATTTTGAAAAGTTGCATGATGAATTAAAGATAATTGGTGGCTTATATGTGAGATCTGAAAAATGTTTTCAAGGGATAATGACCAGCTTTTGGGGGGTTTATTTGTTTTGGGTTTTTTTCCCTCCCCAATGAAGACACTCAGTTGTGATAATACACCTAGTGACCAAACAGAAGTTGATTAATGATTCCTCTGAGTATATTCTGGTGTGACTGCTAAAACATGCTTCTATCTGTTGCACATCTCAGAGTTTCCCATTTTCCTGAGTTGTGCTTCTGGTGCACCTCAGCCCTCTGGGCACAGAAAAGCAGTCTTTTCCTACATTGACAGTCTTTTGTATAATGGCTCAAGTTGCCCAGAGAGTGCCCTACATCTCTCAACTTTTAGAACATTTCCTTTAAAAACAGAACAAACAACAACAAAAAAATTCTTTAATTATACTCCTTTTTCATTAGTTGGCATGCACTGTAAACCACGTGTTAGCTAGTGGGGTGTCTATAAACACACAGCAGTGAGGCTGCTGGGGTCTTCAGACAGAAATATGCTGCTGCTGAAGCAGAGCAGGATCATGTAATTTTGGAGTGTGCAACCTATCAAGCAGTAATTTGGGGAGAGATTTCAGTTTTGACCTCAGTGAGGAAGATGAGCTGTACACTAATAACAGTTCCCAGCAATACTTCCTGTTGTGCTAGGAGTGCACACACATCAGCTGCTGCTGCCCTTAGAGAGAACTGTGCACACCCTCTCCTACACCAGTCCATCTCTGCTGACATCTGTGTACAAACAACATCATCGCTTGAATGGTGTCACGGCTGCTGCCTACCATTAATCAGGTTTCTGTCATCACTTTTGACAAGTCCTGATGAAACAGATGAAGCTCTGAATAGAGCAAAATAAGGAAACAGAAGAATATGCTATTCTTCATCTTTATTTCTCTGCATACATTTATTGAGAAATGCTAGCCAACAGCTTGTCATTTCACTGAAAGATGTCTACATACTGATACAGCATTCAGAAAGCTAAATGGGTGGCTTGGAGCTAAAAGAAATTGGGGAGGCACAATTTGGGACCAAACTCACTGTGAAGCATCATCAGCTAAATGCTGTTTAATCTGTATATAGCAAGGTGACATGAACCCACAGTCATCTTTCTACTAAAGTGTGAGCCAGTAATAGACCCCTGACTTGAGAGAATTACAAGACTGAGATCTAAGACAAGATTTGTGGTGCATATTGGACAAAATTATTATCTAGCACTAGTAACAGAGAATCTACACACTGCTTTCTGAAAGGCTCACACAGCTCAAACGGATTCTTAATGGAATTAGTTATTTAGTAATTGTAGACCTTTTTAGATTGTAAAGAGAGACCTGCTGGCACTGGAAACAGTACTCACATTCTTCAGCTACAGCCTTATTAAAAGGGCTGTTGAACTATTTTAGGCTGGCTGAACCTCTGCCACACCTGTCTAATCCAGGTGTCTGGATTATCTATGGAGTATATTTGTTTAGTGCAAACTAAGATATAATTTCACGGCATTAATGTCTCCCTTAGGGATAAGTATACATGTACATAGATAGACACTGGTATACTCTTTCCTCTGCTTCTGACATTAGCAAAGGGAAGGTATATATAGCTAGGTGGCCCTTTTGCATTGGCCTACACTCAATATATAGGATTTAAATCACTTAAAAACCCACAACCAACAAAGAAGAATTTTCTATAAACTAAACAAAACAAAAAAAACCCAACCAAACAAAAAGACAGCCTTCAAAAATATCCTTATGTAAGGAAAGACAGATTTCTCTTCCATAAAGTGAAGAATAGAAACATCATCCAACAAAACAGTGCTAGCTCTCCTAATGGCCACCATTACATTATTCATTAAAAAAATAGTGTATTTTTCTTCACTAAAAATAGGGGTTTGGAACATTTAAATTCTACCAGTAAACAGAATGACTTTTCTATGAGAAAATGAAAATTAAAACAGCTTATAATTTTATCACCATTACATCCAAATATGCATATTTTGCATGAAATTTGCTACTAGTTAAAGATGAATTTGTGAACTAAGATGGTAAAGAATTCAGTACTGAATAAGAATATTTTTAGCCCAGCATGTGTCATATATCTCGTATCTTTAGGATGCTATTAATAAAGTTTTCCTATATGAAACTAGAAAAAGGCATTGCCAGGGTTCGAAAAAAATAGAAATTTTTGCCATTTACACTTCAAAAACTAATTAAAAGTGACTCATTGATAATAGCAGAAAGCTTTCCATATTTTCATGCTTATGAATACTTCAGATTATTAACATCCCTTAAAAGTGCCTACATTTGAAAATAAAACCTCAGATAATATATGCCATCAGACAGCTGACTCCTTTAGGAAGCCCTGGTAAAATTAGAGCTAAAGAAGGTGGAAATAAGAGACAGGTGAAGAGAAACTTAGTGGAAATATTTTCCTTGCGTTACATATACAGGTATGTATACAAATCTAATAATAACATTAAAATGAATATATATATAAGCCCACAGTGCTGGTGAAACATAGGTGTTGGGTTTGTTCTGCCTTTTTGAGTAGTGCTGACAACTAAGCTTCAGTGTTTTAAGTTTTAACATATGACCTCTTCACTGAATGCGACTGAAGCTTCTGTGTTTTATATTGAACATGTTAACCAAATGAAATTATGACCAAAAATTGTAAAAATGACAGGTTGGCAGCTATGCTGGGTGTCTCTCTTTTGATGTCTCATTTATTCTCTCAGGCTACACATGCCAGTACAGTAACAGAGTGCATTCAGCTACCATGTCCTCTCTCCTCTCTGTCATTCACTGCCTACCAACACTGAAGACCAAAGAGATTTGATCTTGCTAATAATCAGCCATGTGGTTGATTTTGGAGGCAGAATACAGTCCATCCTGCTCAATGCTTGGCAGACATTCCAGCTATTCTGACTTCGCAGTGTGACATTATCTAAAACTTATTTTTGTCAGTTCACTAAGAAAATGTGACTAGGTGAAGGCATACATATGGTTACATTTTCAAATGGCCTTCTGAAAAATGTTCTCAGGATATTTGGAAAAATGCCTATTTTTAAGGACAGAACTGAAGTTTGTACAGAAAATAGGGTTTCTGCATACACTGTATCTACTACAAGTGCTACAGGTGAATTTGAGTATAATGCTTTTGAAAAAATGCTTATGGGATCAAAAAAAAAATAAAAAATTTAAAGGTTGCCATTCAGAACACACCAGCTGACACACTTCAATTTTTAGCATTTCAGAGGGAGATAGGGGGCTGAGTAGGAAAACATGGTAAGGAATAGAGCGGAATGACAATTATATAAAATAATTTAGATCCATTATCAGAATCAAATGATCAGAAACAAATACCATACCTTTAAGGTCTTTAGTAATACAAAAATATACATATTTTTTCAAGACTGTTTAGTCATCTTAACAAGCTCTGAAGGCTTGCCAAAAATTGAGACATCTCACATTGTTCATGTTACTGTCCAAGAACATTCAGGCAATTACAGCTCTTGCAGATGTCATGATGTCAGATTTGTGGGCAATGACAAGTCATGTGACTTTCTGCTGCCTTCACAAACAGCAACTAAGCAATGTGCAGTGTTAGAGTCTCTAAAAGTTACTGAGCCTATACAAAAGCAGTAACAAATGAAATGGCAAAGTAATATTTAGAGGACAAGGAATGGTATTGCAAAGTACCTGGAGTTCAAGGTTGAGTTTCAAAGTCTAGGAAAGTCATATGAGTAATCAAGAAATCAGATCTATGTTAGGGACATTATTTATTAAAAAAAATAAAAAGATAAAAACACAAATATTTTTATTTGAGATATTGATGACAGAAAATTTTCCTAATATATTTCTTCCAACTGATCATGAGACAAAGAGCATCTAACTTCATTGTCAAATATTTCAACATACAACTATTGGGTTTTCAACATTTTTCAAAAGCTAGAAAAGTTGAGAACATAAAATATACAATTCCAACTGCATCTCCAGTAAAATCAGTGCTGTGTGAGTATATATTTCTTTTCAGAAATTGTGCCCTATTCAAGCAAAGACACAATTGACACTACAATAGTTGCCTTAGTAATTTTCTCCCTCTTGCCCTTTCTGCCTGATGAGAATCTGCAGTGTTTGGAGGATGCAAGTCCCATGTGTGAACAGCAGGCCACCTCTTATTTGTGTGATGAGAACCATAACTCTGAGGAACTTGGTAGATTCTTGAAAAGAGAAATATCATTTCCTCTTTCTTTGGTCCCATTTTTGGTTATTTATTAGTTCTAAGGGAAGAGTAACACTAGAGAAAAGTATTAAACGGGAAGCACTCAACATTGGCTTCTTTTTTCTTCTCTAATGTAGAGACTCTGAACTAAGTGCAGTGGTTAATTAATGGCCAGACTTGTGAATATGACCATGTGGCTGAGAGGTGTAGGGGTAATGACAGGAGCTTGAAAAACTCACTTTCTGAGGCAAATAAAGAGTATTACAAAGCTTGCAGATACTATTATTACTAATTAACAGTGATAATGTTCAAAATTATATTGAGCTCTATTAATGTCACACAAAATTTTTACAAGTCCATAAATTAATGATACAAAATGATTACTCCATCAGTATTTTAAGAAGACTTATTTCCTGTTTTGACCTAGACTTGTTAACTTAATTACAGTTACATCAGAATAAAAGCAAATATGATATAATGTTGGCTAAAGTGGGAATATCTTACAAATCCAAGAAGTGATTACTTAAATGTTTTTAGCCTTTGCAATGATGTACAGCATTAGTATTAGTAGAAAAGAGTAACTCCCATGACAATTTAAGTTCTCAAGAACATATTATTTTCTAGAATTGTAAACAACCTTGCAATATTTTATATTATCCAAGCAATAAACTACAGAAGTTCCCTTTAGAATAAATGGTCTTCATGAAGTACACTAAACAATGTACTAAATTATATAAAAGTAGTACAGATGTGCCCTGCCTGATACAAACTAAAATGCTAGATGTTTTAATAACATCAAAGGTTTCATCAGTGGTTTATTAATTTTAAATGACATAACCACAGAATTTCTTCATAAAAGGGAAAATATATGTGGCAATTATGCACCTTGAGCCAAAAATCATATGTAATGCACTGTGCCCTCAAGTGAAGCAAACCACCTATGTATGTTAGGCATTGCCTTGCCAGCTCCTTCTGTGAAGTGGATGAAGATACAGTTAATGGCATTTTAACCCAGCCTTTTAATTTTGGCAAAAAAAACCCAACAAAAAACCCAATCCCCAAATATGCCAATGTTCACTTTAATTTAGCTTTATATTTCTGAGGGAAGAAGATGCTTACTACATGTGAAAAGGTAATTAAAAATCTGTGGGCTATATGTGTCTTTTGAGGGGTTTGGATTCTGACAAATGCTAAAAGCAGGAGCTTTTTTTCAGAGTTGTAGAGGCTAATAATCTTATCCATCTGCATTTCTAAAGTTCCCTTTCTGGTCCCGGTGTGTTTCCTTTGATGGGATCTAAATTCGAATATCCAACAAAAATAAGAAATGCCTTACCAGGGGACATTGATCTAGCTGTCCCCAAACGATGGCCAAAGACACTGCTGAGGGAGAGCTGGTTTCCCCTGTCTGCCAGTCCTGTCCTGCCCAGGCACCACAACCACTGCCTTGGCAGGTCAGCGGGCACATCCATCTGTGCTTCTAGTGTGTATGGGCCTCTTCTTCAATAATTTGCTTAAATTTTTTTTTGGAGGGGTTACTGTTATTATCTGCATTGACAACCTCCTGTGCCAACAAATTCCCTGAGTTCATTACCTGTGTTATAAAAATAAGCTTTTATACGTTTTAAACAAACATCACAGAAGAAAGATTTTCTCATTTACGTTTTTTAATGTCCTTATTTTGCAGTTCATGGTAGGCATTTATATTTATATTGACTGACTCACCAAATACAATAATCTATATGAAATTAAATTGTCTAGCCATTATTTAGACGCAGCTGTTTTTCCTGCATGACTCTATAAGTCCATTTCACGTATGCATATGCAATTCACCCTAGAAGATAGATATAGTTAAATGGAAAATAATAAAGGAGAACAGAGAAATTAGAAAGTCTCACTAGGGAAGAAAATAAAAACAATAAATTAATAGTATCATAAATGAGCTTTCAAATTTGCATCTGCACTGGTGCAAATACAAACATTTGTAACATGTATTTAGGTTGGGTATTTTGTACCTGATTTAGAAGCAGTAATATTCAGAAATTTACTTTAAAGCACCTGTTGAAGTCATGTCACAAACTCTGGAATAATGCAATAATTAATTGTTGTTCCTGGCTGCAGAAAGCACAAAGGAAAGGGCTTTTATACATGCAGCTCCACTGACATTTACAGAAAACCTTTAGAAGTCTGCTATCATTCTACTGATTTAGAATACTAATTTCAGGAATTTGCTAGTCAGTGAAAGCAATAAACGCACAGGTGCTGCATATGCATAAGGTTATCTTTACTATGCATGTGCAGTAGGTCCAGTACACACTGCATATATATACAGGTAACCAACAGCTGTTTGTTTGTTTGTTTTTTTAAATTTCAGGTACCGGTGTACCAACCAAGAGCAGCTAGTGAACAGGGAAAGATGAGAAAGCCTGGGGTAACAGCAAGCAAGGAAGGCCTTCAGGGCCAGAAATTACACTTTTAACTGGACTCTGAAATTAATTGAGAGGCAGATTAAGAAAATTGTTAATATAAGGGTTAATTTTCTCCTCTCCCTTCTCCTGGGGAAGTCCTCATCTAAACTCTCTTGTCCATTCCTGCCCCCTTACATTCCCAATGTTCCCTTTCTCTTTGCTTTCTCTCCTTCCTTTTTTGCAATCTTCTTTCAGCTGGCAAGTCATAAGGTTCATTTTAACTACAGTGGTCAGTGATGTTTGGACAATCCCTATTTGGCGTTTCCGTCAGAGAGGCACCTGGAGTTCATGGTTTTTTGCATTTGACATGCTCTGATGTTTCCTTTTAAGGTTGCCACTCCTTCGACATATGTGAAGAGTCAGACAGCAGGAAATTCACAGAGAATTGGAAGTCGCAAGTTAAGCTCAGAAGTATGATAAGGATATTATCAATAATGCTATCAAGACCCTGTCAGAGTTTTTGATATGTTGAACTTCAGAGAACTTTAGGAATGTAAAAGGACAGGACTCGGAGCAGTAAGGAAGGAAAAAAATGTTATGGATAGACAGCTCTGAAAAAAGGATGCAGAGATAATAAGACTTCATCCTGCAATGGATGAGTCACAGAAATGATAAATAAAAATAAAAGGAAACTGAAAACTCCATAAAAAGAACTCAAAAAAAATTTTTTCAAGCTCTCTACAACATCTAACAGAAGGGAAATTTAAAGTTATAGCATATCCCATATTGATAGTGCTAAAAGATGGCTTTTGACAAAAAAGTCTTCATGAACTACAAGAATTACTATCCTCATTTGAGCACATGTAGTTACATGCAAAACCTTCATGAGCATAGATACACATCAATGTCCTCTGCTTGTACACCTGCCATCAGGTTATTGAGAGAGAACCCATCTGATACAGAAAATATATATATACACAAGAAAAAAGTTATTTGCATTATAGAAACCAAGCTTGTGAGGAGTCAGGAGTAGGCAGCTCTTTAAAGTTCATCTTATGTAGAGTACAGTAAAGAAACAACAAGGGACAACGTAAATGAGATTGAGTGACTAATTTCCCCAGTGGTGGAACTCCTACGTTTTAACTGCAGATCAGTAAGAATACACGTGGTAGAAGAGACATCCATGTTCAATAATGCCAATGGAGAGGAAAGAGTCAAACTGGCTTTAGAAGCAGTTATGGAAATATACATGCTAAAGGGAACGAGCAGGTAAGAGGGAAAGTGGAGGCACTAGCGGGAGTCCAAAACCAGAGATGCAGACACAGAGGGAATCAGTGCTCCCGGTAATGAGAGACTAATCTTTTCATATTTTTAAGTAGTTTACAATGCCAACAATAATTTTTGAACCCATCCACCATTTCTTTTCATTTTTAGTATTCAGTAAACTTTTGTGTGTGTGTTTGTGTGGTTTATTACTTTTATTGAGACACACTTCTCTCTTTGTAACAACAAAAACTTTATTACTGGTGATCATCTTGAATATCAGTCTTGAGCCATGGCAGCATAAAATGTATTGCACCAGCTAGGTGACAGAGTGTGCTCCCGGATCACTGTTTTGGGTAAACAACCACCTCATTTCTGGAGGAGCAGCAAAATTGAAGCTGCTCTTCAAGGTTAGGAATATCTCTTGAAGTTCAACCTAATTAGACCTTCATTTAAGAAAATCTGACTAAAATGCCCATGCTTACATCTCAGGAGTTTATTGGCAATAGAGAGTGCTTGTTTCTTCTCTGTGTTAGTAACAACTCTATGAATCACAGCTACTAACTCTGACACTGAAGACAGTGTAAGAAAACATTTGTTTTTCTGATGCAATGTAGATTAACCATATTTAAAGAGGCAAGAAGGACCAGGATCGAACACTCTTACAGATGTGAATGACCTCTGCCTCCTGAAGAAATGTTTTTACTTTGGGAAATGCCTGCTTCAGCAATTCCTTCTCTTTGCAGGATGAATGAGATATGAATTAATTTTATTATTATTGTATCACATGGGGTCTCATAAATTTCCCACCAGTCCCGTCTGGGGAAATGTGAGCAGCCCTGTCTGCATCTGGTCAGAGCTCTTCATATTTCATTGCACGAGCATATCATGCACAGCTAAAAGGAATTTTTACTTAGCCAGTGATACTTCTTTTGTAATTACTCTTGAAAAAGCATTGATAGCTCCATCTGAGTTCAGCCTCTTGTGGAAAACAAACCCTTGTTGCAGCAATCACAGTACATTTAAAATTAGCTTAATAGAGTCCCTTTGTTTTATTGATCCATGGATAGAAATACCGTCTTGGAAAACAATGGACAGTTCTGAGTCGCAATTAATAATTTAGTACAATCTTGATACAGCACATGGAAGAGGTTAATGTGAGTTTACTGTGAAAGAGTAGCACAGTGATAGAGACCAGAGGGGAAAAAAATTAGACATAAACTGACATATATCCTCTTGGAAAGCATTTGAATATACCACACCATGCTTTTATATTTTTGCTGGATGCTGATAAAACTGTAGTTTCTCATGCAATATATGGTATAAAGAAACCCTCTGTGAGTATTACAAGGCCATCTTCTTTTGTGCACCTGCAGTTAGATGCAAAAAAAATCAGGAACATATAAACATAACAATGTCCATCACTTGTCCCCCTATCATCAATTTATTTTTTCCAATTACGATGACAAGGACAAACTTTCAAAAATAAGATCAGCTCTCTGATCAGATGACCACTGATGCAGTATGCATCTATACTACATGTTTAAGAAACTCTGCTTTGTGAAATTGCCTTACATTACAAACAAAGCAATGTAATTCTAGAGTCTAGGCTACACAAAAATGAAAACCCAAACCCCCTAATGATTCATCTCTTCCACTCCAGGGGTGGAAACACAGTCCTACCATCTGTCATGGACTAATTCATGATACACTAGAGAAGGGTGAGGCTCCGGAACACCTACAATATATTGATGACATCATTGTGTGGGGGAACACAGCGAAGGACATTTTCAACAAAGGAAAGAAAATCATCCAGATTCTCCTTGAAGCCGGTTTTGCCATCAAGAAGAGTAAGGTCAAGGGACCTGCCAGAGAGATTCAGTTCCTAGGGGTGAGATGGCAAGATGGACGACGACAGATTCCAACAGACGTCATCAACAAGATTGTAGCAATGGCTCCACCGACGAACAAGAAAGAGACCCAAGCTTTTCTAGGAGCCATAGGCTTCTGGAGAATGCACATCCCAGAATACAGCCAAATTGTGAGCCCTCTTTACTTCGTGACCCGTAAAAAGAACCATTTTCAATGGGGTCCTGAACAGCAGCAAGCCTTTAAGCAGATCAAGCAAGAGATTGCACATGCCGTGGCTCTTGGACCAGTTCGAACGGGACCAGACGTGAAGAATGTACTTTATTCTGCATCTGGAGATAATGGTCCCTCCTGGAGCCTCTGGCAAAAGGCAGCTGGTGAGACACGAGGGCGACCACTTGGTTTCTGGAGCCGAAGCTACAGAGGATCTGAAGCCAACTACACCCCTATGGAGAAGGAAATCCTAGCAGCTTATGAAGGCATACGAGCAGCCTCAGAAGTGATTGGCACAGCAGCACAGCTTCTCTTAGCACCCCGACTACCGGTGCTGAGCTGGATGTTCAAGGGAAAGGTGCCTGTTACACATCATGCCACCAATGCTACATGGAGCAAGTGGATTGCTTTGATTACGCAGCGTGTCCGAATGGGAAGCTTGAATCGCCCTGGAATTCTAGAGGTCATAACAAATTGGCCTGAAGGTTAGAACTTCAGTTTAGCAAAAGAAGAGGAAGAAGAACAGGTGAATCAAGCTGAGGAAGCTCCACCTTACAATCAGTTGCCTGAAGAAGAAACACGCTATGCCCTCTTCACTGATGGTTCTTGCCGTGTGGTAGGAGGAAACCCTCCTCATCCCTTTGCTGTACAGAAGTCAGCAAGAGCTATTTCCTGACTGCTGCCATGCACATCACAGTGACGTTAGCAGATACTCAGTGATTACTATAAACTGTAGATTCGTAGAATGGCTTGGGTGGGAAGGGACCTTAAAGATCGTGAGCAGGGACACCTTTCACTAGACCAAGTTTTTCAAAGTCCCATCCAACCCGGCCTTGAACACTTCCAGGGATGGGGGGCATCCACAGTTTCTCTGGGTAATCTGTTCCAGTGCCTCACCACCCTCACAGTAAAGACTATCTTTCTAACATTTAATCTAAACCCATGCTCTTTCAGTTCAAAGCCGTTCCCCCTTGTCCTACATGCCTTCATAAAAAGTCCCTCTGTCTTTCTTGCCAGCTCCCTTTGGGTACTGGAACGAGTAAATCATTCTCTGGCTTCCAATTTGGGGCTATGCGGGCACTAAAGGCCGAAGAAACATCTATTTTCTTTTTCAATTCGGCGTCTCGTCTCAGACAAAACCAACGAATCAATCCGATTTCTGCAGAAGTTGCCGAGCTGAGGCCGTGCAGGGCCCGGAGGAGGCGCGGTGCCAGCGGCGGAGCGCCCGCGGCTGTCACACACTCGGCTCGGCTGGAAAAGGCCCCAGCGCTCACCCCGCTCCCCCCCCTCCCCCGGCAGCACCACGGCGACCGCACCACAGCGCTCAGCGCCGCGTCCAGTCTTCCCCTAAACACCTGCAAGGGACGGGGACCCCACCACCTCCCCGCGCAGCCCATTCCAGTGTCTAATCACCCTTTCTGTGAGAAATTCCTCTTAACGTCCCACCCAAAACTCCCCAGGCGCAGCTTGGGCCCCCTGTTGCTGGTTCCCTGGGAGAGGAGGCTGCTCCCCGCTGGCAGCACCCGCAGGCAGCTCTGCAGGCGCGCACACGCAGAGACACACAGACACACGCGCGCACACAGACAGACAGACACACGTGCACAGATACACACGCAGACATACATGCTCACACACAAGCACACACACATACATAGATACACCCCCCCACCCACCCACGCACAGCCACACCTACCCACACGCACGCAGCTTTAGGCGGGAGGCCGGCACGCTCGGCGCGGTGCCCCCTGGGAGTTGTAGTTTTTTGCCCTCCCGCCGGCGCGGCGCGGGACGATGGAAAGCTCCCGGCGTGCTTTGCGCGGGGCGTAAGGCGGCGGGTCCGAGGCGGTGGCGGGCGGACTACGATTCCCGAGGTGCCCCGCGGCCACCCCGGTCAGGGCGGGCGGGGCCGGCGCGGCGGTTGAATGCGGGCGGGGAGAGGGCGCGATGGAGTTGTCGTCGCTCGTCAGGAAGCTGGGTAATGGCTCGGTAATGGCTCCCCTCTGCCCACGGCGCTGTCCCGCACCTGTCCCCTCGGGCTCTGTGCAGGGCGCCAGCGAGGGGCCTGGCCGCGGTGTGCCGGAGCTCGGCTGTCCCTGCCCGGCCTCCGCCGCCCCTCTGGCTTCTGCTGTCCCGCTCGGCGCCCCGCTGCAGACCTGGAGGGGACGGCGGCGCTCCCCTAGGTGGGGGATAGGTGGGCATGCCCCCCTAGGAAATGCCGAGGACTTCTCCTTCAGATATGGTGCCTTTCGATTCAGTGGGCTCAGGTCGTTTTTTGTCCGACTGGGGAGTCCGAGCCGTCTTTGCATGCCCGCAGCATGTTCTGGTAGAGGTTCAGGCACCAGGTTCTATCAGGAGAGGTGCACTTGGCACCAGATTATGTCAGTGTAGTTTGTAATGTCTCACCGCTTTATAACCATGCAAACATACTTGGTGAGGTTATCACGGGTGAGTAATGGCATTTATCTTCCTGGTAAGCATAATACTGACAGCATAAAAGCTGGCTTTTTTTCCCCACAGGTCTTTGGCAGTATTCTGTTTATCCCAATAAGAAAGAAGTGATATAATAATTTTTTGTGTTTCTTAATACCTTTTTATCTTGGGACAGGTCATGAACTGACAGAGATAAGAGAGCGATCTCTGAAGACTATTCTGTTTAAATTAGATCACAACTTGATTTCATATGCTGATCTTGTCTATGAAAAAGCACTTTTTCGTAACCTCTTGGAGTGGTTCAATTTCCCCGTCGTACCAATGAAAGAGGAAGTACTAAATTTTTTGAACAGTTTGATCAAGGTATGACATACTTACATTTATTTATTTTTAACTATATGTCTTTAGAATGCCAAAGCTAAATAAAGCTGAATATTATTTGACCTTGTAGCTCTATATAATGAGATTTTTAGAGTGGTTTTATAAGACAGGAATAATAAAGCCATTGTGTGTAGCCCAAATTTAAAGTAGTTTGAGTGACCTGAAATGGGTCAGAGGGAAGAAAAATTGTTTTTCGAGAGCTGAGAAAAATTGTTGTTTTCTGGGTTTCTGCTTTAGTTTCACTGCTTCTTCAGTTTCTCTGTTAGTGTTTCATTTTTTACCTTGGAGCATTATTTGCAGCTAAGCATTTGCACTGTTCCTGGACATTGGTGTAATTTATCTTAAGAAAATAGGGAAAATGTTACAGAAATTTCAGATATATCAGATTTTTACATTCTTTTGTTTTAATCGTGGAACACCATCTATACAAAGGAAACAAAAAAACACCATCCTTGATACTGATGGATGATTGTCATGGTTCAACTCCAGACAGACACCAATCCCCACAGAGCCACTTGCTCACTCTCCCACCAGTGGGACCGGGGAGAGAATTGGAAGGGTAAAAGGTAGAAAAATTGTGCCTTGATATAAAGACAATTTGGCAGGGAAAGCAAAAGCAGTGTGCACAAGCAAAGCAGAACAAGGAATTCATTCACCTCTTCCCATGGGCAGACGAGTGTTCAGCCATCCTCAGGAAAGCCCATCTGTCACCTGTAATGGTGACTTATGAAGACAAACAGCATCACTACAAATGTCTCTCCCTTCCTCCTTCTTTCTCCCACTTTATAGTCTGAGCTAGATGTTGGAACTAGATGATCTTTATGGTCCCTTCCAACCCAGGCCATTTTATGATTCTGTGATATCCCTTTGGTCAGTTGGGGTTCACCTGTCTCAGCTGTGTGTCCTCCTAGCCTCCCATATACTCCCAGACCCCTTGCCAGTGGAGCAGTATGAAAAGCAGAACAGTCTTTGGCTCTGTGTAACCACTACTCAGCAATAATGAAAACATCTTTGTATTGTCAACCCTGCCTTCGGCACAGATCCAAAACACAGCCTCATACCAGTCACTGTGAAGAAAATGAACTCAGCACAGTGGTCTAAATGAATAATGGCAAAATGTAACTTAGGTATTATTCTTCCCCCTGCTGCTCTCTATCCCCCCACCCTTATCGAGAGACCTTGAGACTTTTCAGACTAACTTTATCAGTTATTTGTCCTAATGTAGCATCCACTTGCTGCTGAGAAAATGATTGGAATTGGTGCAGTGGAATTTTTCTCGCAGCTTCGCCCAGATGTGGATCCAAACTTGCAGGCCATAATTGATGGGATTGTGGATGGACTGTTCTTCCTTCCTTCAGAAGTTCCTTCTGGTTCTTTATCAGTATGTTATCAAGCTCAGTCTCAGCCTTCAGTAGATCATCCAGGTAAATTAGATGTTTTGAAGCGTAATTTATTTTAAACTTAAAGTAAATGGAAAGGCTATGAAAAGCTGGTGTTTTCAGGCATAGTAGGTGAATTGTTCCTGAGACATCATTGAAGTGTGTGGTAATCAGATTCTGCCAGAGGTAGTGTGACCTTAGCTAAACCACCTGATGCCATTCATGTAATGGAATTCTCTGTCCATTTCTTCAGCGTGTAGTATCTGTTTTCTATAATGTACAAAGAGCATGACAAAACTTTAAAGAACAACTTTATGGCAGCAAGTGTAGCAACTTTGAATAAATCTGTAATTTCACCGGTATGCTTTGCTACTGTTCATTGCGTAGTAGGTTTTAGCTTTGAGAGCACCTCAAATCTTAAAAAAAAAGAATAAAAGCAGCAGTTGATCCTAGTAGAATGATTTTTAAAACTACATTAGTTATATGCAGTCTACTTAGTTTTGTATAAGTATTTGTCATTGAAAATTACATAAACTTTCTTTAAAATGGTGTTGTAAAGTACTTCACATATATGCAAAGTGATGTTACTTGCGTCTTATACAGTGCCTCTTAGATGTAATGTAACCCACGTGGTTCTCTTCCCTTAAAAATTTTAGCACAAAGTTTGGAGGGGAAAATTATATATCATAGAGGTCCTTACTTGTCGCAGTTATTGTGGGAAAGACGCTGCTGTTACAGTGCATGCTGTAGCAATGGCCACACCTCTGTCACTCATAGTGTAGAGTCTCAGAAATAAAAGCAATTTTTCTGTGGTTTCTGCAACTTGTCTAGTGCCTGGAGTTCTAGTTTGCTAGAACTATGTGGTGCCTGATGATGGTGGGGTTTTTTTTCTTTCTTTTCTTTTTTTTCTTTCTTCCTATACCCTCGTAGGGGCAGAATTTTAATCCATGTTTCCACTGTATGGGGAAGAATATAATAATATATATATTCATTCTTACCTCACCTTATTGAAACTACTCAATTGAAATTACTTATGCTATAAATTGTATCTGTGTGTGGATGAAATAATACTTCCTAACAGGAGTGTTGTATTTTTCTTTCTGTTCGAACTTCAGTCACTGGGAAAAATGTAAACAAATAATCTAGGCCTTATTTAGTTTGATCCTTTTAATCAAATATTATGGTCCGAAGAGATTGCTTTTAATATTACCTTGTGTATATTGTTACACATCTTGCATATGAATGGCATGTATCTAACTATATATATATACATATATATATATACAAGTAGAACAATTTTTGAGGTAACCTGTAAAGACAGCAGTTTTGGTAGAAAAAGGTTTTAAGTAGTTAATTAAAAAAGTTAATTTTATTGCCACATAAGTAGATTAAAGGAAAGCCTTTTGTTTGCCTGTCTGTTCTCCATCAAGAAACACATTTTGTGTGATTTTTTTTTTTTTTACTATTACTGAATGGTATTGCAGAGTATGATTATGAACAAATAAACATTAGCACATTCTCTTTACTCCATTTTTCTTATCTGAGACTTTTTTAACCTATTAAAGAGACTGATTTAAAACTCAAGAGCAAAATGGAGATAGTTCGGGAAAAACAGGAAAATAAAGTTTTTCTTTTTTTCTGGAGTGTGAATGTACATTTTTTTTAAACTTATCCTTTTTTATTTTAGTTCTGCCTCAAGAGGAATTATTCACTGGATATTTTTGTGAAGGTAGAAGTCATCTGCCGCAGTTAGAAATACCTCCCAAAAGAACAGTTGGTATGTGTAGTTATGAAGGAATATGTTAATTACATAAAGTGCTTAGAGTTGTAATTTAGATTGAATTCTATTAGAAATGTGCACAGCAATATTGGTTATTCTTTTTCCTTTTGTTACTCTGTGAAATGAAGTACCAGAGAAACTACAATTATAATGCCTATAAAAATGACACTCATCTTAATAGATCTTTTTCTTTTCTAGTAAATAGTATAGCTTTTCGGAATATGTGGAATATGTTAAAAAGTGCTGCAATTTAAAAAATTTTTAAAATTGCTAATGCTTTTCAGAAGATCTTTGTTTCATAGTCAAAAGTGGCTGTTTAAGTACCTTTTATTTCCACAAAACAGTCTGAAGTACAGTTCTAGTTGTTAAAAAACTGGATTAGGTGCTTTGGGAATGTTTTCCCGGTATCTAAATGAAAACTAGTGTTATGCTTTGATGTTAGTTTTTTTTTTTTTTTTTGGTCAGTAAGATGATATGAGGTGTTTCATCATCAAACACAGACCAATAATACTTTGGCAAGTCTACATTATATTAGTAGCAGTTCACAGGAGTGTGTCATATTTAACATAAAGTTACTGTATGTAAATCGCCAGTTTACTTTCTTAGCAGTGTATAAGCTATCTTAAGAATTGCACAGTAGTTATTGCAAACTTCAGGTTAAAAATAGCTTTAAAGTTATTTTCTTCAAAAAGTTATTATGTCTCTTAATTTGGTAAGAATAATAATTGCTACTGCTTTAAAACTAAAAGCATGAGGTCAATTTTTCTTTTTTAGAGATCATGCTAATAAATATTCTCTAGTACCAGAACAAAATTATAATTTGAATGAAAGCATGGTGTGGGAGACCAAGTGCTCTTCTACAAATGCTGTCTTTGTCATTTGCTAAAACTTTTTTCAACAAATATATTTCATTTGGATTTAAGGTGACTTTAGTGACATTTTGGTATGGCTGAAAATTCTCATTAAAAACTCTTGAATTTGTGAAAGTCTATACTTAGTAAAAGATAGTTCTTTTTCAGATTCTATATAGTTCATAAGTTTCTGACTTAGTCTTGGATATATACAGTATAATATTTTGGTGAAATATATTGCAAAATATCTGCTCTGGTTTTTTGCAGTGAAGTGCTTGAAATTTTCCACATTTCCTTGGCTAACTCTGACTTCAACAGACAGACATGTACTTTCATCAAATGAAAGGTACAGTAATAGAAATAGTGCAATTTGCTTGTAGTTTTTATTTTTCTGGAATAGTGGTTGTAAATTTCTGTTAGTTTGCATCATAAGGCTCTTCCTGTAAATAACCTAATGAGCTAATTTTTGATAAATGACCATAAAAGCTGTGCTGAAGTTGGGCAGTGTTACTCTTCATTTAGTGTTTAAATTAGAGTATGTTGGGGTTTTTTTGTTCAGGACACTTCAGACTGCCTTCTAAATTTCTCAAGTGGATCAAAGATTTCATTCAGTTAATATTAGAACAAGCTGGAATAAAATCATTATTTACTTTATCCCCATGACCACTAGGAAAGAAAATCACTGCTTTCAGTAGTAGGTTGTCTAGGTTTAGGTCAGTAACTTTAGGTACAGGGCCTTACTCAGGCATTGAGACATTTAGATTGTCTTTATTGTCTTTCTGCAGTGACTTTATTTTTTGTTTTTAACTTTAATTTAGAAAAACAGTGTTGGAAGTGGCCCAAGAAAAATTTCTATAATTGGGATTCCTTATGAATTGACACAGAACTGTTACAGATTTCTAGCATAGTTTTTTCGTTTGTTTTGTTTTGCTATGTTTTACTCCTTTTGAAAGATCTCTGAAGCTGGAAAACCTCTTTAATATTTAATTTCCTTTATGCCTGAGTATTGGAAAAAAACAGATTCGTAAAACTGGACATATTTGATTTTTTTACAGTGGTTTCAGAAACAGTGGTTTCTGAAACAATTAAAATGGAAAAAAGTGAAGCAGAATATCCTAAAAGTTCTTATTATTTACTAATATACATCTTAGAGAATAGCTAGTAATTTTCTTCCTTTATGGACCTTCCCACGTACATAACTCAACTGCTTTTAAGTTATACATGAACCTTAGTAATGAAAGAAACTTTATTTCTGGTTTGAGTCAGATTACTTTCTGTATACCACTGAGATAATTGCTAACTTCAGAGGGAATTTCCAGTATTTGTTATTTTAATGTTATTTATATTTGTTATTTTAATTCAGTATCAATAAAGTTATTTCTCTTTTTGGAACCTAACTTTGCATGTAGCTGATAACGGCTGGAACTGAGTTTATTCTTTTTTGTATATAGGAGTAGCATGGTTTAGGAATAATTTGACCTTAAAGGTGGTATGACAATAGAATTACAGAGTAATTTTTCCTTTAGATTCTTCAGTGTTGTGATTATAACTTGTAAACACTTGTTCAGTCTAATAATTACTATTTTTTTTTTCATTTTAATACATATTTAAATATGAACTTTTAGCTCTTTGAGAAGTAACAACCAAAGTTTAATTTGGAGTACCTGTGAGCTTCTTCAGGATGTCATTATGCAAGATTTTCCTGCTGAGATCTTCCTTCAAAGACCAAAGATTGTACAGGCAAGAATTCACATGAAGTTTAAAGTTTTTATTGTGGTTTGGTACAAGTTGTACTAAGGAAGAATTGATATAAATGATACAATATGTTCCTAAACAAAATAGCTAAACAATTTACTCTAGGTGCATAGGAAAGAGGACATTGGCTATGTATTGTGTTTAGAAGATTTTTTTGTTGTAATAATGTATATTACTAATCAGTATTGAAGTGTGTTCTGAAGTAATACTTTGTTTCTTCTCTGTAAAACAAGTTCCTGTCACGGTTGTATGCACAGCATATAATGGGCTTCCATAATGAAAGGAGTGACTTAGCTGGAAATACAGTGTGGTACTCAGCATTTTCCTTAGAACTAATAGTCTTGCATTCTGTAAGAAAACAGTAGTTAAGCCTGTTTATTCTTTGCTGTGATTTTGAAAAACACTTGGAAACATTTGTGAACTGTATTTATGTAGTGAACTATATTTAGTGCAAGGCTCTTGGTGGCATAGTTGTTCATGAAGGCGATTCATGTTCAGCTATTGGTGTTGATGGTTTTGTCTTTGCAGAGCCTTTTGTCCCTGCTAAATCTGGCTTTTGGAGGAGATGGAAGACATCAGTTAGCTTTGCAGGCTGTGTCATGCTTGCAACAGTTGTGCATCTTCTTGAGAAGCAGGCTTAACTTTCACAGAGATCCAAGTTTCTCTTCCACAGAACAAGGTAGTTATTTTTAAGTATTTGAGATACTGTTGTTTTTACTACAGTTAAGATTTTCTAAAATGATTTAAAAAAAGAAACCCCAGAACCTTATAGCAAACATAGTCTTGTGCACTGTTTTGCTGAGTAAATGGTGTTCAGTACTACTAATGTTAATAAAAAGATTTTGATTACTTGCATTGCTTTAAAGTACTTATTCGTTTTTACAGTTTCCTGTGATTTCCCATTCGTCAACTTTTGCCAGTATCCAACTACTTGTATGTCAGCAGGAGTGGGCTTTTTAATTAAATTAAATCTGCAAAATAAAAGCAGGCAGTTTCAAAAAAGTTTTCAAGCTATTGGTACTTAACGGTTACTAAATTCATGAGCTAGGTTAACTAGGTTAACTTTTTTTTAATGCTGGTGACTAAAAATAGTTTAGTCATTGTTCTGAGTTTTGCAGCCATTAGGGCTACTTCACAATGTTCTTCATGCTTAAATGTTATAACTTTATTGGTGTAAATTAGTTATAATGGTCTTCATGTTTCCATTTTGTCATCTGAATTGAATCAACTCTTTCTGTAAATTGGTAGTGTGGTTCTCTTTATAAGACTGCCACTATATTTGGTGTCTTAATAAATTATATTGGCTGCTAATTCAGTTATAACATCAACAACTTCAATAGCCTTAGCCAGACACTTTCTATTTTTAAAACTCAAGCTTTATAATTCAACTGGGATCTTCAGTGATTTTGCCTTGGAATTGTTTTTTTCAAATTCTGCTATTTGCCAGGGATAGGTTATCCTAGCTCACTTGGTGTTTTACTTATCGGACCTTAGTTACTTTTACCATTCACTATATAGTATCTTTCAGAATAATGGATTCCACTAATGGAAAATATATGCTTTGTGTTACATAAAGGCACAGCTTCCCAGAATTCGTCTGTATCTTATTGTCAAGAAGCAAGAGGTCCTCTTCGTTCTCAGAATCCATCACCTGGAAGTAGTAGCCCTCGGCCATCTGTAATTGGACGAACAGTTCAGCGTCCTAGAGGAGATGGTCAAGACTGGGATGCAGTATCTTCCAGGTGAATAAAACAGGAAATAGGTTACAATTTAATTAAAAGATTGTTAATATAGGATTATATCATCAGCAACTTGTCAATGTGTGGAATGATGCAAGAGTTTTGGTAACCTGTGAAAATTCAAACTGTGTTTATGAATTAAACAGCAGTATTCAGAATGCATAAGATCATTGTCACGTTTTGTACCCAACCACCTTTTTAAACAAAATCTCTTAGTATCAATTGCTGTTGCTTGTGCATGTGTTTGTAATACACAGAGAAGCTTTTATTCAGACGATTACTGTAAAGTCAGGGATTTTTCTTTTTTTCTGCAAATGACCTCATAAGTTCCTGTAAGTAGAATGGCCATCCTGTAGGTAACAGTGTATTGCAAAAATGTCAAAAATTATATGCTGTAGAAAGGTTTCCATTGAAATATTTAAACTTTGTTTTTAAATCTGACAACAAAATTCAGTTCTAAAACATCTAAAAATTTTACTCCCGTGTGAAATTTTGAACTGTATACACTAAAAATGAGGTTTATATGTGCTTTTGTTGTTCATCTTAACACAACAGACTTAAATCTGCTGCTCAAGAACAAATGTCTTTTAGTGTGTGCAAGTGTAAAAGTCCTTGCAAATCTTTACTGTGTGCTTGTTGGTAGTTCGAGTCTCTGTGGTATATGGGCTTAGTGATTGAGTAACTCCTAGGTATTCAAACAGACTGGGATGAGAATAGCTCATGTATTTAATTGAGTCATTATGTTACAAGTTTATTTTTGCTCAAGTCTAATGTATTAATTTTTTAATTGTGTAACTATTATGCTAATGTTAATGAACTCCAGGCTTCATGCGTTTTGGAACCTGATCATTTTGAACATTTCACTGTTTAATAGTAGCTTGTATATATTGTGCATGAGACAGTGGTGGCCTGGCTATCAGTCTGGTAATGAAATCTACGTGATGAGACATCTAGAAACCAGGGAGTGGTAATTTATTAGAAGTATAAGGCCATATTATGAGCTGTTCATGACTGTACACTTCTGTCTTCTTGCATTCTGTGTGCTGTCATAGAACTGCTCACTGCTCATAAATCCCACTTCTTACAAAGATATAATTTAGCCCTGAGGCAGCATAAAGAAAAACATGATGTTAAATAGAAGATATGATAGAGAGAAATGACAGAAGTGCTGCTCTGATGTTGCTGATTTTGATATGGAAGAGCTGCTTTTAGTGAATCTTGTCTTTTTCGAAATAATTCTAATGTAAATTATTTGTTTATTGCTATTCTATATGTAACTCTTTTTTTCCTTGTTCTTAAATCTGGAGACTCTTCAATCTATCTGTTTGTCTGTTTCAAATTCTGCCTGGAAACTTAACCTTTCCTCTTCTGAATTGTTTTTATGACTGATACCTCTCCTTCCTTACCCTCTGGTAAGTGCAGCCAAATGCACTACAGACTAACAAACTCTTCTGTTTTATTTGTAGTCCTCTCAATCAGTTGGCATTTAAATCTTAATTGATATTCTTTAGATATCTTTTACATTTGATGAGACAATATAATGTCATGCCACAATTCATGTTCTTCAGCTAGTTTAATAATAAAAAAAGAAATGAAACAAAAACCAGTATAGAAGTCATACAGGTTTTTAAAGCAAATCAAGATTGCTAAAAGTGGTTCGTAATAAGAAAAAAAATACCTAAAAATCATCTGTTTTGGGCTGTATTAATTATAATACTGACAACAAAGACTATTTTTAAAACCAGCTGAAAATAATACAATTAGAAAGTATATACTGTTCATAATATAGGAACTATATATTTAATAATTAAAATATGTCTATAATATAATACCACTGTGAATGTTTAGTAATATATGCTTAATTGTACTTAAGGCTTTCTTGGGCAAGGGAATATTTTCTGGTTTACATTTGGCAAGGTAGTCCTAAGGCTTTAACATGCAGCATGCTTCTTAATTTTCTTTCTAACAATTCTTGTGGCTAGCTGGATAGAATAGTTTCAATATAGTAGGTATCATTCAGGATGAAATTTGATTTAATAAGTGGCCTTGCAACTGAGAGAGTTTGTTCATCAAAAAACCAAGTTTCTGTTCAACTTATATTTCTCTTGCAATATTGTATTCATTGCACGTGTATTTCTTCCAGTACACAGTGTTAAGTGCATTTGAAGATGACTGTCAAAACATTAGGCATTCACTTGTGATGTTACCAGTTCTGACATTTAAAAAAACAACCAAACAAAATCCCCTTCTTCCTGCAGCACTGGTGGATAGCAGAGAAAGATTGGGATGGAAGGAAGAATATGCTTAAGGAAGAAGGACATGAAAATACTTGATACTATTTTTGACATGTGTACATATAAGGGTTTTCTCTTTGCAAGAATTAACTATGTCTCTTTTTTTTAATTTTTGTTTGCTTTTTGTTTTAAGTGGAAACAGTACTCAAGCAAATGCAAACTCAAGAATCTCCCTGCATTCCCCACTTGACGTAGGACATATTGATCTACCAGATATTGAAAATGAGGACACTTTGGAATTACAGATGAAGCAGCTTAGCCTTCCTCAGTTCTGTGTTTCTATATTAGAAAATGCAGTACCTCTTCTAAGAACAGGTGAGAAAGTGCTAAGGATTTCACTTTTGTATCCTTCCCATCTTCAATATAGACCTTTTAAGGAGTTGGTATTGTGAAGTGAGTAACTCAAATAATTAAGGTAGAGATAATTAGTCAAGTAATGTAACTAGTTACAACAGTTCTTGTCTAGGGACTGTATTGAGGTCATAAATGTTGAATCTTCTGAAGCTTGAATTGCAGAAGTTTTAAGTACTTTTTTACTGATGGTGGGAAGAAGTGGGTGTGTAGTGGAAAAATGATGTGGCTTGATATAATGTCATAGAAGCAGATGAAAAAATAACCACACTTAACCAAACATGCTCTGATTTTCTTGAGCATAGAGTTTACTTCCTGTTCAAGAAAAAAATAAACGAAATTTCTGGGAAAAGGTTTGTTTTTATTCATATGAATGCAGTAACAAATTATAATTGATTTAAGAAACATAACTAATGATAGTCTAATTGCAACAGTGATTTCAATTTTGATCTATAAATGTTCAAAATTGCAAAACCTTTTTGAAGGAGAGATTTTGTTCTTGGGTTGTCTAAAGTAGTATTTAGCTGTAAAAGGTAATTCAAAATAGGTAGATGTGGTAGGGTTTTGAAATATAGGAGCTGGAAATGTGCATCTATCTACCTATAACTACGGTAGTAAAAGATGTTTTAACTCATAAAAATTGTATGAAATATGTATGAAAACTATTCAATCCTCTTGGTAATAAACCAACTAAAATGAATTAAAGTTTTGTTTTTCCTTTTCAGAATAGCGATATTTAAATATTAATTAGTCACAAGCACATTTGTAACTTCTGGCATCTTTTATTTATAATGTAAAACTGTAGAAAATGTATTTTCTATCTTTTCCTTTTCTGGTGCCTGTCACTTCAAATCTGCAGAGTTAAAATACAGTTTTTCCACCTTTCAAGATTCTTTCTTTGAATCTTATAATAAATTGTATAAGGAGCAGTTGAGATCACTTGGTCTGTTCAGCCTGGAGGAGACTGAGGGGAGACCTCATTGCAGTTACAACTTCCTTGTGACGGGAAGAGCAGGCATACACGCTGACCTCTTCTCTGTGGAGACCAGTGACAGGACCCAAGGGAATGGCCTGAAGTTGTGTCAGTGGAGGTTTAGGTTGACTATTAGGAAAAGGTTCTTCATCCAGAGGGTGGTTGGGCACTGGAACAGGCCCCCCAGGGGAGTGGTCACAGCACCAAACCCGACAGAGTTCAAGAAGCGTTTGGCTGATACCCTCAGGCACATGTTGTGACTCTTGGGAATGGTCAAGTGCAGGGCTCAGAGTTGGACTTGATGATCCTTGTGGATCTCTTCCAACTCAGCATAATCTCCGATTCTGTGACCTAAAATAGTTTCACTTTCAGATAAAGTTGATCTTTGTTTTTCTTCCCTTCAGGTTTTTTTCCACTTTTTAAACTCTACTAGATGATATTTCTCTGTTCTTCCATTGTGCTGTAATGAGGCACAGACTGTAAGGAAACTAATACATGATCTGAAAGCCTGTGATCTGAAGGCACACTGTGAGACTGTGACACTGTGAGACCGTAACATGCTTTTGCCTGTGGTTATATTTTGTGGGTTTTGTCTTCACTAAAATCAACACGCACTTTTGTGAACAATATTATCAATTTATATGAACAATATTATCAACTTATATGGTATAATACAGATTTTCTTCTGTTTAAATTACTGGGTAAAGGAAAAACAGTAAGCTTATTGTAAAATTTGCTTCCTTGTATTTTGCAATATAGTGTGTATTTTAGTTAAGATTAAATCCTTTTCCGTGTGAAGAAGTTCGCTCAAATTTTTCTTGTTTTGTTCTGACCTGTCTTATGAGTGAAGTCATTGCAGAAATCAGTAGTGGCCTGAGTTGTGGGTTTTTTTTTTTTTCTTTATTTTGGTTTAATGGGCTTTGTTATCATTTTATTATAATGAAGAAATTTATTAAGTCAAATTGCCTAAAATAAATGGAAAACAGCACTTCCATGAGATAGGTAAAAACAAGCTTTCAAAAAGGCCTTGTGCCATTCTCTGTCATATGCTCACTCAGAGCAATATCACTGAAGCTGCAAATTGCATGAGCTGTGGTCATTGTCCCTACATAATCTAGTTACACATACAGATATAAATTTTTTCCTCAAGCACATCAACAAGGTGTTTGTAGTGTATAAAATCTCCAAGAGATAGAAAAAAATGACAAAGAAATTAATGTTTAATTGTAACAAACAAGTAGAGTTCTTTTCTTTTTTAAACAGATTTTGTTTTGAGGATTCTGAAAGATGCAAAATTTTTATCTTAGTTAAAAAATAAATCGGAAAGTTAGTGTTGTGTGGAATCCATCTATGGTTTTATATAGAAACATACCATCAACAAGTAACTGAGCCAATAGTTGCACTAAATCGAGTATTTAGGGAAGACTGTCACCGTATGGTTCTTTAGTGTGCCAGACACTTTTGGCATCCTCACTTGTATGAGGCTAAAATTATTTGATGTGGCTCGAGATATTCTTCCTTGTTCTTCAACAAACCTTTTAGCTTTTGCTTCTCCTCTATTGTCTCGTTATCTGAGGCGATTAGGAGAGGATTAAATTTGTAGTAAATGTAGCCTCTACATGTTTAAGCTCAGGCCCATTTTTTCCTGTGGCCACATGTTCAAATTTAAAACTGTACAAAATATGAAAGTCACTAATAGACCAGATTTGCCTTGTTTTTAAGAGAAACTCAGAAGAAGCAATGCGAATGAATAAATATTAGCCTAAAAACAAAGGGGGAAAATTGTTATGAAGAATAGTACAAGTAGATAAAGTGGGTATTCATCTTGTCTTTCAAAAGAAGATCTGAAATAAAATGATCCATGAAGAAAGGCACTCCTGCTATACCAAAGTGCAGATTAACAGGAATAGGTAATATATGCACAGGATTTGAAACAGCAGTCTGTGTGGGAGAAATCAGTGACTTTATTCTGAATTTTAAAGAAGTTCAGTAATCAGATTTACACTTGTAATTAAGTTCGTTATTATTTTCTTCAATAATTTTACTATAGGATTTAAGGAAATGCAGACTCTTTTTTTAAGTATACAATTGCTTTAATGTCTTCTCTTGTAATTTTGATTGGTTTTCATCTTCTATGATTCAGAGCTCTTGGTGGTTGAGGCAAGTTAGCAATAGTTTTATAGAAATGGATAGGAAAATTAAAATACCAGAATTTTGCATTTAGAAAAACCCTTGTTTACAGTAGTGTCTTCTGAATATCAAAATATGATATTTTGTCTGCATTTGGATTTATCCTCTCATTTATGTTCCTAGGCAGTCGAAGAGTGACAATGGAAGTTCTTGAATTGCTTGTTGAAGACATGTTCCTTATTGGTGATGCTATTTCTGAAAATGTTTGGGAAGATGATAGCCTTTTTGCATTGGAATTGGTAATATTCCTTAGGCTTTGTTCAGCCATATTTAACAGTCTTCTTTTATAAGCCTCTGACATTTTATGCAGTGATTCATATACACATCTAATCTTCTACTGAGCTACCCTTTTGAAAATTTTAAGTAGTTTATTACTAGTTCTATCATTATTTTTTTAAAATGTAAGTTCTTTTACCAGATAATACGTGGAGTTTCATGTCAAGAAAATAAGTAGCCATTGACAGAAACACGTAGGTAAGGGGATCTGAGTGAAAAGCACTGACTACAAATGTTGGAGACCAATTTGATGTAAATGGCAATTTTCACTTTCTTTACTCCTTGTAAACTATCTGTTTAAAATCAGCAAGATAACAGTTTAGATCCAAGACTAGAATTGTAAGATGCATACATGCTATCCGTTTCCTACGCAGGAGCTGTAGATCCTTGCACAGATTTCAGATATCCTTAATTATGTTTCTTAGCAGGGAGAGGAGAGATTCAAAGCATTAAGGTGCTGTTGACCAAACAATTTAAATTGCTGAAAATATACTTGAGCACAGTTGAAAAATGTTATATACATGAAATATTAAATTAGTGAATAACAGATGAAATAATAATGGCTGACTTGGGAAGTGAAAGCTGAAGCATAAGCTGACATGGCTTAGGCACGTAACAAACATACCAGAGTTTCAGACTGAAACTTGTGTTAAAAACTTGAATTACATGTAGTCTTAAATGCACCTGACTTGTTAGAATTCATGAAAATACCACTGAATATGAAACAATAATAATTGCAATATTAATTAAAATATTGCTGTAGGCTTTATTTTCTGTTTTATAAATGTTAATCTTTGTATTATTTATAGGACCTAATAGAAAATGAGAATTTTTTTTTTTATTTAAGCTACTGATCTGTGAAAATCTATTATAATTGATCAATTCCAAGTCAGTGTTATAGATTTCTTGCAGAGCATTTCATCTCAGAAGCTTAATATCTTTGTCTAGTTGTTTTATGGTCTTAATCAGTAAGTTTCATTGCCTACAAGTCTATCAAACTAAAGTATAAACTGTGATAATCACTATGTGTCTATCAAACTGATTATAACTAGTAGGATAATTTTTGCTTCCAGGCTACTAACAAGCAAAATTCTGCAAATAAGCTGGGTAATCGTACTCAATTATATTGATTTTTTAAAAAAGGGGAGAGGAAAAAACCAACTTTGCTGTTTCCTTTGAGAATGAATAGAGATGAAAAAACCTTTGCTGTTTTCAAAGTTTGGATTGTGCATTGGTTTGGGGTTTTTTATTTATTTGTTAGTTTGTTTGTTTTTAATTTTAAGTCAAAGCTTTATTTGCAGAGTCAGACTGGGCCTTAATATTTCCATATTAAAATTGAAGTTTGAAAGTGTAGTGAGCAGAAATTAAGGTGGGGGGGAGGAGAGGAAAGGGAGGGAGAACAACTGTTAAAGGGTAATTAAGTGAGAATTCAGAACTAAAAGTGAAGGTAGGCTGAGGTCTACTGCATAGTTCTGGATGACTGTGTGTTTATGCAATGTTAGCTTATTTGGTGTAATTGTGTTAATGATACTAAGAGTGCTGTATAAACACTGTAAACATGGAATGTTTCATTTTTTTGTAATTATTTCTGATTTTATTTTCAGAAAGACAAATTGCTTCTGGTCTTGGGTTTGCTTGGAGAAACTATATTATATCACAAAACCAATATAAGTGCAGAACAGCCCAAGGTGATGTTGGTACATCACAGAATGGCATTTATTAGCATTTCACTTTTCACTGTTAGATTGCTGCAAATACTTCTCCCTGTAGAAAAGGTATGTCATTACTAATTATAAGTGACTGTCTTTTGTATATGCATTTTAAGAGGGCAGAAAGTGATGCCTTCCGCAGAGATTAATAGTGGGAAAATAGCACTGGGCAGAGAAATTAATCTGGTTTACATTGGCTGATGTATGATCACAGGGGGAAGCTTTGTCCATTCTTCAGTTTTCAGTGCATATTGCGGATTTCAAATCTTAAAAAAACCCCCATTTTTTATACAGTTTTTAAACGAGTTTTTGAAATTTGGTGTTCTTTTCGCTACTATAGTGTTTTTCCTCTGGTATGATGTACGATTTGCAAAGCTCTGCTGCCCCCTGCTTGTTTATAGTATTCATGCAAGTAAGACTAGAACTGTAACATTTAAAATCATTAGTCTTAATCTGGTGAAACATAGTAAGGAATTATGTTTTGTACATCAAAGGGATTTTAATTGTTTTTTGCTTCTAGTGCTCTTAAAAGAAATTCTGATGTAGCTCTTGTGGTTTTTTGTTTGGTTGGGTTTTTTTGGGGTAGAGGTTTTTCTGTTTATTTCAGATGGGAAGATCCAGTGAAATTTTTGTGTGATGGAAAGTGTGTGTTTGAACCTGAATGGGTTTAAATTTTTTGGACCAGTTTTTAGTGAAGTGTAGATTTTTCAGATGTTATTCAATCGGAGTGGAAGATTGATTTTCAGTTACAGGGTTTTTGTCACAAATATTATATCTTGTACTTGCAAATAAGTGTAGGCATACTAATCTAATGAATTTTTGTCTTTGTGTTCTTATGTACATAATATAAAATTTCCATTCTGTGTATGACAGGAGTTGGAAAAAAGTTAACTGTATTTGAAGTCAAAATTTTAGTTGAAAGAATACTGAATAGTTGCAGTTAAAAATCAGAAAAACCCCAAATTAAGAAGAGAAATCCCAGTTCTTAGTTTGCAATATGACCACGTGGAATTGTAGCTAGCTTTTTATTAAATTCAGTAGTTGTGGTCTGTATTCTCTGCCATCTCGTGGTCAGACAGTGAATTGACCTTGGCCAGTGGTGTGTGTTAGTGCTGTGCCTGGATCATACACAACTTTTGTGACTGGCTGCAGGTTTGCCATTAGGAGTGACATCCAAACTGTCACCTTTTAATGAAAAAGAAAATCTTCATATAGAACTCATTAAATGATATGTGTTTCTTTCTCTAATTTTTTAAGTAGCAGCAATACTGAATGTACTTGTTGAATGACTGCAAATGTTAGTGTTAGTTTTACTGTATTTTCAGGCTGTTATTCTGACAGTTGTTTTCTTTTTCAAAGGCAAGTAAAGTTATACAAAAGAGTTTGCTGAATGCTTTATTTCTTCTCTCTCTGGACATGTCCTTCTCCTTGGAATATCCAAGCATTCATGAATCCATTGCAGCCTATCTGGAGCAGATGAACACTGAGAACTACAGTATTTATAAACAAGTTTCAGAAGCTGCATATTCGATTGAATGCACTTGTAGCTTTATGGTTGAAGTTCAGAAAAAGGTGTGGAATTTTATTATATAAAATACTTTCTGTAGGCAAATTTTCTTCCTTCATTTTTTCTGTGGTAAAAATTGTAGTCTAACATAGCAGAAGAAGATGCATGAGAATTCCATATATTGCAAGATTTAATTATACTTGTTTTCATAATCCTAGTCATGATGTTTGTAAAAAAATCTTGTCCTAAGTAAAAACAAAGAAATAAACAACTGGAGATTGGATGTGGGCACAGGACCCACATCCAAAGAAATAAGAAAGCAAAAGAAAAGGCCAAAGAAATAAGAAGCCAAAGAAATAAGAAGCAGGAAAGAATTTATTTTTTATATTTATATAAATATATACTATAAATATTTGTACTAGCCTATTTATTTTAATTTCATTTAAATATATAGCGTGTGTGTATATGTATGTTGTCTAGTAGTTAAATGTTTTGTTCAGAAAATTTTAAATCCCAACTGCTTTGGGAATTGCAGCTTTAATAAACAACTGCTTCTAGACTGGCCAAGATTTGTGTATCACTTTGTTATGAAGACAACCAATGTACCTTCCTTTACTAAAGAGTTTCTAGCCCAGTACTGAAATAGTCTCTATTATCTAAATGGACAAACAATTTTGCAAAGTACCGGTTCTGTTGATACTGAAATAAATGAATAAAATACAGCAATATAAATGTAGTGCTGTCTTAAATCAGAGTTAATCTGTCCTTTATTTAGGCTGGTTCTGAACTTAATAGAAGCAATACTTTGCTCATAAAATACTGTTTACAATGAAGTTAACTCCATGAAATTTAAATGGCTCATGTTTAATGTATTTGGTAACCAAATATGATAGAGACATATGTACTGAAATTTTAAAAAATGAAGCTTGCTCTTTAATATTAATAGTGATTTTAAAAACAGTTTAATAGTTGAATCTTTCATTATACTCATCTCACATAAAATGCATAAGGATGAATAAAGTAGTAATTCTAATAGTATTATAGTGTTCATGCTGTGAAATGTTAGACATACATTATTCCCACAGAGTTTATAGAAGTTTATTTGGATTCACCAGCTGAAGAGCTTTCAGCTCCTGGGAACAGGTTCTAATTTTTTTTTGTTTGAAATGTAGTGAATTAGTTAATTACAAACTTCTCTGTGAAAGACTAAACCAAAATCCACTTAGTATTAAATGATGATAAATTCTGAAAGGTAACATTGGATACTTTTAATGTTACAGATTCTAATAGTTTCTTTCTCTTCATTTTACTTGACAGGGGGACAAGAATCTTTCAGAGTTAGTAGAACTGGCAGATCAGGCCTTGATTAGTCTACCTTTCCACCAGAACTTTCCCTTGCTTCAGGAATGCATTCACATATGCTCAATTATGTGAGTACTTTGCTATTTGAAACACTGCTTGTGAAAATATAATTTTTTTTTAATGGATAAAGTTCCTCAAATAGAAGCTCAGCTTGTTTATTTCCTGTATTTGAACAATTGTTTTCTTTTAGCCTTTGAAAGGTCTCTTGTAACTGATTTGTGTCATTCTGTAGTAGATTTCTTGAAATTTGAATTTCAGGTGCTAAAAATTTAATATTTTATTCTTTTATGATTTTGTATATAAAGTTATGTGATTTACAAAGAAACAGTCGTAAAATGCTTTGATTTGTTTTTCAGACTTTTTTAAATCCTTTGTTCTGAGTATATTTTTATAACAGTTTTATTTTACTTTCAGAAATTGTGAAGGACTTACTTTATTGTAGATACTTTATATTATAATAAGGCATCTCATTTATTAAACAGCATGTTTTTATTGCTTTTTAGATTTTTCCTTGTTTCTAGTTAGACAGTAAGTTACCCTGTGGTGCCCAGAAAAGTTCTGTATTGAACACTTAATTAGAAAAACAAAAGTTTAATTTTATAGTGATTCAGAACTTGATGTTAAGGATTTTTTTTTCAAAGGGAACTGTGTTTGAGAGCTGTCCAGTAAGTGTTTTTAAATTATGAAATGTGAAAACATTTTTCACTGTTCCAATGCTTTTAGAATTAATTATTGATTACTGTTTCATGCAGGAAATTCACTTCAATTTTTTTGACTGACTTCATTTCACTTTGTATTAGTGAGATGGACTTCTACCTCTATAATGAAAAAATGCTGAAAGCACAGATTCTTTTTGCAGTCACATATATGATCTAAGGGGCCTACTGAAGCTGAGTAGAATTTTATGTTTTCAGAAGAACATAAATGTTTGTCAGACTCTTAATTTCCATGAGAGAATTTTGAAAATCTCTGGTCTTTGATTACCTACATGTATAAAAGAAATATGCAATCATGAAGACTGATACTATCATTTTGACAAATATATCGTGATCTCTGGACTTTTGTCTCTTTTTCAGGATCTGTACCTTTGTAGGAAGTATTTTTCAGAAATTATTCTGAAATTGAACAGAAAAAAATTTGTAGACATCTTTGAGTACTGTAAAATAAACAATAGTTAAATTAATTATTTTTCATTTTTAGTTGGAAGTCTGCTGAGGCCAACTCATTGCTCCAGGTGGAGGCTCAGAAGGTGCTTCTCCGTCTATTGTCTCATCCTTTGTTGAATATAAAAGCCGAAGCCTATCGCTGCTGTTTGGAAGTGGTCAAGGTTAGAACTAATGCTTACTTAACACTCTTTGTGTTGCACTCAATAATGCATATTATACAATTTCATCATTAAAAAAGCATTTTGAATGTAAATTCAGTTTACCATGTTATATGCTGAAAAGTCTGTGTAGGCCTAGGCTTGCAGTGTGCTGTTATATTTTTGGTTTTAAATCAGCTTGGTTAGGTTATATATCAGGTACTGCACCTCACAATGACAGGATCTCTAGAGGAGGAAAAGCAGTGACTAAAATGTTGGTGGTTTCTTTTTTAAAGGCTTCTTAATTCTGCTGGTCACTTTGTTTTCTGACTGCTGTTATACAGAATTTTTTTTATTTTGTTTTTGAAAATAATTCAAGTATTCAGTTTGTCTGCTGAAATGAGGTTCTTTGAATCACAGACTCATTTGAATTGGGGCCTCTAACTAGATCAGGTTGCTCAGAGTCCATCCAACCAGACCTTAAATATTTCCACGGATCCGCTGCCTCTGGGCAACCTGTTTCATCACCCCTTATTGTAAAAAAATTCTTTTCTTACATCTGGTCTAAATCTGCCCTCTCTGTGTTTAAAACCATTACCTGTTGTCCTATTGCACCAGATCCTGATAAAAAAATTGTCCCCATAATTCTTGCAAGACTGCTTATAAAATTCTAGAAGGCTGCAATAAGGTCTCCCTAGTGCCTTCTCCAGGCTAAACAGCCCCAACTCTCTTAGATCCCTGATCATCTTTGTGGCCTAACAGATCCCTATCTTTCCTCGTGCTGGGGACCCCAGACCTGAATGCAGCACTACAGGTGGGGTCTCATGAGAGCAGCATAGAGGGGCAGAATCACCTCCCTCGACCTGTTGGCCACACTTCCTTTGATGCAGCCCGGGTTATGTTTGGCTTTCTAGGCTATGAGTATATATTGTCTACTCACGCCCAACTTTACATCTGCCAGTAGCCCCAAAACCTTCACTTTTATATATTGTTATAATACTTCATTGTAATTTTTATTTTCTATAATGGACGTCATCTATACTTAGTGTGCTTATAGTGCAATTCACCAATGTGCAAAAATACTGGAGCTAATCTTTCTGAAAAAAAAAAACCCTGTCTCCACTGAGTGATACTTGTCTTTTTTGTGAGATTTTTACCTGCCTGTTACAGGTTTTCCTTATTTTAATATAATGCCAAACAGCATACACAGTTTTTCCGATTTATTTTCACTGTAACTTTAAAAAAAGGAATTCTATTTCTTAGTCCCGTGTAGGAACAGGAATTTTCAATCAGTGATCTATAAAGATTGTGTTTCTTTAGGGCTGTAACATTTAGCTTTCAGAACTAGTTGTCCAGAGTGCATGGGCGAAGCCTTTCACTGCATGACAACTTCAAGCAGTCTATAAAACAAGATGTAGTATTGGAGACTGTTTTGAATTTTTAAACTAACTGACTTTATTTTTACTGAAGGACTGTTTAGGTATTCATAATATTGCGAAGCCAGTGTCCTCAATCTGCCATGGAGTACATTTTCTTCTACATCCTAAAGTGTTATATGAAATCTGTACATTTGGCCTTCAGGAAGATAAGAATGAGGTACTGTGTTCAGTAACTATATTTATAAGTTGATGTGCACACAAAGTTGGTGTTGATGTTCTCCACAGTGGTCTGAGGCTTATCTAAAGTTTTGACTAAATGTGGTTTTTTATATATAGAAAATCTATGCAAATAGTGAAGTTGTAGTTCATCACTACAAACATCTGTGTTTGAATGTAATTTTCTGAGTATTACAGAAGTGTTTTGTAATATTACAGAATAGGACCAAATTTCTGTTGGGTTTGCTTATATGTGTGACTGCTTAACATATGTCCATTATTTCCTAGCTTACATATAGACCTGAGTAGGGAGTTGTGAGGGGAGGAAAAAAATTACTTGGGTTCTTTGTAACTCCTTTATAGCTGATCTATAATCTCCCCACAGTTTGAGGGAAAGAACACTAACTAACAAATTATTTATGTATTTTCAGCTTCTCTCATGGAGTGAGATTTTTTTTTAACACAGTACAATTTAGTACTGCAATTACTTACCACAGTAGTTCATTTAGAAGTGATTTTTTTGGATCTAAGCATTTCAAAAGGAGAATTAAATATCTTTAATGTGCTATGTATTTATACTTTGTATGTAATTTATCTTTTGCAAGGAAAGCATTTATTTTGACTACTTCATTGGATGCCATATGGAGAAGACTTGACAAGTTTCTCTTAGTGGTTGGTCAAGCATAAGAAATACATTTCAATTTATAATGGATATTGAATTTAAAAAGATCAGAGACAGAATGTATGTTTACAAAGTTGTCATGCTTTGTTCTCTTTAAATTATAATGCATTTTTATTATACTTCTGACAAAACAGATAATGAAGATCATATCCAAGATTTTTTTTTTTTCCTTACTTCTCGGATGTATATGTGCTACTAAAATTTCCATAAAGCATGAATTGTATCTTTCAAACGTGACAATGAGGAAAAAATTTGAGAAGAATCTCATATTCCAAGGTTGGGCTTGAGATTTGCCATATGATTTATAAAGCCAGTCTCTATTTAAAGATAGGCTAGAGTCATTATCAAAGGCTGTCCTTATTGGCTGGGGTGAGAGGACTTTTAGCTCTGGCATAAAATACAGGATTTTAGCTGCTAAAGGTAGGTGTTTTTATACTATATAAGGAAGAGTGAATTCTGAGAAGCGGGCTTTTACCCTCTATTCCGATTGCAGTAGTAGTAGTGTTAGCTTGTAAATGCTCTAATATTGCATATTGCATAGATTATATACTGCATACCTGAATACAGTATAACTGCTGCATCATATACTTTTTTCCTTTTTGGTAAAGAGCTTCAGATAAATTATTGTACACTTTGAAATATTTGATAGCCTTCTTTGTTTGACTATTTGCTTCAAGAAAGTGAAATGACCAAGTGAGAGGCTTTAAGTCTCCCTTGGTCATGTATCTGCAGATGCATATCATAGACTGTGAATAAAATGCCCCAGAAAGGCAGGATCAGGAAAGAAAAGAAATAGAATTTCTTTTACTTACAGGACAGAGGGACCAGTAGGTGTATATAGGTGTATAAATTCAAATAATGATTTATTTTGTTTCAGAAAAGACAAACCAGAGTTCTAAGGGTAAGATGATTGGATGCTATTTAAGCAGAAATTTGTGTGTTTCCTGTGAGAGGCTTTTCCAACAGCTTAAGGTTTAGTGTAACTGTCAATATAAAAGTAGCATTCTGCAGTAACAGTATTTCTCTGAGATGTTTTTGTATAACATTTCCAATTACACCATTGACAAACTGACTTAGACATGTTGGAGGCTGCATTAATGATTTGGGGGTTTTTGTTATTGAGCAGGTGAATTCAACAGCCAAGGCCATCCTGATACATTTACTGCAAGGACGGTTAATGATGGCAGTATTGACTTGGAACAAGTTTATTGAGGCCCTCTGTCCTGTCATTCCTGTTTTGCAGGTACTTCTAAGTGCTTTAATCTGAATTTGATATATGAAATCATGTAGATCGTGTTAAATAGCAAACAGAAATAGGAGATGAAAAATAGATTAGGAGTAATATACCTACGGACAATTATCAAATGGAGAAATGTTTTATAGAGGTCCTCATATCAGTCAAAGTTAGTACATTGAATTTGTGGACCAATTTTAAACAGGTATTACTGGAATATGAAATTTGAAATGTAGTACAGATGGGCAAGTACTGACTAGAACATAAATGGTTTGAAGGCACGAGTTGGTAATCCAAGCACAGATTAAAACATTCTTTTTAAAATTAGTTAAAAATTATTAGAATGTCCCTCATATCCTAAATTTGAAAATTATAACTCCTCGGTGATATTGATACAATTTTCTGATCAAATACACACTCAAAAAATAGCAGTAGTTATAAGCTGTATTTTTCAGTATATTTTGATATTTTTTTTTGTTTCTTTGCTTCCAGTATTATAGAAGTACCAGCAGTTACTATTGTCCTTAGGCCTTAGTCTTCATAACTCCAACAATGTGCAAATTTTATTTTCGTTGTCTTTACTCTCAGCTTGATACAACGAGAAATTTTGCCATTTTCAGTCTGATTTTCAGTCTAATTGCTCCATCTGAGTTATTAACTGTTTTTTAGCTCTAGTGCTTTTCCTTCTCAGATTTGCCTATAGTCTTCCAGATTAGATATTTTGCTCCATATGGCTGGTTTTTTGCCTTATTTCTGTCTTTTATTTAGCTTAGCTAATACATCCAAGTATACATTTTGTCTTTGTTTTCTCCAAAAATATTACTCTTGATTATACCTACTTAATTTTTTCACTGCTATGTATTCATTAGTTGCCTGCACTTCAGTTGCATTAAGTTGAAAAAACTGCTTATATAACTTAAGCCTTTACTTAAACTGCACAAAAATCAAGGCAAAAATAGGGAGAAATTGCAAATAAGCTAGGCCATGAAATAAGTGGCTCAGACAGAAAAATATGCATATGAAATAGATTGAGAACTTGAAAGTAGTGGGAGGAAGGTTACTTCAGAGTTTTCTCAACAAGTAATTTAGGTTTTCTGTTATCTGCATACACATCCAACATATGATTGATACTCAAGATTGAATAGGTGGAGATGTAGCCTAAGCTGTAGGCTAAACATGTGAGAAATTTTTGTGAGTAGAATTTCCCTCTATTCTATAGCCTGTAGTGGCTATGTCCATAGCAGAGTCCTATGTTTACCCGGTGCATATAAAATGCGTTGTATTTTATTCTACTTTTAAAAGGTTCTCAGTATCATTGCTTGATCTAACTGATCCTGGTTTGTCTGTTTGTGTATGAAATTCTTTGATAAAGATCTGTAGATAGATGGAATTTAAGGTTTTGAAGTAACTTTCTTGTAGGGACTTTATTTTTATTTGTGTTCAGGTTTGTTTATTATTTTTTAAGATTGTTTTCAGAGAGGTATATTAATCTGCAGATTGAATACTTTCTTTATTTTTTTTTCTGGGTATTGCTTCTTCCCCACCCTCCCTTAACCTCTCAAAAGGATTACCGTGTCTAATTTGCTAAGTTAATAAGTGGAATTTTTTTAAATTTGGAAATTTTTCTTTGTTGTTTTTCTTAGGGTTATGCTGACACAAAAGATACTTTAGGTAACTGCATCCTCTCTTTGAGTGAAACCACCTCTGACAAAGGAGAGGGTCTTCTCCCTAGAACTACTAGACTACAGGCTGCTTTGCGTCTTCTGTTCTCAAAAAAGCAGTTGTAAGTATTGCTCTGTAGCATTTCAACATCTCTTCTAATGCTATTGACAATAGTGTCTTCTATTAAAAAAACCAACTGATTGTTATGCAGTGGGTTGATTTGAAAGGCTGATTAATCAATATTGAGTTGGGTAGTTATTCCCCTCCCTGCCCCCCATATTAATTTTATAAACTAATTAATTTCTAACTATACAACTAAAGTTTTTCAGTATGTATATTTATTTTAATTGTTTACTCATTTAGGGTTCGTTCTGTAGCACCTAAGTATTTAGCATTCCATCTTTTGAATGAAGAAGGGGCAAACCTGAAACGACCACGTCTGGATGGTAATGTGCTTTCCAGCATTTCCAACTTATTTATTATAGAAAAAGCTATTGAACTAAAATTGGATGATAAAATGGAGTCAATAATTAAGGTGAGTAAAGTCTGTCTAGATTTTGTGTCATTGTTGAGTTCCTCTACCTACCCAGTCACCGAAGTTATTACTTTCAAAAGTTTGCAGTATTTCATACGAATTTGCTTGCTTCATCAAAAGAAATCCATTGATATATTCTTTCTGTGTAAACTTTAACCGTGTTTCTTTATACTACCATATGCAGCAGTAAGAAAAAAAATCCTTCTTTTTCTTTCTTATCTGCAGTGAAGACTTGAGTGCAGAGAACACAGGCCTGCTTTGTTTATAACCATTTCATTGTGTATGTATAGAATCTGATTTTTTTCTCACATTGAGGATTTTTCCCCATAATATCAATTTTTCCTGAAACAGACACAAACAATTTTTGATATTGAATAGTCTAAAACAGATAAGAAACTTAGGTCTGTGTTTTTGTAATATTGCTGCTTTTGCAAAGTGAAAAATCATGAGCAAATCATGAGTATTTTACCTATAGGAAAACTTATATCTTTTTTGTTTTTTTCATTTCTGCCATCTCCCCTCCATTCTGATTTCTTCCTTACCGTCAATGCTTTGAGATTACCAGTATGATAAACAAGTAATAAGATGCTTGTCCTCTGAAAAAAATTATTCTGACAGCTCATTGCACACTTGATTTGTATTCTTTCCCTGCATCCTAACCATCCATTTCGGTAACCCTATTACATTGAAAGGCATTCCCCTTGTAGCATTTCTGTATAGTGTTGAGCTTTCTGTAGTACTTAAATTAGAGTAGTAGTACTTCAATTAAGCATTATTTGTTATAAAACTTCATCCACTATGCACTAGATACTGTTGTTGGACTATTATATTCCCCAGGTATTATTAGGGATTTGTTGCAGAAATATTGTAACCTAATGCATTCCTATTATATCATGTGGGGTCTAATCAAATACATTCTACTTAGGGAATTTAGATATTTTTATTTTCTACTTTCTTTTAGGAAACTTGGCTGGTTACATTATATCGTGATAGCATACTGGTTACAAATTAATATAGTTTTACTTTTAGGCAGAAACTGTTGAAAAGCTGTATGATATCTTGACTTCTGATGCTGTTGATCTAGTTTTACGTAAGTCTGCAGCCGAGCAGCTCGCTGTCATTTTAGAAGGTAAAAATCTTCAGAAAATTTGTATTCATATCCTGGTCGTTCATGAGATTGCAGTTTTGTTATGTTTTCTGTATGCTTGTGCTAAGTGTACTCTTTGTAATTTTTATGTGTATTGTTGGACCAGAATATTAGCACTGTTGTGAATGATGTACCAGTTCAAATAAAAAAAGCAGTTATTTGTTGTTGTTGCCCCTAAGAACAAGAAAGAGGGGTGGTCTTGTTTAAAAAAAACCAGCTCCCTTGGGTAGTAGAAGAGTATGCTGAATTCTGTAAGCTCTGCAAGGGCTTTCCTTCTGCTTTTCCTTTTTAGTATTCATCAGTTTGTTGATCTTTCTCAGAAATAATGATGATTCAAATTGTGTGCTATTGCTAACTCAGGTACGCAATCATATATACATATATAAATTATATATATTTTTGGTGATCTTTTTTAGTTAGAGAAGTTAGTTCTTAGACTACACAGGTTAAATAAAGGGATTTTGTACTTAGTGAAGAATCACAGTTGTTTTTTATAGTTGTGTTGCTCACATGGGGAGAAGTTATCAATTCTGTTAAAGGAAATATGATTGAATTAAGATGCAAATAAGCAATCTTGTGTAGAGCATTATTTCACTTGGGGCAGGGTCATAACTAGAGTTTTAAGCCTTGATATTTGTACTCTCTATACCCAAACTCTGGTTCAAGAATGTTTTCTTTAAGGAATTTAAATTCCAATGGTAGAGCATAAGCTTTTCAGCATGGGAAGGTGAAATTTGAGATAATATTAAAATGAACTCTTTTTTGTTCAGAAAAATTATCACAAAAATGAAGAAATACCTAGTTTGTCTCATAAAATACATTTACTTATGGGTGCCAAAGTTTTCAGAGGTTTGAAAAATGAAACAGTATAGGATGAAATTGTAAAGGAAAAAGTGTATCTTTATCAGGGCAAATTTCATGTGAAGGATCACTTTTTAATTATTAAAAGACCAACAAACTCAAATGATATACCTTTTTTGTTAATGAATATTCTTAAACCAGGTACTCTGAAGGGGGTTATCAGAGGGAAATACTCTCATGGTGATTGAGTAAATACTATTTTTAGTTCCATATTAACTTGTTGAACAATTTTAAAATATAACAAGTGAAATCTTCATTTGACTGAAATTGAGTTGCACTGGGAATTACTGTCATTCTTGAACATAACATTCTTACAAGTAGGTATGTAAAATATTTAAGAATCTAGCATTCAAGAGGCTACAATAGCCAGATAACAAGACTTTGAGCAGGCCTGTGTTGGTGGAGATCTGTACTACTTTTGATTGGCAATTTTGGAAACTTGTTGTCAACAGCAAGAGTTTGTGATCTTAGAGAGAGAAGTTCAATATTAAATTTGTGTGGAATGAGTCATTCTTAGTATCTTTTGTTTTTCCTACAGATACCAAAATGCATGATATTGTGAAAAAGTTGGGTGTGATAGAAAAGATATTGGCTTACCTTAATGAGTGTGTACATGTGGATGGCAAGGTAAAATTAGTTACAGGTTCTGAAACCACTGTGCAGCATGACAGTAGTAGATTTTGCCTTTTTCTGCACTTGTAACACTAGTTTTTGTGCATTAATACTACACTGAATACAAATATTTATTAACAATTATAATTGCAATGTATATTTTATTCTATTTCTGATAATGCTAAGATTCTCTTAATGAGAGAATGGTTTGTCTACCTATGAGAAGAGTTAGCCAGAGGACTATGTATGGTGTGTTTCTGGAGTTTATCAGTTTCCCTGAAGCTTTCTCAGTAGAGACTAAAGAAAAAAAATTTAATGACCTTAAAAAATAAAGTGTTATATATCATAGTCTCTAAACTTAAATTCTGAAGCAAATTAGAGTTAAAAATTTCATATTATTGCATGGCATATTATTGTAAATGTGTCAGATTGAGTTTCAGGTATAAGTCATTTTCTGACCAGTAGAAGATCACCTCAGCAAGAAAGGTCTCAAGAGATAAGATCCCATTTAGAGTTGAGTGTATATTTGTTGTAGATGATGGAGACTTCCATTTTTGTAATATGTGTAATGTGATTCTTGATTTTTTTCTCTAGAATTTATTCTTTGAAATCATTTTATGCAAGCATATTTAGGCTATAAGGTGCTTAATGTAATTTCAGTGGATAAACCTTTTGCATATTTCTTGGCTTGCTTGTGTAGTATTGTTATCACAGTCCAGCAGTCCAAACCTTAAGTTACTTTAAGAAAACATTAGAATTTTTATGTAGCAGTGACTTACTTTCCACAAAATGTACCAGAGAAAAGAACTGCTTGATGCTTACTGGAAATCTTTTGTCTTTTTTTTTTTTTTTTTGGTCAAACTAAGGAAAATTGCATTATTGCATTCTTCTTCAGTAATGGTAATTTTTTTCCTAGATTATCTATTATTATTTTATCCCTGTAGCATTTAGGAATGTCTTGTCCAGATTATGATAGCTTGTATACAAGTACTTCTGTAAACCACTCAAACACAGTTGAAAAAAATTGAAATATTGAATTCCTCAGGTTTTTTACTGTGGTTTTTTTAATGTCAGTTTTTTAGTATTTTTCCTTCTTTAGAAATAGAGACTAATACACATATTGTTTTCATTTGGATACTGAGTAACTTTTAATACTACAGAAGTACAAGCATGGGAAATATATTACCCTAAGCGGATCCTTCATAGCCAAGTAAGAGTCTAGGATGAACTTTAGAATAATATTTTTAGTGCTTTATAAACTTTAATTTAATCCAGGAAGGGGTCAAGCAACAATTCCAGGGCCTGTGACATTAGAAGGCTATCTTGAGGGATTATATGCCATTTTATGATTTTCCCTTCTAATGATTTTTTTTTTATTTCATCCTAAAATCAATAGCAAAGAAAAACTAATAAAAAAATCTTATGTGTTCTTAGAAAAGTGGCTACTGAGAAAAGGATAAGTAGTAGACAGAAAAAGCACCATTTAAATAAGGCTTTATATATAGCTGTGCAAAAGACTCTTTCCATACTAAAGAAGCAGAGTTTTTGTTCATTCAGTATTCAACTATTTGTTGTATTTGTTGATGCAGTTTACAAAACAAATTTTAAAGGCAGAAAATCACAGGCAAAGTAATGATACTGTGAAAGAAATACTGTGTTCTCATTCTTAGGATCTGTGACTTTGATCATGTTTTTGGCCATTCACTGATGCTTATAATTGTGTTATGAAGCCAGAGACCAATAAAATGACCATCAGTTAATAAAATAATAAAGTGAATAAAAATTTTTAATAAATATGCAGTTGTCATCTGGATGAAATGTTCTTGTTTAAAGAAGTTCTAGGCTTCTCTGTTATAAATGTTGGAATATATTGCTTAATAGTATGATAGTATGTATTAAGCGCTTCATAATAGATGTTACTAGTAGTTATCTCTATTTAATTTTTTTCTCTGTTCCTGCAGCTTATGGAATCCATAGCGTTACCATGTCTAGCTCTCTTGCGCAAACTTGTATATGCTGATCCAGAAATTCGCCTGTCCCTAGCACAGCAATCATCTGTACTGCTTTTGCTGTTCAGAGGTAAAGATTGTATTCTGACTGTAACACCTGTGTGGACAGATGGTTAGATGTTTAGCACCTTCTTAAGAACTTGGGATCACTTCAAAGTCTAATATTTAAAAGATAAATTACCATGTGCTAGTGTTACCCATGTTGTGGCATCTATTGAAGATGTTGACAAAAAACTGGAAAACAGCTGCTTTTAACTAGTGTCCTATGTATTATTAGGTGTTATCATTTTCCTAACATATTTTAATCATCTTTATTTTATTCAGTTTCCCTGATTCTCCAAAGTGATCGTGTGGTTTTAACTGAAACTACAATACTGCTTTGTCTTCTGTTGTTTGATGAAGTAGCAAGAACAGAAACGTGGTATGAAAAACTGGTTACTTAATAGAATATTCTCTGGTTGAAATTTTAAGGTTTTAATGGAAATAAGTTTTCATATATCTCCAAACAAATTATGGCCCAAACTTTTATAGATCCAAAAATTGCATATTTGTAGTCCAAACAGAACTGTTTCAACACTTGGTTTTCATGCTGCATAGGTCTACATATATATATAGGTCTATGTATAGGCATATTTTTGCAGTATGAATACCTACCTCAGTGTTAATTTTAAGTTTATTTTTCAAGAAACCCTCATAGGTCTGTAATTCTGTCTTTTTCCATAAATAGAGACTGCACAAATGAAATAGCTATCTGTAGTAATTTTTTAACTTAATTAGAATTGTTCTATTTACTTTGACTTTTAAGTGTAGCAGTTGTCTTTAAAGATGACAGCTTATGATATTTTATTATTTGAAATTTGCTTATACATAAGAAAAAATATGCTTTTAGAATTCACACACATGACATATGCTGAAAAGAATTATAATGCCTTTTTTTGCCAATAGAAAAAAGGAAACAGGTGTGTGGGATTTTTCATGTACACTAGATCTGCAACAAGTATGTGTGTGAACTAAGAATTATCTTAATATTGCACAATCATGAAGAAACATTGTTTATTAATACAAATGATTCATCAGTGGGTTGTAAGAGATCTATCTGAAGGGAAAATTACAAATAATAAGAAATAATGAGTGTAGCATTATGAGACAGTAAAATCTTAAGAGAGCACAATAATTAAGACTAAATCTCTTGCAGGGCTGATGGTGTTACCAGTAATAATACTGGTGTACCTACCTTCAGTTTACCTGTTGCTGTTGTTAGAAGGTACGTGTGAGTCATGGTTTTTTGGTTGGGTTTTTTTTTGGTTGGTTGGTTTTGTTTATTTTACGGTTTGCTTTGCTGCTTTTCATTTGGTGTCCTTCATGAAGTATGGATGTGGGAGAATGAAGGGAAACCTTAGCTTTAGCTTCAAAAATTGTTAGCATTTTTAAACATGGAGCTTTTTTTCCAAGTCTTTGTTTTCTGTAAAAAGAGTTTCAAAAACTTTTATTTGCAAATTTAAAAGCTAGCTCTCTTAGAGGACTTAATTTAAAAACAAGCAAACACAAAAACCCTCACCAACCACTTATTGCTATTTGTGTTGTTTTCAGGTATCATCTCCCAGTCAGAATCACTGCTCATCATGTCGTTAGCCCTAATACTGTTGTGATGCCATTGTCTTCTGAGTGCTTGACTATGAAACCTGTGTCAGACATGCTTAAGACAGCTTGGAATCTGTCATGGTACCATGGGATTGAAAACCTATTGCAACTGATAAATTATGAGAAGGAAGCAGAAATGTGAGCTATTTTATCTTTCATTTTAAATTCCAATATTTTTCAATTAGTATTCCATCAAGTTTAAATAGGTTTTTAACTTTACACAGCAATTCAAGTTGTTACTGGTTTGAGAATGCTGTCCTTTCAAACACAAAGGATGGCATCTCTGGAGGATGATGATATGTTGTCACAGCTAATGTTTTACCTAAATTGCATTTATACATGAAGTATAGAACATTTATTGATGGTTAGGGTAATTTCAAACAGCTCTGTGGCTTTTTCAGCAAGCTGCCTGTCTTTCCCTCCTATGTAGTCCACTACTATAAAGTTGCACGCCTTTTCTTTCCTTGAGGATATAAATTTGAAATACTTATTCTTTTTAATGGTAATACTAAGAATTAGGGTGGATAATGAAGAAAATTCTCTTTGCTTCCTTTGATTAGCTCTTGATTGAGCATAGTTTCTCTCTTTGAGACTATTTTGTATACAGACCTCAATATCTCAGCAGATTCCTGATTTAATAGGACTGAAATGCTTGTATCTATATGTCTGTCGGTCTCCACAATTTTTTAGGTATTGCTTGTGTCTTACAGATTTAATTAGTAAATACTGAATAGTACTGAGCCATTGGAAACTGTAGTTATTGATTTGATTTTAATTTTAAGTGCCCTCTGGCAAAAACAAAACAATTTCTTAAAAAAGGAAATAGGAAAATCAAATAGTCCAAGTGACCAAATAACATCGAGAAAAAGTTACAAACAATTGAAATAGCACCTTTCGGGTAACTTTCTAAGAGGTGCCATTTCTCAAAAAACCTCAAACGCTTCATGATTTAAATGTGGTGGTGTTATTTCTGTTGGGTCAAACTCTCTGAAACAGTTTGTAAAGATACTGACTGTTAAGAATTTTTCTCTATGCCTTTTCAGATTTTTGGACTCACTAAAACTATCCTCAGAAGACATTCTTATACTGAAAATAACTCACACAAACCATGGATTGCAGGATTGTCTTAATTCAATCATTCAGGCAGCATCCCACAAGGATGTTAGGACTGCTGTCACTAGGCTTAGTTTCTATGTTCTGAATGACAGACTTGCATTAAAATGCAGTTCTGGATCTTGTGGAGCCATTTTAAAGAGCTTTGTTTGGCAAAAAGCAATAAACAGGTAAGCATATTGACTACAAAAATCCATTAAAGATTGTGATGGTAAAATGGTAAATTCCTACTTTTCATATTTTAAATATATGGAATTGATATATATGCTGGGGTTTACCAAGCTATAAAGCAGATTTGCAGTAAAGGACCCAGGAGTCCTTATGGACACCAAGCTGAACCATGAGCCAGCAATGTGCCCTTGCAGGAAAGAAGGTAATTGGTATCCTGGGCTGTTTTAGGAAGAGTGTTGGCAGCAGGTTGAGGCAGGTGATCCTTCCCCTCTACTCAGCACTGGTGAGGCTACATCTGGAGTACTCAGTCCACATTTGGACTCCCCAGTATAATTGAGAATCATATGGAGAATACATACAGGAGAGAATCCAATAAAGCACCACAAAGATGATGAAAGACTGCAGCATCATTCCTATGAGGAAAGGATGAGAGAGCTGGGACTGATAAATCTGAAGAAGAGAAGGCTCAGAGTGAGGCTCTTTTCGGTGTGTACAAGTGTCAGAAGAGAAGGTATAATGAAGATGGGGACAGGTTCTTTTCAGTGGTGCCCAGTGACAGAGGCAATGGTAACAAACTGAAGCACAGTGGATTCCTTCTGAACATCAGTAAACACTTTTTTACTGTGAAGGTCACCAAGCAGTGGTAGAGGTTGAAAGAGAGGTTGTGGCATCTCCATCCTTGGAGTTACTCAAAAGCTGCCTGTACATGGTACTGAGCAACCAGCTGCAGGTCCTGAGCAGGGTGGCAGGACCAGCTGACCTCAGAAGTCCCTTCCAGTCTCAAAAATTACTTGATTTTGTAATTTACATACACAAAACCATCAAATATTTAAAATGCTTTCAAATAAGGACTGTTTAGAATGTGTGAGTAGGCTTTGCTATTATTATTAAATGGTTGTATTTAATAGCTAATTGACTTTCCTGTTGGTGACCTTTTAATACGCAGAATTACATGTTTACTGTATGTAAATACATTTTAAAATATAAATCACAATTTTCTATTGTAATAATACACACATAGTATTGTAATTGTTTAATATATCCAGTATTTTATGTAATTTTATGTAATCCAGATGTCTGTTTAAATATATTTAATATATGATATGTATAATATATTAATATAATTCTGTATTTGCTACATGTGGATACATGTAATATACCTATTTGCTCTATATAATTTCACACTTGCAGGTGACTTCAGGCCTACTAGCCTGAGATTTTAAACTCTATTTTAATGTGCTACGAGTATGAAGGTATTTTTATTTGCGTTGCAGGTTTCTACAAGTGCTTCCAGCTTCTGTGGAGGATGAAAAGCTTTTAGTAGATGTTTTAAGATTTTTAAACAAATTGCTTAGAGAGCAGAGATCAAGTCTGGAGTCAGACCATCTAAAGTGGATCTTGAAATCATTGCTTAAAAATGTAAGAATGGAATTGTTGTATATTTGTATATGATTTGTTTGACTGTGACTATACTTGCATGCATGTGTACACACTTACAGATCTGCATAACATTATGCTTAGCTACATATATATGCACACGTATATATTATCTATGTAACTTAAAGGATGAGGTTCCATACAGTTGTGTTGGAACCTTCTGTTTGGCAAAGAGAGATAACTGAACATTATCTGTCTCACATTAAGAACAAGAACTGAAAGTTAGAACAAAGGTTTTTGCTTTCAGTATGTTGGTCACTGGAATTCTGACTTTACGTGGTTTTAATATGGCTAAGTAAAATATTTTATAAGCACAAGGAGGTATTGCGAGTGTTATAGTTTAGTTGCTGTAAGTAAAATGCTTGTGTAATACTTAAAGAAGGGATTTTTTCCCCAGTGTTTCTAGTCTCCTGTGCTTTATATTTGAGATCTGTTCATTTAAGATATGTAAAATTGGAAATTATAGAAACAAATAGAAACTAATATCATAAAGCAACATAAAACAACTTTTATTATATTTGTTGAAATATAATAATCTTGCTGTATGAAAACAACCATTAAATGCCATGGATAAAAGTGATGGCTGCAGATCTAGAAGTTTGTGAAGTACTGTTCTTTGCAAAGCAAGGCCATCCTGCCCACATGCAAGATTATTCACGGTCTTACAAAGGGTATCTTATGTTAAATACAGTCTATGTGCACTTGCATTTTCCCATTTGAAAATACAATCTAAACAGGAAAAAATGATAGTATACCTAATTCCAATTTCTTATAGACTACAAGTGCTTCAATTTATATCGCTAGCTGAGAAGCCTACAATTTTTCTTAACTATGGCCCATTCAATATATTAATACAGAATCTTAAAACCATTTGATATAAAGTCTTTCAAGCAGCTGAGGCATACAAGATACAACCTGAACTAATATTGCTACAATTTTGTTTTCTCTTTTTGTTGTCTGTTTTTTATTGCAGATTATTGGTGTCTGTAAATTCGAGTATTCTTTCATGCTTCAAATTACCCTGTATTTAATGCCAGGAAATTTTAAAGGCCTTTACAGTAGATTCTTTTATGGCATTTAGGAGATTCAAGTTATTGGTAGTTACAGGAATTTTTTACTGTGCTTTTTACAGTTACTTCTAAGTAAAAAAATAATGGAATTTATGATTTATAATGTGTGCAATTTGCAAGCTTTCAACAGAAAAATGTCTTTAATATGGGTTTTAAAACAGAGTTTAAACAATGCATTATGTGACTGTATTTTTATAATTCATTTCTTTTAGCAGCAAAAGTCCATTTTGGATCTCCTTGTGCGACCAGAACCCCAAGTTCGGGGTGAATTAGATGAAACACAGACTGCTGTCAGGCAGCGACTGGATAAAGAACTCATTCGTCTTTTCAGCATGTTGTTAGTTTGTTCCATGTCAGTGACTGACAGGTACAGTGTAAATGGACTTGCCTGTGTAATTCTGACTGGGAATCATAACACCTATTGCTGCTAAATTTTGGTTGGAATATGAATATAATTACATAATCACTCAATTGTTCCGAACTGTAAAAATGGAATATACACTGCTTGAAGTGAAGATCAACATTAGGTAGTCCTTTTCACAGTTAAGTTAGGAAATTAACTAGGAAACTTGAAAAAGTATGTGCTAGTGGTCACTTTTCAGCAACTGGATAATTAAATTGATTGCATGGAGAAGATGGGCTATTTCTTTTTCACTGCTGGAAATTTGCATGGGCAAATGATAACTTCATAGGTTTTGTAACACATTTATAGCAAAGTAAAACATTAAAATATTTTAAATTATCAAGAAATGTTTATATTAAGCTCTCTTTTTGGCCTATTTAGGCCAGCTACTTTTTAGCATGAAGTTTCTGTCAATTGAGCAAACACAGAAATTATATTATTTTTAATTCAAGTTTCTCATTAAACCTCTCCCACGCTAAATCTCTCTGTCCAGTTGTGTTCTAAGAGCTACTAAAAGTACAGCTTAAGATAATATTTGTTTATTTAAGTGCCACAGTATAACTGTTTGTCAAGATACTTTCAAAATGTTACCTTCTTCGGTATTCACACTTGGTTAAATTCCAAGAATTTTGATAGTGGGAAAAGGGGCATATTCTAGAAATCCCTGCTAGTTATAGTTCACATTCCTGTATTTTTTATGTACTGAATTCTAGATTTATTGTATTTTGCAGGAAATATTCTTAAACTTGTCTCTTGAACCAGAACAAACATAAGTGTAACAGGCCGTTCACTTAAGAGTTGGACTCAATGATTCTTATGAGTCCCTTCCAACTCAGAATATTCTGTGATTCTGTAACTGCTGGGCTTTGCAACTCTTCTCATTGTGACATCCATCATCCTCAGTCTTTTGGTCTTTATTTAACATGCTCCTTAATAACGAGAGTTGTATGTCATTTGTCTTTTTTTTTTTTTAATTTAAGCAGCCCTGTTGTATTCAGGTGCAATATTCTGGTTTCAGAACCTGGGTGAAGCTAGAAATGTCAAATTTAATTTGGTGTTATTCTCTGCATAACACAATGTTAACTAATTAAGATGCTGAGCCTCACAGACTAACAGTAAGAAGAATGAGTCCTTGTCCTCTTGCAAAATGGTTCATTGTAATAGTTTCATGTTGATAGTTGATAATTTTTTTTTTTTTTACAATTAAACCAGAGAGGGCTTGGAACTTGCTGGCTGTTTCAGAACAGAACTGGCTCTGAAGTTGCTTCAATGCTTGAGGTTGACAGATGCACCACATTTTTATGGACTTCCCTCACTGGAGAGAACGTTACGTGGAATGGTTCATGTTACTGCGCTTCCAAACTGGAGTACCTATTCTGCTGCAGTTGAACCTGTCACAATATGTAAGAAGTATTTAACAGGTCTTCTTGAGGTAACTAGCTTGCATTCTTACTTAGCTTTTGGTTTGAATGCTTGTAAAGAGCTGTGTAACTAATGGCACTATACATTTCACAATGTACTTTTAGTGAATATCACCACTAGGAATAAGTGTGGGAAAGATGCTTTTTCCTGCAAAGTAAATAGCAAAAATACAGAGACTTGATTGGGTGATGTGTATCTGTAGTTATGAAGGGTCGTTGTACTGCATGTGCTTTCATTACCAGTTTAAGAGGTAATACAAAAGAACTTAAAAGCAAGATGAAGAATATGTGTGGTGTTTCTAATAACTGATAGGCTAAGAGGAAAAATCCCAGATAATCTCCTACAGGCAAAATCCATGTATGAAAGGTGATCTGGGTGAACAGTAACTCATTAGGTAGGTTGTTAACACTGAGAAAGCAGGAAAAAGATAGCTCAAAGTCCTGCAGGTGTTGGGGAAGCCAAAATTTTATTCTTATTTGTTCTTGTTAGTTTGCTAAGTCCCTGAATGTGGTAGACAACTGGTTTTTCCTCCTAAAATTATGTATTTTGAAAACTCCAGTCTTCTTAAAACTATAAGAAAAGCATAGTTCTGGCTTTCTCTTTATTTAACACGTATTCAGTAATGTACATTTAGAAGTTTTCTCCTTAGTTTCAAATACCCAAATCTATTTGTTATACTGGTAGAGGCTTTGAAAGCTTTAAGGTAGTTTTAATTAATTTGCAATTTTGATTTATGTAAAGATAAGTATCTGGAAGAATAATACGTAGATGATAATGACATTTGTGATGCAAAAAAACCCAAAAACCAGTGTTTTAGGGGGAAGTCTTACCTTTCCAAAATTTCTTGAGTAAAAAAACCCCAAACATATTTAGAGCTCTTTGATTAGATGAGCTCTTGGGACTTGAAGTCTAGACTAAAAATGGCACTAAGGTTATAGATGTTATCATGCAAATGAAAGATTATTACTGGACAAAATAATAATAAATATTATGGAATGAAATCAACTAGTGATGCATACGCTCTGTGTGTAGAAGAGTTAGCAATTTTACTTGGCCTGAATATGAAAATAAATGTAGGTTTCTTTTATGGGAGAAGGGGAGAAAGTGGGTTTAAAAGAATTTTACTAGAGTGGCACACTGGAAGAAAGAACAATAGCAAAGATCCAGAGATTTTGGTTGCCATATTTTGCAGAGAGAGATATATCTGTAAGTTTTTAAAAAGTATTTTTGGGCATGTTTTGTTGAAAGCAGCATACCTTTTAATATGTGTGGTTAGATATTTTGTCAGAGAGTATATTTTCTGTTATGGTCCAGTGATCTTTGTTTCTGTTATTATCCAGTGACTTTGTTTATTAGTGTTTGATATAGAAAGCTGATAAATTTATTCCAATTCAAATCACAATAAAAGATATAAATTATCCTTTTCATTGAACATAGAATTTTGAAAAGCAATTTTATTTTTAATTACAAACAGCAAAAGAAACCCTGGGAACAAAAATGGACTTTCAGGTCCGTGAATAGAAACTTTGAGGTTTCTATTCTATTTTGTGCTTATTATTAAGCTTGACTGCATTCTTCATTTGAATAAGCAATTAAAAAACACAGATCTTCAGAAGTTTCACTGTATAGGAAAGCATCACATGACCAAATGACTCAGAAATAAACTCTTATAACTCAGCTGAAAATCTGTCATCTTTTTGTGAGTTTAAATTATGATTTGGTATGTAAGACAGTTTGTACTCTCTTTGTATACTGCTTACACTAAAGTTGCCATGAACTTGTACCCCCACTCCTAGGTCATCTCGTCATTTTATGTTGAATGGGGGGGAAACGCCATGTCCTTCATGGGAAAAGGTGTTACAAAAAGTACAGTTCTTTGCTTGCTTCACTTATCTCATGAAATGATGACTCAAGCCAAGGATCCGGTGAGTGCATTACAATTGTCCCTATAATTTCTGAGGGCTATGCATAAAGTTAAATGATAATTTCCATATGTGGTGGGGAAGATGTCTTGTAAGTGCTGATCTCATTTGGGATATAATGTCAGATAACTGTACAGCATAGAATGTAGTATACAAGGAAGCTGAAGAATCAGTTCTAGCCTTACTGAAATTATTTTGTAAATAATTCTGTGGATTTTGCAAGATCTTCTTTATGAATAAGGTGTAATTTTATTTTTATAAAAAATGAAAAATTAGGATTCTATATAGCATGAATAAGTTTAAGGATTTCCAACATCACTGTTTCTTCAGCCTCATACAGGTAACCGGCTTTCTAACATGTTTGAACATGTATGTGTGTATTCTTTAACGTGTATATATATATGTATACATGAACATGAAAGAAGGATTTTTGGATAAAAGGAGTTATTGTTACTTATTAGCAAAATTCATATCTGTTCTTTGTGTTCATATTTTGAGTTAGATTTTTGAGAGTTTAAGGGAAAAACAGCCTTCATCCTGAAGCAATTAAAGCAAATTCAGCAATTAAGTGCTTTAATTTTAGAGAATTAAAATCCACTCTAATTAATATCTGATAGCCATAAGTGAAAACCTTTCATTATGATTAAGCACACATGTAACTACAAATAGGAATCAATATACCTGCTTCTCCACATTCCAGATGTCTGTTTTTTCAGTTCTCTACTCCTTTCTCAAGATATTAAGTGCTGACAGAGTTATTAAAATTATAGGAGGACAGAGTAATAAGTACACTGGAGGAAGGCTGCAGCCTTCAAAGAATTAGATCATAAATACATGGATGAAGGAGTGGACATGAACTGATTTTTTTTTTTTTTTAAATTATCATTATTGTAGAATAATATGTATAGCAGCATAATGATATGTGTCATTTTCTTGTGTTTCTGAATCATAATCTGTCCGTACAACAGTGTCTGGACTGTACTAATAACTTATGTTCTCAAAGAAACTTTAAATTCTGGCTGTTGTTTACAATCCTGTAATTTAGTATTAAGTCCTTGTGGAAGGAGAAATACAAAATTATCTTTCCTCTGTGTGAGCAATGTTATAAGTACACTGGGTAACAGTTACTTAAGAAAAAACACCCTAACTTAAAATTAACAGTCTAACGACTTGCAATTAAAACTAGTTAAGGCATTATTTTTCTAATTAGGAGTAATATGAACCATTTTAGTCCTTTGTTAAATGAAGAGCCACCTTGTTAAGTCAGATATAAGATCCTTTAGGTTGTACTGATGGACTGTACAGGTATTTGTAGGAGTACCTGAGAAACAGAGCATATACTTAGTGTGTACAAGAATTGCTGGAATGTTTTGTTTGTTTGCTGTGGTAACATTTCACTGGTTGTGCTTTGTTAACCTAATTTTTTATTTAATTTTGCATTTTAATGTTTTCCCTCTCCAAAGTCAAAGGTTATAAACTATAGCACTTTTTGTAATTGGTTATTATGTGTATTGAGAAAATCCATGCAAAATACCCTGCTCCAAATGAAACATTGACTATCTACTGGGTAAAAATATACAGGACTGAGGTTGTCAAAGGCACATAAATAAAATTTTACTTGTCATGATTCATTAGGAACTTAATACATTGTTTGTGCAGTGCCATGTGTAAACACAGCATTTTGCAGGTATGGTTTGTTTGTTTCTAACCAGAGCTAAACAAATTGATTGACAAAGTCAAGTATGATTTCGTGGAATTGCAGCTAAGTAGCATGAGGTAGTCTACAAGAGTTTATTTCATCATGTGACAGGTACATGAAGAAAATAACAAATTATGAGCAAAGAAAGAACACATTCTTATTCAGTAACTTTCCATATATGTATGAGAGGAAGACAGATGTTAAAATAAGCAAAAATAAAAAACGTAAAGAGCAAATTTTGAATGGAAATTATTATCCCAGTGTTTGAAGAGAAGTGTTTAATCTCCCTGTAGCACTCGTGTCCTTATTCTGTGAAGACGATGACACAATTTCATTTTATCCTGTAAGTAAAGCCAGCAGATTACATAAATGTTTATAGTTGCAGAATCTTTTTTCCTGGAATATCAGTGTTGTGTGCATTTCAAGTGTTTTAGTATATAAGTGGTAGCTCAGGCTCTTGGTAGAACAGTATGGATTGAAAGATTTATAAAATAATTTCTTAATTTCTTTTCTGTTTTCCTAATCAGGACTGGATATCTCTTTGGTCTTTGCCCTATGATTACAATGAAGAACACGTTCTGTCTCATCTAGGTCTGGCATGGCTGATTCCTTTATGGGTAGATAGAGACCCTGAGGTTAGTTAATGCGATATTAAGTTTGTATCTTATTTTGACCCTTAAGCATTTGGAAATTTTTTGTTTCACTTATTTAATATTAAAACTGCTATTTTGAATTATTTAAAATGTTACTGACTATCCTAAATAACAGTAATAATACAGTAGGGAGAGTGTTTCCATATAAACATCATCTGAGAAATCCTTTCCTACATCTTCTGTCTTCCATGCTTTCATTAGTCACTCAGGGTCATGATTCATAGGCAGTTTCCATTGACATTGGTGTTACTTAGCTGCAAAGCAGAAACTTCTATATGAACTACAGATTTAGAGCAAATGTATTTGATGAAAATCTGTTAGATTATATGAGTTTACTAAATGGAACTATTTTCAAGTGGTAAAATATGAAGACTATCTTATGGATTTTTGAATACTTAAAAATACTTTCATTTTGTCATTTTTGCATACACATAGTTATGATTATGAATACAGAGCCAGAGAAATATTTTGAATTGTGACTCTCTCTAATGTGTTAGTGAAAAGAGATTGTTCCTTTTTAAACGATTCCCTTAAGCTCCAGATTCACTTGCTACAACTTAATAATTTATTAAAAAAAAAAAAAGTGTTGCCTAACTACCACAAGAAATATCACTTTGTGTTGTGCTTATATGTACTAGGTCAGATTTACAGCACTTGGAATAGGATCAGCTCTTACATCTCTTGAAGTAGGATGTATTGCTTTAGCAGGAAGTTGCCAGAATATTTCAGGAGGCCTGTGGGGAACAGTGATAAACATCCTCCTGGATCAATCTGAATGTAGCATGGTACGGAGGGAGGTATGTTTCTATTGTCCTTTTACTGTTGTAGATTGTCACGATTTCTTTCATTATGGAGAAAATATTTTTTTTTGTTCTAGGTATCTATTATCTGATTCTGTACAATACCTGCTGCTTTGAAAGTTAAACACTACCTGATTAAAATAAACGTTTAGCTTCTTATTTAGAATTACTCAAGAAGAAACAAATACAGATTACTTGTTTAAAAACAGAAATGATCTAAACAATACAGGTGAACACATAAAAACTCCTAAGGCTTACTCAAGCAGATAAATAGGTTGCTAAAGCATAACTAATTAGCCAAGACTTTTATGGCTGCTTTGTTCCATTTATGAGTGCTTTAGTACAAACTTATCCCCTGATCTGCAGTAAATACCTCTTCATTGCAGACTTGAAGTAATTTAATTTATCTAGGCACTAAGGTTTATTTGTGAGAACTGAAAGTTTGTACTGTGGTAGACCAGCACATAGAACTGTATAATGATCTATTTAAACTCTCTACACTTTATTTGCAACTTTTTATCAGCTCTAGTGGTGAGGTTTTTCTTCTATTCCAATCAATAAGAAAAAAAAACATGGCAGTTATTTTTTCCCAGCTCTATTGCTTAACTAATTACATTTTTCAAAGTAGTATTTGAATTTATATGTGCAAAATGCATTTGAGAATGTGTGCTTTATTATTTTATATAATCCACACACAGAGATGTGAAGTGTGTGTAATATAAATTAGAGGAACAGACATGCCATATATTTAGAAAGGAAAATATTTGAAAATTGTCTGTGTCCTAGTGTGTTCCCCAGATTTTCCCAATTATTTTATAGTAATTAAAAAAAACCCAAAACATAGGGCTGAGAGAGTGAGTGAGTGTAAACGGTTATCTTGGTTTTCCTGTTCACGAGTTTTTTCCCCTAGAACTTTTTATTATGTAATGCTCATTCAACAGGATTGATCCTATGGGAAGTATTTAATCAAAAAATAGATCTGTTTCCTAGTGATTTTTATTCCATCTTTTCCTTGTCTCTTTTTCTTACTAGCTTGTAGTCTGTACTTACTATTCAATCTGATGTGTTTTTTTTGAACTGTGATAGCTAGATGGCGGTATTGATGCTTTAGTTTCTTTCAGGCTGCTTTTATTCTACAAAATCTCCTTGTGATTCCAATTCCTACAGAAGACATGAAAGATTGCATTTGGCAAGTGAGTGATTTTTACATTTGATGACAAAGGTCATAGTGTCGCAGAGAGATGTGATTTGATATGAAAACTTTGTCAGCATACCTATAAAATATAAACTTAAAAAATTATATGTCTAAGGTTACATTTTGGAAAGAGAAATGAATAGACAAACTTCTTTCGAACTTCCAGCAAGCTCAATTAAAAAACCAAATTTAATTTCTATATATGTTGCACTTCATGAATATGAGCTCCTAGGAAACTGACTTACTTATACAGTATCATTAATATTTTAGGATAGAAATTGTTCATTTATTTTACCCACACTTGGGACGTGGGTAAAACATGATTTGAAGGGTATGGGGAAATTCTGAGACTGTGATGTTCATAAAGTGTTTTTAAAGAAAGATAGAACAGTTTGTTACTTAGGTCAATTTAAATGTCTCTTAAAGAAATAACCCTGTGCTCAAAACAGGGTGAACTAGAGCAGGTTGTTCAGGGCTGTGTATAGTTGGATTTTGAGTCTCTCCAAGAATGAAGACTCCACAACCTCTCTGAGCAAGTTGTTCCAGTGTTTGGCTACCCTCAAATGGAAAAAAGTTTTTTCTTAGGTTTAAATAGAATTTCCTGCATATCAGTTTTTGCTGCTTGCCTTTTCTCTTTGGATACCAGTAAGTCATTGGATACCAGTAAGGAAGTAAGGAGAGCCTATCTCCCTTTACCTTCTCTTATCAGATATTTATAGAAACTGTTAAGATTCACTGGAGACTTTTCCAGTTCTGCTCTTGAGTCAGTCATCTCATTTTACTTTCAGTAATTCTGGTACATTGTACATACAGATGTTTAGATCTCAGTTCCCAATTTTTAAAATTTTGGTGGCCTTGATACTTGTTCTTTCTGTCTGTTGTTCCTTCCTGTATGTGAGATCATACCTATATGAGAACAGTGTGTATTACTTTTTGAAGATGCAACCATATCCTCTTTTGTCTGTTCCTTTCTGCAAAAGATCAAGTTAGTGATGAAAGACATTCCAGCTGTTTTACTAGGATAAGTTATCTGTGATTTGGCTGCACTGAAAATGAATTGTGCTATTTCTTGCAGAGTTGAATCTTACAAAATGTCTTATCTTTTCTTTACATGTGATCATAAAGGAAGATGTGAAAGCACTTTTGCAAATCTGGTCTTTGTTTCAGTCTTATTGCATCCAATTTATCAGTATCTATAGTAATTGTTTAAATTCATAATAGGGGAATTACAAAGGGGGAGCCATTGTAACTTGTCAATATAGACTCTATCAAAAGTTGCTTTTTTAACCCTTTTTAAAAAATGGCAACGAGTATGGTGAGGTGACAAAAACTGAATCCAGTTGCAGAATTCTGGATGAATTCCAGAGCACTTAAAAGAGGCTTGGAGTCAATGTGATTCTTATTAAGAACTGCAATTTAATGGAAAGTGCTCATCACTTAATAAGTGTTCATGCTGAAAGATATTATCAAACACCACTTTATGGTAACTGGTAAATTAAAACTGTTCAAAATGCAAACAACAATTAAAACTGTAAGATACCACCAGGATCAAATCTGATATTTCAGAGTTATTTTTTTCCCTTGAAGTCAATGAGATTTGTCTGTTTCCTTTAAAAATTGGGGAATAGTAGGCATACTGTACCATAGCCAAAGTTGAACATTATAATTTTATCCCTTAGAGAAATGGGACTGGAAAAGACTATAAGTAATTTGTAGGCCAGTATCTTCATGAGAATGTGTTGCTGTTGTCTAGTTGATCTGCTTTATAATATTTCATTTTGCTATGTTGCTTAAAAAAGTTCCTGTGCTCTTTAATCGTGAATAAAATCAACTTGGGTAAAGTATTCTAAGGGTGAAGCATCCTGTGTTGTATAAAGATGACTGAAGTTGGAGCACTCTATGAGTATAATGGATGAGTAACTCTTTCAAGGCCCCCATTGTACAATAAAGTATCTGGCATGGCTCTTTAAAGTGGCAAAGACAGTTCTGAGTAGTAAAATTTGGACTAAATTTAACAAGATTTCCAAAGTCTGCATTTGTCATAGTTGAAACGGTCTAGGTATATTGCTGACAGTGTATCAGCAGAGTTTTATAATTCATCATAAATCGTTCACTTGAAATGCTACTTTCTGCTTCAAACTGTTGTATCTGATTATCCATTAATTGGTGTAAAAGGCAAATAGTGAAAATAGTTCCTATATTATAGAAACCAAAAAGAATGAGAGTAGCCATCTAAAACTTTGGTTATAACTTATCCTGTAGCACAAAATAGTTTTACTGCTTCTACCTGATCTGTTTGGTTTTTTTTTGTTTTTGTTTTGCTTTATTGGGAAATAAACTTGTATTCAGTGTAAATGGAGGGGTTGGGAGATAGCTTCATGGGGATATATAGTGTTTTATAGAAAATTAGTCAGTTTCAGTTGACCAAACTCTGCTCTCTCCTGACTATGAGCAAAAGTTTCTAATTAGCACTGAAAATTTTACTTTCCATAATTTTAACTAGTTTCTTTTTGAACTTCTGCAATATGCCTTCTAAAACTGCCTTGCAGAATGTAATTGGGTTGAATTTTTCTCAGTCTGAGTTCTTTTGCCTTCTTTGCACTTAAAATTTTTATGGTCAGTCTAAATCAGATTATGTGTAACTTAGTAAAACTTTTGTTTTCTTCTGTTACCATAGGCAAGCAAATCAAACTTTATTTTAAATAAGACTATGAAGTCATTATCTTCATGTATAAATCTACTGCTCTAGGAAGTTTTTCCTGAAGTCAGTATTTAAAAAGAAATGACTGGAAACCATGGTTCAAGGAAAATCTCTTTCACTTTATGTCTTATTTTCTAAATAAATCTTTTCTCTTAGAAGACTGACATAGCTACTGTGTCAGTATACTACAGCAGGGTGACTTTTCAGGGTATTTACTCTTACCTTAGTATGTGTGCCCTTTTTCCCAAAGAAAACTGTTTCATTACTTGACATTTGTAAGTAGAATTAAATAAGAAATTAAAATTGTAAAGTACACTGATACATATACTGTCTTAAACCCACTCATTTATGGCTTTTCATGGATTTCTCCTTAGTTTTTAATGCACTTCTCTGGAGCTAAATAACTACTTCAATTTTGCTAAATTATGGCAGTTTTGTAAAATATTTAGCTCAGCTTTAAAAATCTGCATTTCATTTTTGGAATCTCTTAGTTACAGCCTGTAAAACAGTATATACACACATACACCGTATTAGCCTAGAGTGGGGGTGTTTTAACAGCTTATTTTATGTAAAACATTTGTTTAATGAATTGTTTGTGAATTTCAGGGTCCTTGTGTGCATGATGAAGAATCTGGCCTCTCTCAGACAGGAATACCTGCACTTAAGACCCTTTTGTGTCACTGCCAGTTCTATGAACATGTGAACCAGATGGTGAAACACTGTTACCTAGGATGTTACATGTTTGATTTGAATTCTTACAAGGAAGACAACCTCAGCATAGAAAAAGGTGGTGTAACTGGTAATGACATTAATGTAATCTTGTACTATTTTAAACCTACTTGAGTAACTTACCTCCAATAATAATAAAAGTGGAACTGAAAATATAGAAAGCATGCACTTAAAATATGTTGTGAAGTCAAGTTATAGATCTGAGGATTTAAGTAGGTAAGTTACTAGTTTAACATATCAGAAGTTCTGAGCTGCTACTTACATCTTTAAAAAGTTGCAAATGGAAAAGATGTAACTGGTTCTGCAGAACGTTTTCTTGCAAAATATGGTAGGTAAAATACTTTTAACAGTTGTCATGACATTCAGTGCAATGAGAGTTTAGGAAAAAGAAATATATGGACTATTTTTAAGACTCCTGTTTCTTGATGAGTTCACCTTCAAAGTTACACGAGTAGGAATGGACTCTAATATACTGAATATAGTTGCATTGTAAGATGTTCGGATATAATTTTATTCATAGACTGATCAAATTTAATAGATTGGATTTATTTATTTTTAATCTCCATATCCTTGGAGTATCTCAGATCTAACTTTTATATTGACTAATCGTTTTCTGAACAATATTTCTAAGGCTCACTATGATGCATTGGGGGAACACACATTCTTGTCCAAATATGTACTCTGATCTTAATTTAGAAAGCTAGGAAATTTTTCAGAGATCAATTAATAAAGGCTTTCAAGAGATGGAAAATTAAATTAATAAGTTATTTTTTTCTTGTTTACTTTCTTTTTTTGAGCCTAAATATCTGTATTTCTGTCTTAATGCTTCAGATTTAAACAGGTTTTTTTGTCTGCTTCTGTTAACCTAAGGTTACAGAAGCATGAGCAGAAGAAGAATGTTATTTCCCCAGCTAAGTTCTGACTTTATGGCAGACGCAAGGAAAAGAAACATTCTTTGTTAACTTACTGGGTTATCAGAGAAATATCTCAGCAGCATACAAAATGCCAGCTATAAAAATCCTCAATTTTTTCAGTGTCTGCTTTATTTATCTAGAAGTGTAATTTTTCATCCAACACATTTCACTGGTCCCATGGTACTTTAGTAGTTCTGTTAGGTGATGCAATATCATATCTAAGAGCAACTCAGACTCTAGGGTTATAGAACTTTTCAGTGAGTAATTGAGATATGTTTTATCAGGTCATTAAAAAGCAAAGTCAGAAAACTCTAAAAACTATGGAATTTCAGGAATAAGAAATAAAATTTTGGTTCTTGAAAAAGGGAAGAGCAGGACCTTGAGCCATTTTTGTTTTGTTTTTCCTTAGGTATTTTTCTCACATTTTTCATGAACATAAAAAATTCATCTGCAAATTTGTGTTAAAATAAAATAGTTTGCTCAGTTTAGTTAATAAAGATACATAGAGAACATCTACTTTTGTGGGGTTTGCAGTCTGTGTAGTCTAGTGCTTTGTTCTTTGTTGTTTTCTAAATATATGAAAGCTTCAAAACCTACTGTTGGCAGATTTGTGCTATAAAATTTTTGGGACTTTTTATTCTGAAACAGATTTAAAAAGTAATTCTGCTTTCATTATATTTATGAATATGGGTTCTCTGGAAAGTACTTCTCATAAAATGTGAATTTGAAGTTTATGGAAGACAAGGACCGTCATGTTCATTATGTTTCTTTGAGACCTCAGTAGCTTCAATACTTTTGTTCTATTGCATTTTAAATAAAACTAAATCTGAACTATTTCAAATTACTAAAGGCTGTGCAACTGCAGTTTAAGCTAAGTGTAGCTTTTTCCAGGCTATTTTATATTGCACCAAAAATATTTAATTTCTGTTTATTCAAGGAATTGGATGGATAAGAATTCATAGGTACAATGTGCAAAAACATATTCTGAGATCTTCAGAAGGACAGCTGTTTGGCTGCTTTTCCACTAAAACAATCCTTTGAAAAGCTTGTTATGCTCTCTGCTGATCTTACAGTAGTGTTGATTCTTATTCTTTTTTTTTTTCCTCCAGATTTTGATGATTCTCTTAATCTTTGGAAGGCTCCATCCAGTCAAAGCAAATCTTCACATTCTCATTCAACATCTGAAACTATGGTAACTTGCTGAATAATCTATTTATTTTAAATACAGTTGTTTGTGAAATGCTTTCAAGAAAATTAGCATTCTTAAAAATGTTAAAAAAACTCTAGCAATACTCAAAATCAATCAGAAATTTACTCCACAGTAATTTTAATATGCTGGAAAAACCTTTTATAGTTATTAACATGAGCAAAAATAAATAAAAACAGGTTACCTTGACTAGCTAAATGCATAAGGCAGTGCTAAATTCTGCAGCTTCTCACAGCAATCTCTCTTCTGTAGAGGTTACTTTGTAATTGGCTTTATTGGCAAAATACAGACATCTCCATCTCTAGTTGTCATTTCTGCTGCTTTTATCCAAACTGTCCTTTCAGAGTGATCTTGTATTTACACGACACAGCAACAGAACTGGATCAATCAAAACCACATAAGTACATTCGGTATTCTGTGTCATAATAAGTTCTGGATTCTGAAAATGCCTTTGTGGAATATAAAAGTGGCACAAGTGTTTGCAAGATCGAAAATAGACATGAAAAACATAAAGCAGGTGGTTGCTTGAAAAATTTGATTCTGGCTAGGATGACTATTGCAGTGAAAGGCTGTAAAAATGTGCCATCTTTGGCAAATGCAAAAGAGAAGTTGAAATACATTCTTTCAGTTCCAGAGTAGATTTGCAATATCAGTTGAGACTGTAGAGGTAGTTTTTGTAGCATTCATTAGTTACCTGATAAAAATAATTTATTTGTCAAACACTGCAGTATATCTCCAAGAAAACCCTGACATGTTGCACTGAAATCCATTTTTTTTGTTTTGTTTTATATTCAAGAATTTTTCATTTATGAATAATCATCTAATTTATTTTGGAAGCCAGACTATCATCACTCAGAAATTTGTTTTCTATTAAACAGATGCCCATGCTGATATAACAATGGCTGAAAAATCGCAAGATCTTTAAGTCTAAAATTCCTATGCCCTGTTTTGCTGTGAAACATGCTAAAAATAAAACCAGAAAAGCCAGTATTGAAGTTTTGTTTCAAAATATTTCACAAGTATAATTTTCTTACTGTTTTGCTTCTGTATTATAAATGTATTGCTGTCTAGTACTGTTACCTGGCATGTTTTTAATAATTGAGGAAAAAGTATACTCTAGTTTTAAGTTAAAATTGTCACTCGTTTTTATTAATTAATTTGATTTTCGTTAATCTAAAACAACACCTCCCGCCAGCCACCTAAGGATTTTAAACGCATATTCAAATGTGAAGATTAAAACTAAAATAAATGAAAGTGGATGTAAATCAGGAAGTATATGGTATGATTGCTGATTAAAAACATTTACATGAGGATACCAGCTTTTTTAAAAGCTCTTGTTTCCAGATTGCTCTTTACTGAATAAATTGAGTGCCACTTGCTTATAGGAATGAAAGTTGGACAAATTTCATGTTGTTTTGTTCATGTTACTTGAAGGAAAAGTTAAATTTCAGCAATTCTTATCAGAGCTGGGTGTCTGATCTGCTTAAAATTATACTTGAATGTTTATGAAGAATTGAAGAGTTTATTACATTGAATTTCTTCAGCTTCAGTAGTTTAAAAAAAAGGATAAAGGAAACAATAATTTGGAATCTACTAATCAAATTAATGTGTTGTATTTATTATGTGTAAAGCAGCATCATAGTTTACTATAAAGGCTTAGCTCAACAATTCCATTCAACAGGTGGACAACTAATTATTAAAAGTGGAAAGCAGAGTGTAATACTAAGAGACACTCACTTGTATCAGACTTCCACATATTGTAGACTTCATACTTTCTAAGTTTATAGTCTTACATCTAACTGAGAGTTTTATAGAAGTTTGTGAGTTTGTGCTTTGTGTTGTTTTCCTTCTTTCTCTGATACATTCAAAGATATCTGACAAAGACTTTTGATTGTCATTTGTAGAAGTTAATATTCATCTGTCCCTCATTGACCTTTTTAGCAGCTGCAAACTTTCTTTTTTTTTTAATTCACTAAGTTTCTTACCTTTAAAAAAATACCAGTGCTGACATGACAGATTGTAAGTTTCCAAGCTGGATGGCAAGATGCAGAGGTCTGATATTCCAATGCCAGTATTTATTAGGACAAAAAGTTGGAGGAATGTAACTTTAGCTGAGGCTAGTTGCAAACTCTGTTTCAGAGGGCAGTTAAGTGCCCTTGTGAAGTTAGGAAATACTTTTGAAAACTCAAACTTGTCCTGAAATCAGATATTTGTAATTTATTCTTGTATAACTTCAAATTTTTTGCCCGGAGTTTGACCCAAAGCTTTCAATTTTGATGTGTGAGTAAAAGAAAGAAATATATGAAGTAATTACCAAAAGTTTGTAGAAGTTTTTCACTAAAATGTGCATGTTGATGGTACCAAGAAGATGACCTTGTTCCAAGCCCACGAGATGGCGTGCTTTCCCCATCACAGATGAAAAGGAAGCTAAAGGTCTTATTGAAGGCAAAAATGGGGGTTTTTTTGTGCATGGTACAGATTGGATGGCAACAGCAACAAATAATTGAGAACAAGTAATCAAACCAAGTAGAATCGCTTCTGTTAGAAACTCCTCTGTCATATTTTAATTACATTGGGAAAAAAATTGGTTTAGGTATGTCCATTCCTATTCCTAACACACTATTAATTTTCTTTGCTTTCAGATTTCATGTTATTTGAGATCTCTGCTTTTTCATATATTTGAGATCTCTGCTTTCAAGAGCTGATTCCACGTGGGGTCATATGACCTCAAGTGAAAATTGCATCTAAATTACTTTTTGGCTTCATCTTTTCTCCTTTGTCTCCAAAATTGTCCCAAACTTGCAGAAAGAAAAACTGAAAAAATTAAAAAGGGAGTCAGAGGTCGTGCAGAAGCCATAAGTAAAATTTTGCTCATTTTATAAAGAATTGCCACAAGTGATGAAATCAATCATTCAACATCATGTAAAAAGACAGCAGTAGAACTGGATTGTTTGTACTCTCTTAACTCACATGCATGGCATTTTGTATCTTTAAGATCCCAGTGGATTGCAGATTTTTGTCAAATTTATCATTATTTTTCTGTGAACTGGAATGTGTGTACTTCAAAAAGTCCATTTTCTGAGAAGATTAAAAGTCTTGGTTTTTTACAGAATTAATAGTTTAAACATGAACTCACGTTATCATTAGAGAATGCAAATCCTTACCCTTATTCTAACCAACATGTTTATTTTGTGTTTATTACATATGATAAGAGACCACCAATCTGCATGGAGATAGCAATTTGCTTCACACTGCACAAATACTCTAGGGCTATTCTGTGCCCATGACAGCTTAGCAAAATGAGCACTTTTTGAAAAACGAGCTAAAAATGGTGTGGGCTAAAGATCTACAGACATTTCTCAGATGGCTTTAAGTCATGACTGTTCTTTCCTATGAAATCTTCTTGCTATTTTATAAAAATGTGTGCTTTATTTTCTGGAACTATGGTTACCAGAGTGCTATACAGTTAAGTGATTTAAACCTTTGAAAAGAGAACTGAATAGAATTAATCACTGCAAGCCTATTAAAGCAATGCCAGGGGGATTTTTTTACTAGAGGTTAAGAAAAGACCTTTTATTCCTATCTAGTAGATAAATGGCAAAACCCTTACATTTCTCCTGTGTTTCCACTCTGACAATTTTTGTATTCTTTTGAATTAGTTCTAATCTGTAGTCGTCATCTCCCTCTCCACACACATGAACCTTTTCCCCTATAAAACCCTCTTTCAAAGTCTCTCTGTTAAGCAACAGAATGCCTCATTGCTCCCAGAAACAATATGGTGCCAGTAGTAAATATCCTTTACTAGATACTATGTCCCAGACTCCCAGTTCATCCTTATCAAATGTGATTTATAGAAGTGGTAGTATATTTTTTTTTTTCCTGGAAGGCAGAAGAGTGTGGAAACAACTTTATTGTGTTACTGTGTGTTTTCTGTTAAGATAGCAGAAAATTTATGATTTTAACCTATTTCCCACTGTGAAACAATTACCAATAGATGTTCCATCAGTGCAGGAAGATGATATTTTTCTAAGTAGATAAAGCTTTTACTGATTTTTTTTTTTAAACATAACTAAGGACTTCCTTTTATTTCCTTGCCCAAAGTGTTTAAACAAGTGCAGCAGATAGATAAGAACTGTTGTGCAAGATAGCTGATACTATTTACTAATATGTGAAGGCCTATTCCTATACAGCTATTATTTCTAATAATATCTGTAAGATGACTCTCAGTATAATTTGTTTTAGTGCTTTACTCCTTTCAGAAGAACCATAGGGACTGTTCGAAGTTGCATTTTGGATTTGTACTATTTAAGGAAAAGAGTTGGTTTTTTTCCACCTATTAGTATGCTTGGAGTTGAAGTATAGTGGTGAATAAATGCAGAATTTACCATGTGTCAAGCTGGATTGATTAAATATAAATAATGGATTTTAATAATTATTTAAATTATCAAGCATAAAACTTTAAATAGCCTATTTCAATTGGCAAATATGTTTTTTATTTGTATAATCAAAATAGAATTTGAATTTCAATTGCTCAATACAGTTTGGTACTACATTTTGCTAACAAGAAAATTATTTAGCCATGCATTGCCGTAGTGTTTATGTGGCCCTAGCTCTGTGTGAATCCTGGGTTTTGGACGCACACCCCAAATTTTACAGTAGATTGTTTTCTGTGTTACAATAACCTCCTGGCTTTTTTGGGGGAACAACTGAGCAGGCTCGAGAAGGAAGATTCAAGACTGTGGGATGAATAATGGGAGATCAGAGGGAAATGTGAAAGAGAAGGCAGTTACAATATGCAGGTTGCAAGGATACAGTAGCTAGGAAGAGAGTGATCTGTGATTTCCTTCTCTCCACCCTTTTTGGCAGTTATAGCACTTTTTACATTTCCTTAGGAAAAAAAATGTTCCAACTGTTATTCTAATAAAACTTAAAAAATCCAAGCCTTTGAAATATTTCAGTCTTCCTTAGAAACCTCACTGTGAGGAAAAGTCTAATAACATTCTTCTTCAAGCTGTAACTGTGTTGGGATTTCATTTGATTCTCCAACATTCTGTATTCTCTGGACTATACAGTGACATGCTTTAAGAAAATTAGCTGATGTGTATTGTCCATCTAGAAAATAAAAACCAGAAGTGATAAAGTGACTTGACATGATAGATACTTGTTGCATGCTCTGAAACAGGTCACAGGTTTTACTGTGTTACTAAAACAAATGGTATAGGTCTTCTGATCTCAAGCTTGTGGTTTTAAACACAGTAGCACAACCATTAAGAACTTTTGAAAACATGCAGAATTCATAATATAGATGATGTCAAGTTGGTAGGAGGAGCATGGTAGTATGACAGAAAAGTTACCTATTGTCATGTAAATATATCTTCACTATGAAATGAATAAATATAAGGATCACAGGACTAAGGTTAGGAGAAGTAACCTAGAGTTGGAAAGGCTGGGACATCAAGTCTGCCTGATGACAAATGTGCTTCTGATATTTTTATCTGAGCATGTTCTGGTACAAATGGACAAGTGCTGATGTTCTCAGTAGAGCAAATAGTCCATGAAAAATTTGAGTTTAAATGCTTCAGTAGTGTCTTTCTATCTTTATCCAAATGTAGGTTGAGTCAATTATGTGGATGATAAGGATGAAGGGGAGGAATTTCCAGTAACATGAGCTTTGATCAGTTTTTAACTGAAATGTTTCAGGCTGTTCTTATTACACATCTTTCAATAGTTTCAATTATTGAATGTGTATTTTATATATATACACACATAGTGGACAAAATTTAATCAAATTGGTCTTGGATAGTAATATTTACATAATTTTTGGGTTTGTGGGTTGTTCCCCTTTTCCACACAAAGTACAAGTAGAAGACTGGTCTACAAAAGCTGGAATCAGCTAGTTTCCTTTTTATGGCTTCCTAGATTCTGTCTGCATCACCATCACTGGGGAGTGTTACTGAGCTTCAGGCAACACTTCCCACAAGTTCAACGAGTTTTATTCCTGAAACTGTAGTTGATCGGCTTATGGCACAAGGTAAGTCAAGTTTGAGTTGTGTGTATAGTGATGAATACAATGTATTAACTTGCCCATATTTCAGTATTTGTCCATGCTGTACATTTGTGCAGCTTGCATATTGCTCGAACAATCACCATTGATGCTTCCTTTGGTTGCATTTTTTAAGACAAACACTAAACACTTCCTTTAAAATGAAGTAGGGTGAAATACATTTGGCAGAAATCAATGAAAATGGTTGCTACTGCTTGAAATGTCATCCTTATAAAAACATCAATCAAGGTAAAGGTGTCATGTACATACATGCATACACAAGTGCACACGCACACACAGAGATGTTTCCCTTTGTATGTAGGAAGATAAAAATGAATGTAATGTAAAAATACTTATAAAGTCATGTATGTAGAAAGAGCTATGTGCAAATATAAAATATGTTTCTGTTAAGGAATGAGAATTTATGTTTTCCAAATTTACTGTTTGTCTTTAACAATTAGTGCCTGGTAGAGGGAGAACTATTCAGAACTATATTATGTATCTGATTTCTTTGAGGGTTTTTTAATTCTCTCCAGAATATCCATTTTAGGTGCAGACAGGACTTGGGTGTTTTAAGAAAAATAAAGAGAAATTTGTTTTAATGTAATTACTGTAATTTCATCTTTTGTGGGTTTTCTTTTTTTTTTTTTTTTAAATTAAACACACTCTAGGTCAAAGTGATACAACCATAACAGAATCTCCAAGTCAGCATGATTCTCCCATGTCTGCTGCTCTGTCTAAACAGCATGGTGTAGTCACACCTGCCCTTTTGTCAGCTGTTTGCAGCCTTCTGCACAATCTGCTGATTGTCACACCAAAAGATACTGGAATTGCTCTTCAACAGGCACATTTGCTAACAGCTCTCAGCAGGTATGAGATCAATAACTGTTGAACTATAAACAGGGTGTAGCAAATAGAAGTCTCAGAATTTTCAAATGCGATCTACCCGTTTCTTACTAAAACTGTTAAAAATATTGATCACTTGTTGCTTATGAAGTGTTCAGAAATGCCTTTTTTAAAAAATAAAATCAATTAAAGAACCAGGATTGATTATTTTTTTTCACAGAATAGGTAGTCTTATTTGTGATTTAATTTGTGGTATCTGCCTTCTACAGGACAACTGTGTTCCTCTCAATGTTCTAGGTTTTTGTCTAGTTGGCCATTTAGTCATCTTTCAGATGGGTAATTTTTAGTTTATTTTTTAGTAAAACAATATATGATATAGTAAGGTATTTGGAATTGCAGCTCATTGCAGTTAATTTTGTGATATTCTTCTTTGAATTGTATGAAATATTTTGAAGATGAACCAAGGACTCTCACACTGGCCCTTAAAGAGATTAAGTAGCACTGGCCAGATTTAGGAAAGTATGGGTGGTAAACCCTAGTGTTTGTCTTTTAAAAGAAGAAACCAGTTCAAAATAGTCTTCAAATTGTTTTCCCTGTTTCCATTTGTACCATTAAAAAAATCTTTCTTCTGTCGATGTTCAGAAGTCCTGAAGTGAAGCATGAAAAATTAGTTCAGTTATTTTGCAAAGGTTTTCAAGACCTTTTATAGTTGTTCTTCGTAGTGTGATTAATGGAAAAAATGAAACAAAACCAACCAAACAAAAAACCCCAACAAACCTAGTTTGAATACAGTTTATATTACACAGAGCTGTTTATTTTTCTAGAGGAAAGAAAATAAGCAACCAGATAGAAACAATTGATTTTTGCCAGTACAGTAAAAGCTATTGAAATTTTTATTAGTCTATTTTGAAACAACTGGTATTATAGTTGCCATTGCACTAGACTTTCTTAAAATAGGGGAATTTACCAGTAAGTGTTTTTTGTTTTAATTTTACTGTTTATTTGTATCATTCTCTTTTATGTAATATTAAGTTAGTAGAATGTTTAATTGTTACACTATTTCTAACCAAGTTTTTATTTTATTTTAGTCTTGTAAATGCTAATTTGGTTGAGAGATGTATCTTGGAACTGAAAGCTCCATTGGGTCATCTGTGTCATATAGAACATGTAAAAGCTCAGGTTAGAGAAGCATTTGTTACTTTCTAATTTTTTTAAGTTAAGAAATTATTTATGTTAGTATAATCTGTCATTAACATAGTCTAGACATGCTGCTATAGGGAACACTCAAGTGAATCTTTGTGCTTTTGACAAGACTGAAGTGAAAATAAACCATTTTATTCAACACAGAATAATTAATTTCTGTCTTAGAACTACATTAGAATCAGCAAACTGAAAATTAGTTGTGTTTTAAAAATATAAATTGAGTTTAGCCATTAAATAGTGTAATAGTTTTTTTTGTATGCTGTTAAGTATGAGGCAGATGCAGTTACTGACACATACACTGCAACAAACCTGGCTGCTTTGCTTTGTCTCTGATCCTGCAGACACTTAAATAGTTTTCAAAATTTTGATGTGTGCAAACCATATAGGGTTACTGCTGATAGAACTACTTTTTATCAAATTTAGTTCTGTATATAAAACATATAGAACATGCTGTTTCATGCCACAGCACAATTTTATAGCTTCTGCTGCTCTGTGTTCAGATTTACTTTGAAGAAAATTACTCCTGTGATTAAGGAAATGCATTTTCTGCAGAAATCTTATGAGAATAAATAAATATGTCAGAAGTAATTTTTGTCCTAAAACTTCAAATTGAGCTTCTCTTTTCAGGAAATATACATGTATTTCTCAATATCAGTGACCATTTTTATGTTTTTCTTTGTGAGCTTCCAATGAGTATGCTGCTGTACGTGTTGCAAGAGTCATAACTTTTTCACAAGAAACCTTTTCTTTGTTACTAGAAAACTGATCGCATGCGTTTCCAGACTAGGGATTCTGTTTCACCTTCAACAGTGGAAAATAAGAGAATGCTTTTTTAATTTATGTTCTATTATTTATTTTAAGTGGTGTATATTAACTCAAAATATTATGAATCAGTTGACATAATGTGAGTAAATTTAAAACAATATGGAAGATGTAAATATATGGCTTTATTTCATGTATTTCTGTAAATATTTAACAGGTCATAGTACTACTTCAATACTTGTCATCTGTGTCCAGGCTTCTAAAATCATGTTTATTGGTGGACTCTCAGATTGTAGTCCAGAATGAACTGTTGAAACCTCTTTTGGGAAATACCTTCAGGATTCTCACCATACGCCCCAAGGATGGGTTAGGTAATGAAATACTTTGTTTCCAGTATAACCAGACAGAGTCAGGTCTTGATTTATGGACCACCTTCATGTAAATTGACAGTTGTTGTCAGGCTTAGCTTTCCAGATTTGTGCACATTTGTAAATGTGTTGATTTTTCTGTGTTGTCTTTGCAGATCCCGAGTTAACATCTGTACTTCATGAAACATGGGTAGACTTTTTCAGCCTTCTAGCTACATTATTGTGGAAAAGCGGCCAGATATCTTTTCCATCTGTGACAGCAGCCCTTGCAAATCATTGTACAGCAATAATTGGTAATGGCTATTCCTGAATAGATTTTAACCTAGCAACTAATAAAACAAGCAAATAGAAAAGAGAGTCATTCCTGTTTAGATGCTATTAAATAATTCCCAATGAGATATCCAGAATGAAAGCCAAATGTGTCCAGACCTTGACTGACTTTTGTTAACTGAATTTTTATAACTCAGTCTAATATCATCAGACAGACTTTTGAACTGCCAGATAAATTCAGAAGTTTTCTTTGCATGTGTAGCTTAGTGATTTTAGTTGTAAACTTTAGCCAAATGTAGTATTTGTGAAATGGTCCATTATCACTTCATTTTTCCTTGTTTTTTTTTTAATATCTTGCATAAAATGAAAACAAGGTTTTGAGGGGAGATAAGAGACATCGGAATTCAAGATTACTATACAAGAGTTTGTTTGTTTCTTAATTATTCTTATGTTAGTTACTTGCATAGTCAGACAAGATTCTGTGCAATGTTTTAATATTGAAGTATGAGCATAGTCCAGACAAGCTTGTGATTTCAACTAGGTGCATCTTAAGTGATCTAGTGAATCCAAATCCAATTGCATATAAAGCAGCTGATAGATACTGTTGATTTTATAATGTAAGCTGTCGAATAAACTGAGGAGAGTTCAGAAAATTGTTGAACAAATGAGTGATTTGAGTGAAATGGAAATGGCTTTTTTTGTTTTATAGTCAAATCAATGCAGAGCAATTAATTCAAATCTTACAAAATTTAAACTTTTCTTAGATTTTTTAAAAGGCTTCCTAGATGCATAGAATTTGTAGAATTCCTTGTGCAGTGCAGAGGTATTACTGCTTCTTGCTTGCACTCTTTTATTTCATAAGTCTTTCTGAGTTCCAAAGCATTTGTGCTTCATTCACAACAAAATGTAAAAATGTTTGTTTTCGTTTAACCTTTCAGATACCATTTCTGATTGTATTCATCTGTCTACAACCTACCCTGCTTTATATGTGGCTAGTTTACAGTTCCTCTCTGTCCTTTTGAATGAGGAAGGAAGAAGACAGCTCCAAGATAAACCGAGTGTATGTCAGAATCCAACTATTAGCTTTCTCCTGGATCATGTTGAAGGATGCCGGGCATCAGTAACTCAACTTACTGCATTAATTATTCAGGTATTTAAAATCTGATAATGCGATTGCAGGATATACGTTTGCATTTTTATATTTTGTTAAAAAGGAATATATAGTTAACTAAAGAAAAATCAATTGTTTCCAGTTATAAACCAAGACATCTTTAGTTTGAGACATCTATTACACTCATTTTTGAAATTAATGTAAAAAAGATGGAACTGTTGCAAAGAAGCAACTTCTAGGAAGTGCTTTGCAAGGCAATTATGCTGTAACAGTATGGTGTGAAATCTAATGTATAGAAGGTGATACATAGGTAGAATATGTTTGGCCAAATACTGATATACTTTTTTCATGCTTTTCCAAACATGTAATAATAATTGTAAGGTTTGAAACATAGTATCCCCATTGTTGTTTTTTAAGAGCTGCATTTTTAAAAATTTTTTATCAAAATGAATCATTAAGCCTTCTAGTTCATTCTGTGATAGTGTAAGATCAGTGTTGTTGCACTTATGGAGCACATATTAATGTATTTTCCAACTTAGTTTTTATTTGGCTAGGTACCATATTTTCATGAATTCTTTTAGGAACTTGTTGCCCAACATAATATATATTAGAGCCAAGATGGGGATATTTTTGATTTATTCTGAGTGTTCTGTCCTGCTTAATGTAATCTCATTATTCTTATTTTACTTCTATACACTGTCCTAAATTCTTCTTTTACCTCCTTTATATTTGCACCCTTACATGTGGATTGCTAAAGTGTCTTCTATTACTTAGTAATAAGCAAAGTTATATGTGAAATTCATGTATAATTTGTTTCCCTCAAAAATTGGTTCTATTATCTGTATACTTATTGTCCTTTATATACACTTTGTCACTGTAACAGTAATAGTGATCCATGATGTAAAGTGTAGTGTTTGTCTGAAAGATGCACATTTCATATAGTGTAGCTTGTGATTCCTAATGTTCTGGAGTCATTATCTTGCAACTATTTTTTTTTCTAAGTAAGATTTTGCTGTGTAAAACATAGTTGATTTGACGTTTATTCATGTATATTGGATGGTGGGACCAAAATAATACTTTCTTAGTATTACTTCATCTCCTCTCTTCCTATGGGTGCTAAATTCTTGTAGAATAACCTTACTCCTACCAAGACTTGTCCTGAACTAGCTAACATCTGTCACATACACTGTGTTCCTTTGCTGCTGTGTTGCAGCACACTGGCTTGCTAGCCTCTAAGCAGAGGTTTCACACTAGATCTAATAAAAACAGTTGTAGTCTAAATGTAAATTTCTTTCTTGTTGGTTATAAACACACAACCCAGTCCATGCTTTGGTGCTTTAATTTGGTGTCAGTTGTCCTTATCAGTGACCTGATGGGGTTTTTTTCAAGTTATCAACTTACTAGCTTTATTCTTTGACTGTGTCACTCCCGGTTACAATGAACACGTCAATAAATTATAATCCTAGAGAATACATTGATATTGGATTGCATATTAAAATTTGAAAAAGTTCTTGGGCTATTAATACGTGATATGTATAGAGGTAAAATCTATGAGGTCCTATGGATAAGTACTCCTAAGGTTTCTATCTGAAGTATTACATTGTTCTTAAGATGTTGTAGTTTTGGCTAACTTTAAAATATGTTTTTCTTTTTACTAGGATCCAGCAACTGTTCTTATTTTACTGTATTCTTCTGATTGCAATGCATGTCCATTTTCCATTTTATTGGATGTCAGTATTGGCATGGTATTTTATGGATAATTGCTAGATGGATAGTCTATAGTGAATATTCTATATGGAAATTCTATAGTGGATAATATGTAAAGCACAGACAGCTCCTTGTCTTTCAGCTATCTTGTTATATGACTCCAGATAAAATTCCTTTGAAAACACAGGGATGATACTTATGTTATTAGGAAAGTGGTGATGCTCACAAAGGCCTCACAAAAAATAAGACAAACTACCATTTTTCACTGATTAGAAGAGTGTCTAAAATAATTATTGGTGGTATTTTTATTCTAAGGAATTTTAGTGTATTTAATGTGTCTTCATCGTTGTGTTGAAGGAAAGTGAGATGGCTCTAAAAGCGTGTCAGTGAATTGTCTGCAATAGCAAGCCTTGAATATTAGGAAAAGTCTGGAATGTCAGGACTGGAAATCTAGGCTTTAGAAAAGTAGAATGCTAAGAAAAGAGTGCGAGGAGTGAGCTTATGAGCAAAAGAAGAAAAATTAAATTTAAAAAAAAATTCTAATTAAAAAAACAAACAAAACACTTTAATGCAGACTTAGTATAAGCATGAGTATATATATAGAGAGAGAACTCCATATAGGAATGTAGTGATGAATCATCCAAGTGAAAATATAGACTATGACAACCTATTTATAAATATGAATACTACTTTTAATATGGTCACTTTTTCATTTCTGTACTAAAATTGCATTTTTTGTAGGTCTGTGAAAGAAAATCTTCAAAGGATGTGCTGAAAGAAGTAGCTACAAATGCACTGCTGTCTCTGTTATCTGTCAGTAAAAATGCCCAGAAATGTGCTTTGGAAGGTGAGCATTTCAAAATGTGTGTTAAATGATTTATGAATCAAATACTTGCAGGTGTTTTACTTATTATCTTTAAATCATAACGGTTTTTCTCAAAGCAAAAGACCTAGGTTTCAGTGGCAGGTTTTTTTCTGGATTTTTACAAAGAAATCTTATTAATAATTAAAGTTTTCTGCTGCAGATAAAATATTATGTTGTAGACCGTCTAAAAACTTGTGGTGAAGTTACAGCTCTTCCTTAGATTGAGAAGAGACCTGTGAGCTTTTACTGCTAATGGATATTCATCCATTTGAAACTGGAGATTTTGCACTGGCAGTATCTTCCATTTCTTGTTTTATGCCGTGCTGATACTTTTGTAGGTGAAAGTATGTCTTGTGTTCTCAGTTCTGGCTGTACCTAGACAAGATGAGACTTCATTTTCTCAGCTTTGTTCTTCCATGTCTCTTTGCTTCTTTAGTCCCACTTTACAGTTTAAGTAGGACCTTCTTCCCTTGCTGTGTGATATCTTTCATGCCTAAAGTTTTTGCAGTAGTAAACCAGCTTCTTAAAAGGCTTTTTGTGCCCTCTAGAATATAGGGGAGAGTGGTTAATTTGAATTTTCTCATGTATCATGCATTTAATACCTTCTGATCAATCCAAGTGCACTTTGTCTTGGGTAATCTCTTTTTCTTTATATATCTCAGTTGGGTATTTTTCTGCTTTTTAAACCTACACTACATTGTAATAGATAGCCTAGACATATCTGTTCAATGTCTGATCCCAACAGTAGCAGAAAACTCTGAACTTCAAATCCTGTGCTTTCTCCTCTTTCCCAGTGTATTGGTGCTGTACTCAGCCCTTGCTTCAATCAGGGTTCTTCTCTTGATGACCTACCAGATAACCTAAGATCTGACTTCCCATGAAGGCACTTCCACTGCAGGAAGTGTATCATGTTCTGTCCTTGAGCAGCCTTCAAGTCATCCTTGCTGTCATGCAACACAGATCTTAGAAAAGAGGAAGAGGACTTCTGGGATTTGAATCAATGTCCTAAAGACACCTGTAGCTCTAACATCACCTGTTCAGCTCTTAAGGGCTATTTTAAGTTACAAATGCCAAGTTCTGCACCTCAAAAGGAGCAACCCCTTACAGCAGTAGAGGCTGACTGGAGAGCTGAAAAGGGCCTGGTAGCAAACTGAATTTGAGAAGACTTAACAGCATTCTGGACTGTATTAGCAAGAACACAACCAGTAGGTCAAGGACAAAGTATCATCTTTCCTCTACTTACCACTTGTTAGACTAAATCTAGAATAGTGCATCCAGTTTTGGCCCAGTACAAGAAATGTCAACAGACTGGAGCAAGTTCAGCAGAGGGCCACCTGGGTGGTTTTGTCCTCTTGTAGATGAGAGGATGAGGGAACTGGCTATGTTCAACCTGGAGGAAAGAAGGTTTCAGGAGGACATAATAGCAGTCTTCTCATACCTGTGAGATTTGAAGAAGACTGAGCCAGGTTTGTCACAGCAGTATATGATGTAGGAAGATGAGAGCTAGACTACCTGTAAGTAAACCTTTGAAGGCAGTAAAAGAGTGGCTAGACTCTTTGGACATAGACTGTCTTTGGATGTTTTCAAGACCCAACTGGATAAGGCTGCAGATAAACCTTGCCTTTTCTTAGAGTGTACTCTAAGCAGGAGGTTGGACTATATGACCTCTGGAGGCCATCTCTTCCAATCTGAATGATCCCATGATCTAGGATCCCATGGACTAGGCCACCTAGTCCAAACCCCCTGCGATAATCAGGGACATCTTCGACTGTGTCAGGTTGCTCAGAGCCCTGTCCAACCTGTTTCCACGGATGGGGCATCCACCACTTCTCTGAGCAGCCTGTTCCAGTGTGTCACCATCCTCATTGTGAAAAATTTCTTCCGTGTAGCTAGTCTAAGTCTGCCCTCTCATAGTTTAAAATGATTACACCTTGGCCTATTCCAACAGGCTCTGCTAAAAAGTTTCTCCCCATCTTTCTTATAAGATGCTTTTAAGTACTGGAAGACTGCAGTCAGGTATTCCTGGAATCTTTTTTTCTCCAGGCTGAGAAATCCTAACTCTCAGCTTGTCCTCATAGATGTATCGCATCCTACTCATTGTTATTGTGGCCCTCCTCTGGACTCACTCCAACAGGTCCTTCCTATGCTGAGGGACCCAGAGCTGGATGCAGTACTCGAGGTGGGGACTCACCAGAGAAAAGCTGAGAGGCAGAACCACCTCCCTCAGCCTGCTGGCCATGCTACTTTTGATGCAGCCCAGGATGCATTTGGCCTTCTAGACTGTAAGTGTGCATTGCTGAGTCATGTCCAGCTTTTCATCCAACAGCAGCCCCAATTCCTCCTTGGCAGGGCTGTTCTCAATCCCTTCATCCCCCATCCTGTACTGATACTTGAGATTGACACAACCCAAGTATGGCACCTTGCATATGACCTTGTTGAACATGAGTTTCATCTGGACGCACTTTTAAGCTTGTCCAGGTCCCTCTGGATGGCATCCCATTCCTCAGACGTGTCAATTGCACCTCTCATCTTGGCATCATCTGAAAACTTACTGAGGCTGCACTCAATCCCACTGTTATTGATGAAGACATTAAACAGTATGGCCCCAGTATGGCCCATGAGGGACACCACTTGTCACCAGTATCCATCTGGACTTTGAGTCATTGATTCCTCCCCTCTGAGTGAGCATCTAACCAATTCCTCATCCACTGTACAGTCCACCTGTCAATGACATAACTCTCTGATTTAGAAGGATGCTGTAGAGGACCATGTCAAAAGCCTTACGGAAGTCCAGATAGATGACATCTGTAGCTCTTACCTTGTCTACTCATGTAGTCACTCCATGATCTTGTAGTGAGTTGAAGACTCTAGACCCAAAGAATAGAGCCTCACTCAACATTTTGGACTTTGAGTCACCTGAGCAATTGCTTTCCTTTGTCCCACCTCAGATGCAGCAAATTGGCTGTTATTAGGGAAGGATTGGGTAGTGGATGCCTTAACCTCTTGAAGCTTCACTCTTCTAAGCAGCATTATTGTAAGATATCCTGAAGAGTTATGAGTTGTTATCCTTTCATGCCCAAATCATCTTTCCCTCTCCATCTTAACCAGTCCTTCCTTTGGGCATTGCTCTCAGGAGATTTCTTGCAAGAGTGCTCAAATGTATTGCTTCTTGAGATCATTCAACAAGATGCACTTCACCTCAGAAACTGTTAGTTGCTTCCTGATATCAAGAAGTTAACAAGAAGATCATTGCCAGAAAGATATTTTGTGTTTCTTAAAATATTTTGGATTGTGAATGTAATTATAAATGTTACTGATTTTTGTCTTCCAGTTAACCTGATAGACAGCTGTATAGAAAACATGAAGCACATTCATGCACAGCTGAACTTGGATTCCCTAAAGCCTGGGAAAGCACAGAGGAAAAAGGTAGCTATAAAAACTGAAAGACTGATATGATAAGGCACTTCCCAGCTCTCTTTAGTTTTTTTTTTGGTTTTTAACTTGAGGCAGATACTTGTACCTGTCACAGACGAGACAGGGAGAATGACAACTTGTAGTAGATCTGAATACTGGAGCTTCTGTAAGATTCAGTGAGTTTAGAGCTTTTACCAACTTGATTGTCTCACATGCTCTCCCACCCAGAGGTCTTACTAGGTCTCAACTTCCTTTTCCAACATGGAGATGACTGCTACTTCAGGAATGTCAGGCAGAATGAATGTCAGATCATACTATTCAGCCTTGGTTGTTTACTGGACAAAGCCCCTGGGCATGTACTGGTGTTTTACTTCATGCATCTCTCTAGTCCTCAGGATCTTCTCCGAGTTGCGGCATTGTTTCTCTAGCCAGGATCTTCATGTTCTTCTTTTTGGGCCCATTTTTTTCTTTCAGGGACTATTTCTTTTCAGGAATCCTTTTTGCCACCAGCTTTTCATTCTGGAACTCTTAAGCTTCTGTTTACCTAAAGTTAATAATCTGTGTGTGAAGTGCAACACGTAATCAGCCTCTGAGTTACTGGTTCTATCTCATGTCTTTTCATTAATTGGATTATGTAGAACTTCTCACTTTTAGTCCACGTTATCAGAATTAGCAATTAGCCCAGTCTGGATGAAACCAGCAACTAGTAGCCTTCTGACTGAGAGTTCAGAGTTCAGTTTTAGATTCACTCACATAGACAAATATCCTTTTGTAATCTGTCAGTGTGTGTAATTTATGATATTTAGCCTTAGAGCAATATCAGAGTACTGTATTGTTTTCAAATGTAGTTGGACTTTCAGCCGTGACTTCATGGTCCTAGCCAATCCAGCTAATTTTTCCCATCTTGTTTCCACAATAATAATCTTTATTTTTCTCAAGTTTTCTCTCTCAGTGTCTTTCAGCAAGTGCTAGCCATTTTGGTTTTGTTTGTTCCTGTGTCAGTCAGTCTCCCTCCCATCCCAAAACCAGGTCCAGTCTGCTTATGCATGTAAATCATCATTTTTTTACTCTCCACTTTCTCTTATTATCTGGTTTCCAATTCTACTTTTTTTTTCTGTTCTCCTTCAAACTTGGTCTGGACATCTCAGTTTCTTGTCATCAGACTCAATTGTCCCTGGTTTTAACTTTTTGTCAGTTTCTTTTTAAACCTCATACTTGTGGTCCTTCTACCACCTGCACTTTCAGTTTCTTTTCTCCATTCACAATTTTTTTATTTAGCCTTTTTTTTTTTTAAGCTTCCTTCCAGTTCTTCCAGACTCTCACATTACCCAACTCTTCTTCACCACATCTAGATGTAAATTATGTCCTACATCATACAATACTTTCATAAGATTTTTGTTGCTTTCTGCTAGTTTTCTGCTGCTTTCTTTCAAGAGAATTATTAAAATACAGGCAGTAAACTCTGCTGTCAAGTTTGATATTTTGTCCGCTCCCATAAGGCAGAAATTGCAGAAAACATCTTTCTGCAGATTATTTCTGCATTTCTTGAGCTCAGTAGTATTTTCTCTGAGGTTTTGGCACAGACTTTAGCTTTGATTTGTGAGAGTGTAGAACCGTGTTTTATAACAATGAACTCTTAAAAAAATTTGAGTTTGACTCTGACATTTGAAGACTACAATATTTTTTTTTTTCTTGAGAGCTCCTAAACATCTCTATTATCCCTTCTTCAATCGTTGAAAGCGGAAAGGTGTCCTGCCCTGGATATGTCCTGTAAGGCTGAAGTCAGCTAGTTCTTTGTAGTTGTTGGGTTGAGAAGAAGGAAGCTAGGAATATATGCTCCTCTGTTAAACATAGAAGGAATTTCAAACTTGAAAACAATTGAAGGAAGGGAGCCCCTTAGACAAGTCAGAAAGACTCTTTATGTTTAATTAAAAATTCTCTGAGAGATTTGCAAAAAACTGCATGACAGATATCCCTGCTGAGCTGGGACTGTAGGTTGCTTCGTCACATGTAAGCATGACATTCATCATATTTGGTATATAATGACAAACAATTTCATGTGAAGGAAACTGGGACATTGCTTTCACAGCAGAATTAGCTGATCATTCACAAAACTGCCCCTCAGTGCACTTGGAGGCACAGCTCTCATAGGGAACTTAGAAGAGCTTCTTTTCTTTCTCTCTTTTTTTCTTTTAACTGTTGGGAAAATTGTGTTTGACCTAGCTTCATTCTCAGGGCAGCTGATGTGTTTTAGCTGATATTCCATTTCTTTCGCAGGAATTAATGTTATGCTAACCAAGAGGATGAAAAGTATTTACAAATAGCCAAGCTTTCAAAAAAGCTGTTAAAATAGGATCTTAGTAAAATCAAGGTATCCTAAAATAAATAAATACAATGGCACCATCAATGCAACCCATAACTTTTTCAACCTCCTAGAAGTTTATACATTAAATATGAGTTGTAGCTTCTGGCATTCTAGTGCTATTTTATTTATTGACTGAATTAATACATAGGGAATTCCTTGGAAGAACATCTTGGAGTTAGCATTTTATTTGGCTAAAAATGAAATAAACCAGTTATAAAATGTATTTTTAGTGATGATTTGTATGTTTCTTCATCTACTACACCTGATTTTCATTAACATTTTGGGGATAGACTGTTACTTCATCTCTAAAAGTCATCCAATGTGCATATCATTATTTATAAGCACACATTATTGCTTCACCTTGTCTGAGATTAAGCATGAATCCCATTTTACATTTTTGTTCCTTTATAAGACAGAAATAGTATTGTATGGTGAACAAGAGTGTTGGAATCTGATAATTTTTCATAAGTGGTTTAGTGTGTCAACCTTTTAGAAGTTAGGTCAGCCATCATTAGCCTCTAGTGTCACAGTTTTATCATGAAGATGGATTTTTTTGTTTACTTGTGTACTTGAATCTCAGTATAGTATCTCGCTGTCCAAAGATCTGTATTTATCTTTATAATATTCTTATCAGGTTGGAAGCTATTTCCTTTTTTAAGGATAGGGAACTAAGACCCTGGGAATATAAGAATGGATTAGTCTGACCAAATGTAGAGATCTTCAAGACAGAGCTAGTTTAACCTTGTTTTTATCCAAGGGAAAAAAAAAGGTACTTCTAGGGAGTGATTAATTTTACTTGTTTTAGATGTTTACTTTAGAATGGAACCAAATACTTGGAAATGTTCCCCTCCATTCTTCATTGTTGTAAGAGGAATGGAGCTCTACATTATAGATCCCTGCATTTGGTCAGATTGGTGCCCCTAGAAATAGTATCTATGGGTTGTCAGAGGAATGAGGATGATTCTAAGTAACTTGTTATAAATGTCTTCAGTAAATGTGCTTGAAGCTAGCTGAGATGAATCCTACCTGAGATCAGAAAAAAGCTGTAGAAGAGATGTGACCCAAATGTTGATGCCTTAGATTTGCACCTCTCCTTAGACATCTCTTTCCTCCTTGTACAAAATTCATTCTGGTCTGATGTTGATGACTTCAATTATTTTTCTCTGGATAGGAGGATAACCTTCTCAAGGAGTTAAAGTGTTCTATGCAGCTCCTCAGAAACTCTCTTTTTCAAAATGAAGAATGCAAAGTAAGTGTTCTTATACTGAAGCAATGTGAGCACATCCATTTAGTGAATGAAGATAATTTTTTTTCTACTTTGAAGTTATTTTCAAGCTGGCTAAATTTAAGTTTGATATTAATGGCAGGAAATGCTTCAGATTTCATTATTACTCCCAGTTTCCAAGAATATTTCATACATTCATTAGGAACTCAGTGTTCTTATTGAAACATCATCTCCCAATGGTTTCAGATGGCTATTGTCTTTTATATCTGCTTTCTGTTTTGCTTAATTCAAGAATTTTACTTTTCAAAGCATATAATACGAAAAGTGGATGTGGAGAAAAGTATTAGAGCCACCAGAAAAGCACACAGAAATACACTTCAGATCTTGGAAAGATTTTCCTCTCCTTATTACCTTTCCCTGTCTGAGAGAAAAAAAAAAAAAAAACAACTAAAAAACCCTGTCCCAAACAAACAAAACCAAAGAAAAAATCAAATACTAAATAATAATTTGCCCTTTACTTTTCTTTATCTGAAAAGTAAGTGCAGTAATTCTCCAAAACAGTTTTGTTTTCTTGATTTTTTAAAAATAATTTTTCTTGCTCAGAATCTTGAATTTCTTCTTTTCACTTCATGTTATTTGTCTTTTTCTCTTTTCAACTATTTTTCTTTTCAACTTCAGTTCTGCCTACCTACTTTTTCCACAGGAAAAATACTACATTATTTTTTTTCCTTTTTGCTTGTGTTCTTTCTTTCTAATCACTGCTCTTCCTCCTTCTTCTTGCTGATACCCTTCACACATTTATTTTCATTTTCTCTTTCACGGTTTAATTTGCCTTGGCATTGTGTTACTTGTGCTATTTATACAACTTGTTCTACTTTTAGCAAATACATTAGTGGAACCACAAGATTTCCTGACTTTCCAGAAGTACCCCTTTTCTAAGGCATATGTTAGCATCCCTTTTATATAGAGAACACCTGTGTCTGAATAAGCCATCTAATGATCCCTAAGGTCCCCATAACTTGGTTGCACCATAATCTCAGTTAATATTATTTTGGAATCTTTTTCTTACTTTGGTCAGGGTCTGTAGAGGCAATTGCTTGGAGAATAGAAGGAGGTTGCTGTTGATAACTGAAGATTTCTGTTGTTTACTCTGTACACAGTTACACTCTTGTATTTCTGTCCTTTTTGAGTTCTGATAATTACTTTAGTTGGACTTGAATAAAACTAAAATAGAGAGCTCTTGAACAATCACATTTGGAATTAGTAAATCTTTACTTTTGTTTGCATGTCCCTCAGGAATTAAAATGTGCTGGTTTTGACTGGCATAAAGTTAATTTCATTGGTGTTGAAATGAGGTTGTCAGTTCTCTGCACAGTCTTTTAAACCATAAGATAAAAATACGCTTTTCTCATTCTATACTTCATTTTCAAAGTATTTAAGAAGTTTAAATTCTTCCTCATGTTCTTGTAGATGGCAGCGCTTAAAGCTCATCTTCTTCCTGTTCTGCATTCACTATGGCCGTGGTTTTTAACAGATGATTCCTCAATGCAAGTAGCTCTGCATTTGCTTTGTGTCTACACTGCAAACTATCCTGCAGGTATGAGTTACTTTGTGATGTAAAACATCAAAATATTTTACCAGACTAATTAAGATGGAAAAGCATAATAAAAGGAAAAGTATGTTTATTGCTATGATAAGAAGGAAGTATAAAAGCACTGGTCCATCAAAGTCTATCAAGAGTTTTGATTTTAATATATTCAAAACTTTTGTTCATATCCTGTTTCACACTGTTGGATTTAGCAAAAGTACAGTTGTACTAAAGGATTAAATAGCATTTAATTGAAACCATTATGTCTGAAGATTTCAGTGAATGTCCTACCAAGCTGAATAGTTATATTATAGAAGTACTACTTTCAGAATTCTTTGATAGAGAACAGTGTATCAGTACTTTATACAGTTTGTACTTTAGTCCTTATTGAGAACATTCTGGTTTTGAAATAGTCAATAATCAAATTTAATTTTGTATTAAATTTTTTCCATTTAATTATGCCTTGGACTCAGTAGCTTGCATTTGTATATTTTTCAAAAGGATTCTCTTCTTCATTTGAGCAAACCTTTTATTTCCACTGGTAATTATCCCCACTGCTAGAAACTGATCTTTTATCTAGTATGGATTTTTCTCATTCAATATCCTCGTTATTTACTCAGATAATGATTTGCTAGTGGCTTGAAGAGATATAAAGTGTCTGTTCATTTCTCCTGGTCAAAATACCATAAGTGTTAGCAAGGTTTAAATATATTAACTGAAAAATCTCTAAGCTTCTTTCACTCTTTTTCTTTTTTTTTAAGTTAATGTCTCCTGACCATAAATGGTCTTGCAACTGCTTTTTTTCATAAAGAATTTTTTTTTTTAATATGGACTGAAGAAAGGTCAAATGTGTATTAGACAACCACATGGTGCAAAATTTAAATATAGTGTCCTGTGTGAGAAATCAAGCTGATGTTCTGGTGGTCTCCCTTGTTTCTTAACTCTGAATGACTCTAGGCTGCATTTTTATTTTCCTGGCCAATTAAAGCAAGTATTCTCTGATCAGTAATGTTTTTCCTTCCTGTTCAGAATAGCTCGTTTATGAAGTGTCCCAAATTTACCTACTCTGAACTGATTAACCACTCCTCCTCAGTTTAGTCAAAGAAATGCATGTAGATATTGTCTCATTTTTGCTTACTTTTGCCATTTCAGAATTTACCCTTGTTGCAGGTGTCAAATGGCACTAAATGAAATGTTTGTATTTGTGCACAAATATCAGGTTGATAAGATAGTTTTTCCCTTCCACTGTATTCATTTGAGCTTGTAGCTCTTTGGCATAGGATTGTGCATGCTACTGTTCTACAGTGTAATGACAGGTGCAGACAGTGGTTTTATTTCTCCGAAAAATATTCTCAAAAACTCACATGATTATACAGAGACCTCTTTTTCCGGAACCAGTTTCAGAGGATCCTGTCAGATACTGTTGCCAAATAATTGTATAATGCTTTATATACAATGTTTTGGTTTTTAAGGAAACACTCTGAGATGGAGCAATGCCTTCTATTTAACAGCAGAATTGCCTCTTAAATTCTAGAACAATAGAACAGTAGATGCCTGTTCCAGTAAACTGTCACATTCAGACAGGTTTCTGTTCAAAGCATGTCCCATTGACTTCATTGTGGTTCAAAGAAAAGGTGCATAACAAATCCTTTCAGAAGTTTCATTTCAATCTCTGAGCTGCTAGATGCTCTTTCTGTAGATTTTTGTTTTAAATATTTATCTGCATTTCTAATATGATAAATGTTTCATTGCTTTAAGGTTGTGCTTCCCTTTGTTGGGCCAACAGTGGACAATCATCTCTTCCATCTGCACGCGGTGCAGCTGGCAATTCATTAATGCATAACATCTTGAAATTGGCTTCCCAAGTGTCAAATGATAACAGCCCAGTTCAGCAGGTGGTCTTTTGTCTAATTTCTAACCTTGCTCTCTCTCATGACTGTAAAGGCATTATTCAGAAGGTAAGTAAATAGTATTCTTGATTTTAGCAATGTGATGGATGTAGTTTCCTTTTTAATGAATGCTCGTATTTCAATAGGGAGTGTCCTGTGATCATATAGAAGTGCTTCTGCAGAAATCTAAACCTTTTTGTCTTCTCAGTTGCCTTACTGTTCCCTAAGAGCAGCATGTAATTCAGTCATATTCACAGTCTGGACAGAAGCAACATATGGAGCAGGACAATTTTTGATAGAGCCTTTTTATAACCTCTTATTTTCAGTGGGGTGTAAAATTTTTAATACCCATATATATTGATGGCCATCACTAGTGGATCATGAAAGTGAACTTGCAGTAGAACAAACTGCATGTGAGTAAACAAGAAATTAAACATTGCATAAATCATTAGGTATACCGTGTGAAATATTATGAAAGGTTTAGCGAAGATGTCCTACATGTCAGTAATTGGATATTAGATAGAAATCTATTCTTATTACACAACGGTATGTAGTCTTTCCTTTTTTACATTTATATATAGAATGATTCTTACTCTGTTTTATCAAATGTTCTTTGAAAAATCTGTTTCTCTTAAACTTTGATAATTTAAATAAATTCAACACCTTGAAAAGTCATACCATGTAGAATGTTAGCTATAGTAGTGACATGATAAGCTAACACAAAAGAAATTATAAAAAGTGTGTTTGTTTTAGCATATTTTATAGTAATTTAATTATTACAATAATTTCTTTTGATCTCTGTTACTAATGTTCTGTGCCTGGACCTGATTACCTGTTAGAAAATGAAGGGGGAAACATGATCTTTTTGTGATGCTAATTATATAAAACCTGGTCATAAAGTTACAAAATGGCTAATAATCAAACTTATGGATGAAAACAAAGAGTTTTAGATCTTTTCTGTAGCAGCTGTTACATTCTCTGAATTGTTTTTCCTTTTGCTCTCTTCAGAGTTTCACTCTAGTGTGATAGTCTTTGTTTTCTCTCCTGAGCTCTCCTTTCATAAGTGTAAGCAATGTTGAATAAGTAATTCCATCTGTGAAAATTAAATTACCAATATTATGTTCACATGATGTAAACCACAATGACTTTGTATGCTCAGTTGTTTACTTTTTACCAGATGCTTTTATATGTTGTTGAAGTTCAGTGAGGTTGGTAATATTTAGTCAAGGACTTTTTCATCATAGGAATTGATGTTAGAACATCTCCCTCTTGCAACAAAGGGAAAGATTTTTTGCCTGCTCAGAATCTCCTTAAAAAGCTGAGATAGAACTGTGCATTGATGTGAAATATGTCTTTTCTTGAAGTCTTGCAAAAATGGAGGACATTCCTATGGCTGTCAGTGAAGGGAGGAGTGGTGCTGTAGGTTCTTATGAATTCTATGATATCTGTAACATTTGCTAATAATACGTGCAATAATAAATGCGAAATCAAGAATACATTATCTAAGTAGTGCATTGATTCACTTAAAATATTTCTACCTAATTCTTGAGCAGAAATGCAAAGTGCAAAACAAAAAGCTTATGTAGTGGTGACAATTAGCCTTCAAAGAAATATATTGTGTTGGGTCAACTTTCTTATGTCTACATCGATAAATTGTTATAGAAGAAAATTTATTTTACCATACTAACTTTCTAACCAAGTAGATTCTTTTTTATATGTAATTTTTTCAATAATCCTTGACTAATAATGGGTTGTCTGAAATAGGTAAATGAAATACTAGTTTTTGGTTAAGTACATAGATTGGAAAGTCAAACAGCAGCAAGCAAGCCATGGAATACTATAAATTCTAACATCCTTTGTCTTCCTTCTAACAGAGTAACTTCCTGCAGAACTTTTTGTCTCTTTCATTACCAAAAGGAAGTAATAAAAATCCTGGTAATGTGTCTACTCTTTGGCTAAAGCTGCTACTGAACATATCTTTTGGAGAAGATGGACAGCAGATGGTCATGAAGATAAATGGTTTTTTAGACCAGATTGTGGAAATGTGTAAATACAAACACAAGAGCAGCCAACATCTGGCACTTCTTATTCTACATAACATATGTTTTAGTCCAACTAATAAACCAAAGATATTAGGTAATGGTAAGTATCTAAAGGGTATGCATGCTGTTGTACTCTGAGAATATTGTGGCTTATAGAAGACCATATTTTCATTGCAGTCTGGGTTACTGACCAAAAACTCAATGTTGCTTTTTAGAAAAGCATTTTTATAAAAATTATTTTTGTAGAAGTGGTTACAGAGCATGTATTTTGGCAGAGAGGCAATTAAAATAATACATAATAAAAAGAAAAGCAAAAAAGTAGTTTTAAAAAGAAAATCAAGATCCTTTGTGAGACAGATCATTTGGATATAGTAACACATGAATGAAAGGATTTTTGTAGTTTTCTCAAACAGCTAGTTTTTCAGCAGGGATTGAAGGATTCTTTGTGTCAGTTTGAAATGACTGAAGGTCCTGTCTTTCAGATGGACAAAACCTTGTTGGCTCCTGCAAGTCATGGATGTTGAGACAAACTGTTTTGTGTCCTGTCATGTGCAGAAAATATTTATGATAATGATAAGGTTATGATCATGGCTTATATATTTAATGTAACAACATGCACAGAACTTTTTTTTTTTTGGTTTTTTGTAAAAGGCAAACTGTCCTCCATTTAATTGCAGAGAGAATGCTCCTGTGTTTAAGTCTCAGCAGATTTTCCATAGTGTCCATGCTTTTTATTTTTTTCTAAGAGTTTTAAGGATTTACTGCCTTGATTAAGCATACTTTATTCAGTTACATAATCTGTGAATTTTTGTTGTGAAATGAACAAGCAAACTGGAAGAGTCTGGCTTCAGAGCAATGATAGAAAATTAAGGCACCTACCATGGGGTGGCAAATATTTCTCATTGGTTGCAAATCATCTGCATAATAAGTATGAAGGAAAATAGAAACATCTTCATATCCATCCTGATGTGTGTCTAATTGCAGCTACTGGGAGTTATAAAACAGTTTCATGGCTTACTCAGTCCCTATTTGTAGCTGATGGCTGTACATAATGTGCATGTTTTATTACCAATGGCTTAATTTTTTAGCATTACTTGTCTTTTGTTTTGCTATGTTGTTTTCAATACTTCTTTCAGTGTAGTCTGCTGATTTCATGAGCATATTGAAATTTAATCGATAATAACGTTTCTGAAATTCCTCTGCCATACCAATACTTGTCATAAAAATAAGTATACTCCAAGCATCAATATACTGAGGCATGTAAATATATTCGTGTGCTTTTGATTATATTTTCTAGATGCTTTTGGTTTAATTTCTTTTTATTTCTCTCACTAGATCAAGCAATTGCAGTACTGTCTGCCTGTTTGGAAAGTGACAGTCCTGCTGTACAGAGAATAGGAGCAGCTTCGCTGTGGGCTTTGCTTCACAACTATCAGAAGGTTAGTATTTGAGAAATGCTTGAAAAAATTGTCATGTTATACTTTTATGCTGTAAACAATAAGCTCTAAGTAAATAGAATAAAGTTTACAGTAGTCATTTGATTTTATTTTAATCGCATAGCGGCTGAGTCTAGGAGATTAAACAACGTGGTAAAGAAGCAGCTTGTCCTTTAATTTATGACAGTTTCTATAAATGCAATCTGCATGATGACATAGTCATATGTTAATTCTAAAATTCCTACGTCTCCTGTTGAATTATTATAATTTTTTAAACTTTGCTATTGAAATGTGATTGTGTGGGAAAGAAAGTAAGCTTGTTGTATTTTGTGTGTTTGTGTGCTACAGGCAAAAGTGACTTTGAAGAATCCATCAATAAGGAGAAGAATAGATGAGGCTTATTCTTTAGTGAAGAAAAGTAAGTCTTACTGCCACCTAATGCTAATTCTTTATTTTTCCATCATTAAAACATTTAAATTTATATCATCACTGTAAGTTTTTGTTGTGCTACAAGTTTTTGAAAGGATACTTTTATCTCTGAAATTACAAATAGCAATATGGTTTATGGTTAGGCATCTTATAAATACACATAGAGAAAAATGCCTCTTGGTTAACAACCTGTAAATGAGACCCTGGGTAATTGCTAAGGTTAGTTTCTACACGTAGGTCTGATCATGCTTGCAACAAAATTCTTTATTTTCACAGTACAGTTCTGTGATAATTCTCTAAATTTAGTGATAAGAAAAACTTTTCTTTTAGCACTGACTTTGCCTGACAGTGCTCAGACTCAGTGTTGAGCTTCATAGAGAAGGGATCAGAACAGAGCCCTTGTTCCAAGCTTAAAAGGAGTAGCATGAGTTACCTGACATTCTGAAAGCCTCAGATTTTTGTTCTAGTAACTGAACGTAAGAACTGTTTGAATAGCTTCGATACAATAGGTTCAGCTGAAGAACATTCATCCTGAAAGGTGTTTTGTTCAAACACTGGTATGTAGCTGGAGCTTCAGTAGCTAATAATGGGGTTATTGGTTGTTAGTCACATCAAGACTGATTTTGAAAGGACACGATCATGTCTCATTTTAAGCCAATGAGATTTCCTACTAACTTTAGTTGTTCTATAGATATACTCAAATAGGTTTATCAGTTGAAGGGCTTATAAAACGAGGTTTCCATAGTATTTTGCACAACAGAATTGCAACAAACTTTCTGTCTACATTTGCCATTCTTGGTATCCTAGTAAGGAGAAGATGTGTTTTTCACAGAACATCTCATGATAATTCTTCCTGTACTGTCACACAAATCTACTGATTTTGTGACTGTACTGTTGTTTCAAACAGCCTTTACGAAGTCAATCATTAAATATTACAATACATTTTATATACTGATAATATATTAATAAACAGATATGTTTGTATTGTTCTTTATAGCATAGCTACTACCACTGATCAGAGACTTTTCAAAATGCTATGTTGAATCAACAAGGTTGAAATATGCAGCTTTTACAGACTAGCACATCATAACATTAATCCCTATTTATTTGTGTTCTGCTTTAGAACATAAGGTCCTAGACTGAACTATTGATTTTTAATTCAATAAACATTTGCATATCAAAATATGGAGTATAAAAGATTTTATGCTGTAATTGTTGCAGCTTACATTCATGTAATGTATCAACAATATTGTCATTAATATCTCCCTGCATTAAGGTTCTCAACTAGCCTATGCTAGTAAAGCGTTGATCACTTAATGGTGATAATTAGGCTAAAACGATAGATTGTTCTTGGAGTGCAGAATTTTTCAACATGGCTATTGTTCTTTGACATTTCCTGCTTTGTCCTACCCAGAGAGAAAACCAAAACAGACTTTGCAACATTAAATCCTAGTATTTGATTTACTACTCATAATACAGAAGTTAAGGTCATAAAAAACCATTAATTATAGCAAGATACTTGGAAAAGTAATTTTGTATTAAATATCAACTAGAAATTCAAATCTTTTTTCTTTCTTTTAGTTTCTCCACAGCCACAAGAAAATGAACTACATGCCTACTATGTAAAATGCTTAGAGAATATAGTGCAGCTTCTTGATTGTTAATGATCATCAGTTGACTTCTCATGTTGAAATTGAACAGCTTGTTCAATGGGAGCCTGAAATTTAAAGAAAGCACTTCTGATTCACAGTTCTGTGGTTGCAGCATATGTGCTATGGAAGAAATTTATGAAGCCTTTGAGGAAGGAGAAGGAGTTCATTGCTTTGAACCAAAGAAATTGCACTGTATGTGGTTCAAACTATTTATTCTGTAATCCCAATGGGAAATTATAATTATACTACTCTGTAAAGTATGTATGCATAAGAAGGAAGGTATAGGGGAAAAGATGTGAAAAATCAATAATTTTCTTAAATTATGCATTGAAATTGTTACTGTAAAGTATTAGAATTTCTGGTTTGGATTGTTCTTAATAAAGGGGTTTTTAATTGAGATCAGCATTGCTGTTGGTGAATTGTAATTTTTAATGTTGCAGGTGTGAACAGTGTGGTCAAATTCAAGAACTGAGAATGTCGGCAGTTGTGGTGTGTTATACATGTTAGATTCAGAGCAAAAAGGGGTGTGTTTTAGTTTTGAAGATGGTTTCAGTTCAAACTAGTGCATTTTTTTGAGATGCTAACAATTGAAAAAGAGCTCTCAATTGCTGATATTACAGATGACAGTTATGTTAATATAGCAGTTTATTCAGGATATGAGGTGTATGCATCCATTTTAGTTATGTTACAACACTGTAGAAAATATTTGGGAAAAAAATCTGCTGGTTTCTAGTTTATAAACATTTAAAATCTTTTGCTTGAGGCAAACTCCCCTCTATTATCCAGACACATGTTGTCTTTGAAGTGTTATTGTATAACTATTGTCTTAAATTTTTCAATATTCTATGCTGAAAGTTTGAGGGAAAAATACTTTGGTGTCTGAACACAACAGTTTTACTGACCATGCTTCTGGAGTGTCTAGCAGGGTGTTTTAATTTCTTTCAACACATAAAGGTTTTGTTTTATGTCAGGGTCAGAGAGGATTGAGCTAATTCAAAGCAAAACCTGAATAACACCTCTAAAAGTTATTGCAAGGCCATGTCTACCTGTAATTAGTCTTTTCTTCCTAACCAGGTGTTTTTGACTGAGGGATTTTTGTTTGTTTGTTTTGCAGTGCTTGTAAATTATTCAACTGACCTTGTGATACTTATGGCTGGATTAAGTCGTTACTAGAAATATAATTATCATCTGATCTCCCACCCCTCCAAACAAAAAGCAGGGCCTGATTCTTTCCCACTTGCTGTGTGGTGTGATAGTTGTATTTTGCAAAGTGCTTGTTAAATGCTGTCATGCTCATCCTGTAGTATTGCAGAAGAGTCAGCTGCAGGGCAGGAGGACTTCAACAGCAGGGAGCTCTGCAAATCGGCATTTCCTGTCTGGGCTTGATGGGAAGATCTCTTCCCCTCAGAGTAGTGGATGCAGAGTCTCTTCAGAGACTTATGTTTCAGCATATTTGACCCCAATGATCTTTCTCATAAATTAGTTTCTAAGTCAAGATGCAGATTGTTTGCCGTTTTTTCTGTTTCAGGGAGAGAAAAAATGAGAGTACACAATACCAAATGATTTCTAATGAAAGTAACCAGTCCCTCAAGGATTGCAAGAGCTCATTCAAAGTGTAGATATACATATGGATTTTGTGGGGTGAAATAGGGCTCCAGAGTTGCATGACTTCATTAAATGCAAGTACAGTATAATACCACTGAAGATCTGGATGCTTGTTTTCTATTGCATATTTCTATTTTACTAAGCTGTACAAGTTCTTGAAGAAACTATTCATATTGAAAAATTTGGATAAATTGCTAATACATTTGTTGTTGCAGTAAGCCTTGGTGCAAGTGCTGTGTTTATCTCAAAATAAGCATAAATCTAACTGCTATTTTCTTATTATTTTGCAACATTTGGCAGTTGTGAAAAGCAACTGTAGCAATGGCATAAGTAAATAATTCTGTTTGCTATTCTGGAGAATCAAAACAATTTTTAACCTCTAAGGGCTATATAATCACATTGTGAATGCTTAAAACTTTTTCAATATTAAGGAAAGGGCTTTACATATTTATTTAAAGGACAACACTGCCTTCATCACCTTTTTCCTTGAAAATTGGGGACATACAGTGGCTGCATCCTGTCTTTCTGCATGTTAACAAAGTGAGCTATAAAACATATATGACCATAAAATTTCTGGTACTTAGACTAGCATAAATAGCCTCACAATAACCTTTAGTCTTAATAGCTTTCATGAAGGAAAATGAAAATATTTAGACCTCGTTCACAGTTAAACTCAATTTCAAAATTTTGGAGATCCATCTGTCTTGAAGGATGGGGTAATTTATCATGTTTGTGTTTTCAGAGAAAATTAAACCCTAAAATACCTTCACATTCTAAAAGCTGTAAAATCATTTCTTACTCTGCAGAGGAAAGTGCAGTTAAAGTGAAGATGGATTCCCTGAATAGACTACAGAATTTTAAAAGGTAATATTCAACTTCCATCTAGTTTGCCTAATAAAAGGCATAGCCATGCAAGTTAGGAGTCTCTCGAAAATCCTTATCCAGGAGAATACAATTACCACTTGCACTAAGTGCAGATATATCATGTTCTTACTTGGTTGCTTTATCTTTTACGATAAGCTTGTAATCAAGAAAAAGGTTATTAAATTCAAAAGAGGTAAGTGCATAAAATCCACTAAAAATGAGGCTTTCAGATTTTTTTAAAGACGGATGTGTCATCTAGTGCATGTTCAAATCTTTCAAAGAAATAATTTTCACTTGAGTGGTAAAAAATTGTAGATTGAACTTAAATCATTTAGTTTTGATTGTGTGTGTTCATGCAAATAGAGACATTAAGCCATGACTTGCTGATGAAGTTTTCAAACCTTTGAGTAATAGATTTTCAAGCCTACTTGAAAATCCTCAGACAAAGTATTTCATTTATGAGAAAGGAACTGTTTTGTGCTCTTCCAGCAATTTGGACCTATGGATTCTCCCCACTCAGCAACTACACAGCCCCGGATGGAGTTTTTTGTTGGTTCCCCTCCATATCAAACATGGAAATTACAATTATGGGCTTGTGGCAGCAGTACTGATGAGACTGGGGAGAGGAATTTTCTATACTGACACTTTGGCCCAGCATTTTATAAGCATTTACCTTCACAGTAAAGTAGAAGCTACTGTGACAGCTTTTGAAATCTGCTTGTCCTTCAGAGAAACGTTTTACTGCCTTCTAGGTGGAAAAAAAAGTGGTTAGCAGGCACATGAAGATTGCTGTCCACTGGGAAGTCTAGGGACACTACAGTTCACTTGAGTTTTCTTCTGGCTGCAAAAAATAAAGATGATTCCTTCAACTCTTTCTCCCGGATGACTCCTAAAGTAATCATTTATAGCTACACTGCTGTGATAGCTGTCATACTGCCTTTACTTCAGGATAGAGACAGAGTTGTGGTAAATATAATTTCACGGCACTTCAGTCCTTGGGGGCTCATCTCTTGGTTCCCAGGTTGTGCCGTGGAAGATGTGCCTTCTACATTTATCACCGCCTCATCATCATCTTTTGGTGATTAGCTGACTTCATTCAACAATTCTCTGTGGCCTCTTGAGTGTTCTCAAGACCTGGTTGGTCTCTCTGTTTTGTTAACCCAAAAGGATTTGGCCCCTTAGATGAGGGTCAGTCTGTGCCATCCATCCTGGGTTCCAGCTATTCTTGGGCACATCTTAATTTTATAATTAGTGTTTTGGGTGCTGAACATCATCAGCAGGGATTTTACAATTCAATTTGGTATTCTGCTGCATGTTCCTCTCCACCCTTTCAACCCTATGTCAGCCACCACAAGATTTTTTCAAGGTAAAAAAATACATGGGAAAACAGATCTCGATTTTACTGGAAGAGAAGATTCTCACAGCACCTGGTTTTCTGCATCCAAAATGGAGACTGTCAGTCTGTGTTGGATTTACAGGAAGCTTATGTGCTAAGGTTCACAAATGTACTCATTCCTTATAAGCACACAGACCTATTTTGAACAATCAATCTGGATGTTACGTCGTCATTCCAGCTTCTTGCTTGCTTGCCAACAGCACTATAAATTTGTACATTTTTAGATCTAAGTCCTTAGCGTTTACTATGTGCACGCAACTCTTTGCTGAGCAGAAATGGAATTTTAATAGGAATCAATACTGCATATGATACTGTCATGTTCAAAATGGAAATGTTGGGAGAGAGAGATTTCAATAAATAGATGATGAAGCTGTTTGGAAACAAGTTCATTTTTTATTCTGCAAAATATTTATGTTTCCACTTCAGCTGAAGGTACAAAGAATCTACTTTATAAAGAAATAAATATATAAATATATTTTATTAGCATAACATTTTATGGGTTTTTCCTGTATTTTAACATGTTTCTATTTTTTCAGGAAATTCTAATAAATTTTTATTAACTTCAGTGCTAATGTTTTTCTGCTTTTATTCTGTCTCTTTTCCTGTGTTGTGGATCACTGACACACCATTATCTACCTTTTAAATCCAATAATGCATTATTTAGAGCCTAAAAATGTAAATTTTTCTGCCCAGGGATTCTGTTGAATACATGAATCTTGTATTTCATTTGACGTTTCTAATCCTTAATATGAACAATTATGTCATTGTTATCAAACTAATCTGAAATAAAACACTTATTCTTTCAAAATTAAATAAGAAAAAACCATATTTCAATATTCCTTGGCTTTTTATTGAAAATTACATGGTTTATTATAATTTTTATTGTCCTTTGTTTTTTTAAGTAGCATCTGTTGTTTCTTCTACTTTCCCCACCTTAAGACCAATATTCATGTGAATTTACTGACAACTGCTATCAAATGCAGCTGATGATTCTTCAGAAGCTAGCAGGTATCTTGGTCTGGGTTTACAAAGCATGGGTAATGCATGCAAGCTCCTTTTTATATCTCTAAGCTGTCAGATATGCCACTGCAACTTAGAGAATGTGCTTTTCTCTGAAAAAAGCTGAAAACTTTGCTAACGTTGCTTCCTTCCCGTGCAAATCAAGTGAAATCATTAGAATTAATAGTTGTGACCATTACATATCACAAGTGAAAATATTTTATTAATGCTAAATTACACATATTAAAAGTAGTGCAATGTTCTAAGTACTTTACACAATTGTATCACTGTGTGTGAAGTGTTTTAAACCTGCAAGCGAGATTTCTTTGTTTATATTGGAACATTTGTTTAATAAGCATTTTGTAGAAAACAAAACATTCTCAAATGTGGAATCTGATGGAGCTGATTACTCAATGGGTAACAATGTGGCTGGATGGCTGGACCCAGAGAGTTGTGCTTAATTGAGCTAAATGCAGTTGGTGGCCGGTCTCTAGTGGTGTTCCTCAGGGCTCAGTTTTGAGGCCAGTCCTGTTTGATATCTTTACTTATGATCTTTACTCATGATTATTCATGGTGATTGAGTACACCCTCAGTAAATTTGCAGGTGATGTTAAGTTCTTGATCTGCTCGAGGGTAGGAAGGCTCTGCAGAGAGACCTGGACAGCCTTGATCAGTAGGCTGAGGACAACTGCATGAGTTGGCAACAAGGCAAAGTACTGGGTCCTGCACTTGGGTCACAGCAACTCCATGCAGCACAACAGAACTGGGGCTGAGTGGCCTGGGAGCTGTTTGGGAGAAAGGAACTTGGGGGTCTTAATTGACAGCCGGCTCAATATTAGCCCAGGTGGCCAAGAAGGCCAATGGCATCTTGGCCTGTATTAAGAATAGTGTAGGACAAGGGAAATGATTTTCCCCCTGGACTCAGCACTGGTGAGGCTGCACCATGAGTACTGTGTCTAGTATTAGGCCCCTCACTTTTAAAAGGACATTGACGTGCTGCAGCTTGTCCAGGGAAGGGCAACAAAGCTTGTGAAGGGTCTAGAAAACTTGTCTAATGAGGAATGGCTGAGGGAGCTGGGTTTGTTTAGTCTTGAGAAGAGGAGGCTAAGGGAGGACCTTATCACTCTCTACAGCTACCTGAAAGGAGGTTGCAGTGTGGTGGGGGCTGGTCTCTTCTATGATGCCTGCAGTGAGAGGACCAGAGGAAATGGCCTTAAGCTGAGACAGTGGAGATTCAGATCAGATATTAGAAAAAATAATGTCACTATTAGTGTGGTCAGGCACTCTGCGGAGATGGTGGAGTCACCATCCCTGGAGGTGTTCAAGAGGTGTCTGGATCTGGTGCTGGGTGATGTGGTTTAGTGGTTTAGGGGTTACACTGGCAGTTCTGGGTGGATGATGGACTTGGTGATCTTAAAGGTCTCTTCCAAATTTGATGAGTCTATGATTCTATTCTAAAGGTCTCTTCCAAATTTGATGAGTCTATGATTCTATTCTAGGATTCTATGATTACGAGTAGTCTTCTAGTATCTTGTGTGCTATTTTGTTTACTTGGGCAGTGAGAGACTTTATGGGATATGGTGGAAAAAAACTCAAACTGAACCGCTTTATGAACTGAAATAAGCAATATCCTCAACTTGATAGCTATTTCACTATAAATTTTTTCTGCAAGCAAACTACCTCAAGTCTGGCAGAGCTGAGAACACAATCCATGAGGATAGTATTGAAACTAACTTTGAAGTGACAGGACAGACAGCATTCATCTACACTTCTTAGAAGGACATGCTGGTCAAAGACTACTGATTCACTTCATTTAGAGCAGGAAAGTTCTGGATAAATGCAGTTTCTAAGTTTATTGATGGCGAGACAAAACTGCAACCAAGTTCCAATTTCTTTGTTGCTTCTGAAAATCATGAAAAATGGAAAGCTGTTGTCGGTGTGCCTTAAATATTCTTGGTCTGTTGCTGACAAGAATGGCAGAAGTTGATTTTTTTTTTCTCTGATTTGTGATATTGCACCATTTTTGTGCAATACAGGTTCAGCTGGAAAGAATATTTAGAGAAGAAGAAAGAGGGTCAAGAAAATCTGCTGTATTTTCTTTCACAATTAATGCTGGCAAAGTCATGTCTGCTTTCAAAAGAATCAACCTATAAGGGAATTTCTGACTGCTAGTATCAAAGCTGATGCTCTGTTTTGAGGAACCTGAGGTTAATAACCCCAAATCATGCATATTACATGATTGGTTTCTAAAAAAAAAAAATCTAACTAGGTTACTGTTTAAAAATAGTACTTTAGTATTGTCTTTAACATTAGTGGTAGCTAGGAGCAGCAGAAAAATAAGTAAGAACAAAAATCCCAATAATCCTGGAAGCGAAAAGACTCATAAAAAATTTGGGGAAAAACTATTTTTCATGTGTGTGTGAAATAAGTTTCTTATCAGCCAGGCAGGATTGACTGAGTAGCAGCATGTTCTTATGGCCAATAAAGAGCAGATCTGAGCACACAGACAGTACTTACCGACATATACTTTCTGTGAGAGCTTTTGCACGTAAAACTTATGTTTACTCTCCTTCTTTTTCCATAGGAAACCAACATGGAGCATAGGGTATTATGACACAAGAAGCACTGCTAGCAGGTTGAATATTCAAAGAACTTAAAGCCACAAGAACACAGATTGGCAATTCCTAGTGCTTAGGTAGGACATGATTTAATTCACTGGAATAAGAAATATATGTGACTTGTAATTTTTCACTGATGTTGCACATCTTTCTTTAAAAAGTCAGTTTTAGTAATGCTTCCTAATTGAGAATATCTTCAGAATACTGACCTGGAGTTGAAATACATATGAGATCAGTAGCAGCAGTGAGTGCCTTATAAAACCAAATGTTCTCCACCGAAATATCCTTCACTAACCCTAAGTGGCAGTGCAGAGCTTCACAGAGGTAGAACAGAAAGATGGGGGGGGATGTCTTCACAGCCTGTGGCCTGGTATCTTACACATACAGGGAGTTATAGGTTTACCTGTGTCTGTGTTTTAGATCCAAGGGTAATAAATGTGTGTTATTAAGAACTTTATAGGCAATTTAGCTGAAATCTGCTAACTGAGTATAGCAACAAGATAATAGGTCCTCAGTTTCATTTCCTGTGTAATGCTGCATCACAGGCTTCCACTGACTTCCAAGTTCAGTTGGTGTCTGAACAAAAAAACCCCAAAAAACAACAAAACAAACAAATAAGCAAACCTATTTTGAGAGAATACAGCTGTCAACATCTAGGTGAGTTGAGAAAGATGCACTCTCAACTAGGGCAACATCAATCAACCATGCAAGTGTCAGCATAGTAGTACTCATCACATAAATCCAAATTTAGAGGGTTGTAGACAAGCTCAAAGTGATTGCACTTCAAGGGTGAATTTCACCAAATCAGGATAAGGAAAATTGTCTTTCTTCTTGGTTTTCATTCTACAACTCTCCGTAACTGTGGATTTGCAGAGGGATGTTCTCCAATTGCTGTGGCAGCTGGGAAGTGACTCACTCCTTCTCAGCCAGACCTTTTCTTGCCCATAAGGATATTTTTCCAGAAAGGTATCTTCCAGAGTTTAATAACAGTACCTGAATAAAAACTTTTGAGTTGCTTCCAATTACAGCTACTTTATTGGAACTTCAGAGCCTTCCTGAACCTAGAATTTGGTGAATGGGTGTTGGACTAGATGACCGCCAGAGGTCCCTTCCAACCCTAACAATTCTGTGAGTCCTGTAGATTAACTCACAAGCTTTAGTGTCTTTATAAGTAGATGCTCTGCAGTTTGAAAGTTTTTCATAAATGGCAAATAACTGAAGTTTCACAGGCTAACATAAGCCACTCCTGCAGGTAGAAACAGTGTCACTGGAATTCATATTTTCCTGATACTTTTGATGAGATTTAATTTGTTTGTGTAAATTAAGACATTATCTATTCATTAATCCACAACTCAGGAGACTGTTCCTCAGAACCACTGGTGTAGTTGTTTCATACCTGCAAGATATGCAGTTTTCAGCAATAAAAATAAGTTTAGAAAAGGAATATTAAATTCACCTTCATGCTGGTTTCTGACCTAATAAAACTGCTACTCTTGAGTGAAACATCTTGCGTTGTTCAAAATTGCTCTGGAAAAATTAAAGGTTTGAAAAGCATCCCTGCAAAAATGTGTATTAACACATGAGAAGGAGTGGAGCCATTCAGCAGGAGGTTTGCCAGAAGCTGGCACAACTAGCAGGGAGGGCTCTGGGTTTTCAGGGCACCGTGCAACCTGTGGCTGCCTCTGCTGCTCAAGAGTCGTGCTCCCTCCCTGTTTGTGCCCTGTGCTGGCGGGGAGGCAGAGTCAGCAATCAAACACTGGACAAAATAGCAGGAATTACTTGAAAGTGAGTGGTGATGTTTAGCCTAAAACTAATCAGGGTTTCCAAAAATCTTTCCTTACTATTTTTTGCATTTTACATTTATAGGAGAAAAATTCTCTCTGCTCCTTTTGGGTGTTTGTTGACAGTAATTTGCCGTGGTATTATTTCCATTTACTACATTTATCATACAACAGGGCAATCCCTTCCCCACTCAGATTTGAATAAAGCAAATATTTTTATATAGTCATAGATGACGATATAACTGAGGCTAGGGTCACAAAAATGCTTTTTAAATATTGTTTTTAAAGCTGACTTTCTTAGTGACAGGAAGTTTACATCCTGTAAAGATAAAATGAGAAAAAAATGTTGTAACAGCAGTGGATTATAAGGATTTGTATTATTCCTTGGGTATTATCAAGTCTCTGTGTGGTTAAACATGCAGTCTGATGTTGTGGAATTTATTCAATATGCTTTTAAAAATATTTTGTGACAGAACAATGGGCATGGAAAAAAAAATTATGGATGTAACAACAACTGATTTTAAGAAGCAAAAGACCATAAAAATCAATAGAAAAATCTAACTTTAGGTGGTATTGGACTAGATCCCAGCAGGGAAACATTATTGTATGGACAAATTGACTAAGGAATATAGCAGGAATTGAGGTCAAAATGTAATCACCTAGAACACAGCTCTTCAGGGTAGATTATTTTATTCTCCCTCTGAATTGAAATATCTTTTAATGGTAATAAATCTCCTTATCCTGTGCTGGGAGTGTATTTACCATACTGTGTCAGAAGAAAGATCCTCAACAGCCTACGTACTCATTCATATGATGCTCTAAAACATTCTGTGCTTCCCCTCCAACATGCTGGCATAACTTAATTTTCAGTTCAAAATAAAATGGTCAGCTGGAAAGAATGGTAGGTGGTAAGGGCTAAACCAAGGGTTTGAAATCTAACTAAAACTCAACATTTAAAAAAATAGAAGAAGAAAGAGAGAGAAAGCGGGGAAAAAGAAACAGTAAAACAGGTAATATAGCTTGATACTATAGAATATAAGTTCAAAGGACTATAGCTGTGAACACCTGTGAAAACAGCAGCTCTCTGTGCCCTGAGGGTTTGAATTTCATTTGTTTAATCTTTATTTTCCTTTTTTTTTGTTTTGGTTGGTTGGTTGGTCTTTTTGTTTTGTTTTGTTTTCTTTGTGATTAGTGATGACCTATTTAAGGGGTTTTCCACTGCTGGTGTTCTAGAAACGTTTGTTGACTCTTACTCTAAGGACCACAATTTAACAGTCAACAGATTTTGTGCCAACTACTTTACCTTTGCAATCAATACATGTTATTGCTATGTTTCAAAGGAGTTTGTTTCTTTACCCAAAAATCTCCCTCCCCCATCAGAAGAAGTACAATCTATGTTTTGGTGAAGTCATTGAAAATGCCTTTCTCGGTAGTTAACAATGATGATTTGCTTAATTTTGTTTTATTTCCTGGGATTTTCTTTGCATGTATCAGTACACCAACCATGACAGCCTTTTTCATATGCAGAGGAAGGTCATATAAGTGTCAGAAATTTCTGTTAGCAGAAGTAATTAACACTGTCAAAATCTTTTCAGAAAAGCAAACTGAAAACTATTTAAGATGCTTTTAATGCTGCCCGTCCTGTACAAAGAATGACTAATATCAGAATGACAGGAAATTTTATCTTTGTTCTCAGAAGAATTTATTCACCATTTGATGAATTAATTTAACAGCCGTATTTTGTATATTATTATATATATTTTTTTTTTAAGCAATAGAATGTCTATTTAAGTGAAAGGGAGACAAATATGGATGTATTTGTATGAGTTTGTATGGATGTATGAGTATTCATCTCAGGCTTAGTAAAAAATACAGTTGGTTCAGTTGTGTAAAAAAAGTCCATTGAGGCTGAGAAGTAATATCCAGGAAATATTTCCCATCATCTACAACAGAAACAACAAAAAACAGTACACAAAGCTCTCAATCCCAGGAATCCAGGGACAAAATACAGCTATAACAATACAATGTATCTTTCATTTAATGCTTTGAAAAATAATCAAACAAAAATAGTAGTGCTATATAGCCAGGTTTGCCATTGCAAAGTAAGTATAGTTTTCAATGCATAAAAACTCTGATGCAAGGAAGTTAAAAAAAATGCAATTTTGACTTTGAACATCTTGATCCAGGATGTTCATTTGAATAACCCAAAACGTGAAACTGTATGTGAGACAATCCAGTGTGTGCACAAGGAGCCCTCTCCCATTAGATCTTTAGGAATTAACTGCCTGCAAAGCCAAGATCTCTGGTTATTTCTAATCAACCTGAGTTCAGCCAACCAACTCTTTAAATTTATCCTAACAAAGTTAACTTCACATTATCTGTTTAAATTCCTGTCTGCATAATGCATCAGATTATTCTGGTAAATCTTTGAAAACTCACACATCATAAACTCAAATCACTACTTTTTTTAAAAAAAAACTCTCAAAGATAAAAAAAAATCTATCAGAAAGCAGTGCCTCTTGCTATGAACATATTAATGAAACAAAAGGTCTATGCAGTCACAATAATTCGAGTTAAAAGTTAAATCTGCCTAAAATAATTTTGATGCTTTTTTTAATGGATGCTCTTAAGCCCTATAGATGTAATTAAACTTTCAGCTTCTTAGAAATCAGTGAACACAGTTACAGGCTAAATTTTGGAAAATAAAGAAAAATCCCTGATATTCCTTCTCAAACTGAAGACACTAATTGAGACTATGACTCACGACTGCTTTATGTCAGCATAAATATCATTGATTTCTTTGGAACTGCGTTAGCATAAAACAGATGTAATATGTTGCAGTGTATCAGGCAGAAGTTTATGGCACAATTATGCTATTTCTATTAAAACAAATGATTGCAGCAGATATTCCTTGGTTCCATTAATTCACAGTCGACTGTGATACCTTTCTTGCAAAAGCTCTACTGTTTTGTTGGGTTTTGCCTAAAAAAATGAACTTAAGCAAAGCAACAAGATACATAAGAAATATCTGTTCTGATTTTAGTAGGAAAGGGATTTTTACTTGAGGAATTACTATGTATCAGTATACTTGAGGGTGGAAAGGTAAAAAACCCAAACTAACTCTAAACCTTTTCAATTTAATTCATTACAGTAGAAAAGACTTTAAAAGTTTTCTTCAGATTTTGTTGATTCTTTCATTTCATTACATATTTAAAGCTTTGGTAGGACATAGTTGTTTTTACATACTTTCTATATCCTTTTTAATCCCTTTCTGAGATCTAGAGTGAGGAGCATTTAGTTTGTTATTAGCTCAAAAGTTTTCTAGCACATATCTTTTTGTTTTCTATTTTGAATATCTCTACGAATGGCACTTTTAGGAGAAGATGTTGCTTGTTTGTTCTGAAGAATACTTCATTTGAGGGGATTTTTGGTTGGGTTTTCACCTCTTCCAACATTCAAAGCCAGTCAAAGATCAAAAGGAGGACAAGAAAGAAGTGACCGTGCATTTTTGGATGCAACCCTTTCTTTGTAAAGGACTGGTAAGTCAGCAAGTGAGATCTACTGCTGCTTTCCCTGAAGCTGTCATACCGTCATACAATCTAGACGTGCTTGGCTGTGTTTCCTCAAAACAGAAGTAAAGACTGACCAAGCTGAATAGTACAAAAGTCAGATCTCCAACCTGATAGGTATGACAGACCTAATAAAAGAGCTTGAAAGCATTTTTCCCCTGAACCTTGCATCCTCGAGGCAGCCAGTTTTTCCCTTAGTTCTTTTGCAAAGCCCGTTCACTGTGCCTGGATGAGCAGCATGCAGACACCACCAAACCTCTAAGGCTGAGGTGGCATGGACCTTGTCTGCTTTTGGATCTCATCTCATCTATTCCCAACTCCCTTGGCCAGCACCTGTGTGTTGAAACTGTAGCTGCTTCCCCTACCCCTGTGTTGACACCTGGCTCTACCCAGCTTGTGCAACTCGGGCAAAGCCTGACTTCCACTGAGACACCCAGCACAGTATGACCAGCAGCTCCCAGCTGTGTGTCAAATGGCACCCCCATGCTCACTTCTTTTATAAACAGAAAAAAATACATAACTCATCAAAAATGACCAGAGTAAAACAAAACAATCAGTTATCTGCTTTTCTGTATCATTATTACTAACTCAAGGACATTTGTGTTTGGCTTTTGGTGTTTGGGGTGGCTTCTTGTTTGTTTGTTTGTTTATAGTGTGTGTGTGTGTGTGTAGGAGGGAGATTTTAGATGGCATTGTCTGTTTGAGTTGATCTTGTAGGAGAGATGTGCATCATCAGAAAATTATTAACTGTCACTTTGCTGTTTACCAAGCTTTTTCCAAATAAGGAAGCACAGAAAGGGCTTAAGAAAAAGAAGATGCATGAGATATATAACTTTCTTTGCTAGAAAGATAGTCTGTGTCAGGTCCTAGATGCGTCAACAAAAAAAGGTTAAAGGTGCCATATAGGAAAGATACACTGTTTGCTTTCTTTAACGTTCTCCCTGGATTTTGAAGGCCATTTGAAAACTCATAAACTCCTTTGTCATATAAAAGTTAGAGAGAAATGTCTGAGATGACAATATCCTATAATTAAGGATATCCTCAACCTTAAGGGAACCACCTCTAGGTTTTCATATCCAGGCTGTATTTGAGGGCATTGTTTAGGAAACAGCTCTGTAAGCCTCTGCCAGCAAAAGAAAAAAATCAAGCAACATTCATTTCCTTAAACAGACTTTTAACAGGTTTTGTTTTTTTTCAGTAGCATGATGGACATAAAAAGTAGAGTTGAACTAGGAAAAGGATAATTTGGGAAAAATAATAGGTGTATGAGAATGGCTGTGCTCTGAAACAGAAAAGTCCACTTCCTGTCCCAATAATTCATGTGAGAACCTTGAAACCTTTCTGCTTTCATTTTTCTTCCATTAAAATGAAACTTTCATATTTCTGCTAATGACATCACTAAGAAAATCAGAGACTTCAACAAGAATACAAAAATTGAACTGGAAGAAATAAGTATAGTCAACTATACAGTATTGCTATATTCAATTCTTGGAGACTCAAATGTATTTTACTACTTTCCTTCATAAATTAGTTTTTTTCATATATTTCAAATGTTTTCTTTCATATTATTACTGGATGGAAATGCATAGACTAATTGTCAAAAAATTTTGAATAGAAATCCAGTACTATCTTCCTATTATAAAAGTAGAAGTGTTTATAAAATATTTCTAAGGATATTTCTGATACCTTACTGACATAATCAATAGCAGATATTTATGGCCAAGATTGAAGAAAAATGCATGGTGATAGTTTTTGTCATTAAAAAATCATGTAAATAAAAATGTAAACAAAATAAATTAACTGGATGTTTTATCAGGATTATTTGTTGAGGTTTTTCCTCTCTTTTCTAAGGAGATCAATTTACCTTTTTTCATTGTCTTCACAATTATTTTCACTTCCCTTTTTCATCTTATTTTCTATTTTTGTTTTATTTAAGTGCAGAGGAGTACTTTGAATGGCTGCTTTAAGAATTCCCACTTCACCTACAGACTCACAAGCTTCCCTCAAGTTCAGCAAGTCATCACAGGCAAACACTCCTGCTATGAACACGTCAAAGGAATGTGACTTACACACTGAATTTCAAAATACTACAAACCTTCTCATATCCTACCAACACACTTTTTACTTGAAAGTTGACAGCAGTAGTGCTTCATGATGTTCAAAAATTGTTCAGCAGTGGTGTTTCTTCTGCTGCTTAAATCAGACCTTTATACCATTAGTACATCTCACCATTAGCTTAATCTGTCATGAAGTGTATCTTTTATATGTTCAAGTGACATTCATTACATATGTATAATCTTCCTGAAAAAAAGCTGTGAAAATATTCTTCCTTAGTCCCAATATTTAGTGTCATCAGCCTTCATATTATAGTGTCATAGCCTAACCCCATCTGGCAGCTCAGCCCCACACGACTGCTTGCTCACTCCCCCACCAGTGGGATCAGGGAGAGAATTGGAAGAGTCAAAAAGCTAGAAAACTTGTAGTTTGAGATAAGGCACTTTAATAGGGAAATCAAAAGCTGCACATGCAAGCAAAGTGAATCAAGTAATTCATTCACCAGTTCCCATGGGTAGGCAGGTGTTCAGCCATCTTCAGGTGTACTAGGTCTGACTGAGATGGAGTTCATTTTCCTTAGCAGCCCTCACAGTGTTGTGCTTTGCATTGGTAGCTACAAAACTTGGTAACACACTAGTGTGGATTTCGTGTAAATTATCCACTTTGCTTCAGTGTTGTAATGACATTATTTTGATTTTTGTGTCAGGAATTGTTTTGGTTGGTTGGTTTTGTTGATATAAGAGAAGGTTGTGTGATGAATGTGGATTTAAATGATAATTGTTAAATATGTGATACACAGAGGCAAGGGATAGAATGTATTGGGTTTGTGTGGCCAAGTTTTGGTAGCGGGGGAATACAGGGGTGGCTTCTGTAAGAAGCTGCCAGATGCTTCCCTGACTGAGGCAATACCAGCCGGCTCCAGGACAGACCCACTGCTGACCAAGACCAAGCCAATCAGAAATTATAGTAATGCCTCTGTGATAACATATTTAAGAAGGATGAAAAGTTATTGCACAGATGTAATTGCAGAGAAGAGTAGAGTGAGAACATGTGAGAGGAACAGCTCTGCAGACATCAGGGTCAGTGGAGAAGGAGGGAAAAGAGGTGCTCCAGGCACCAGAGCTAAAAATTCCCCTGTAGCCTGTGGTGCAGACCACAGTGAAGCAGCTGTGCCCCTGCAGCCCCTGAAGAACCATGGGGATGCAGAGATCCACCCTCAGCCAATGGAGAACTCCACACTGGATCAGGTGGATATGCAAAAGAAGGCTGTGAACCTGTGGTAAACCCATGCAGGAGCAGTGTCCTGGCAGGAGAGAGAAGCTTACACTGGAGCAGGTTTTGTGACCCTGTGGGGGACCTTGCCAGAGCAGGCTGTGCCTGAAGGACTGCACCCCATGGATGAGTGACCCACATTGCAGCAGTTCATGGAGAGCTGTTGACCATGGGATGGACTCACATTGGAGAAATTTGTGGAGGACTGTCTCCTGTGGGAGGGACCCCTTGCAGTCCTTGTCTCAACTCATGAACTTTTGCTGTATTTTCTCTTCTCTGTCCAGCTGCAGAGGGGAGTGATAGAATGACTTTCATGGGTCCCTGGCATCCAGCAAGGTCAATCCACTACACTAGGAAAGTTTGGCTCCGTTACCTGTGACAGTGACTTAGGAAGACAAACACCATCACTTTGAACATCCCCCCCCACTTCTTTCTTCCTCCCTCAGCTCTATATACTGAGCCATATGGTATGGAATGTCCCTTGGGTCACTTGGGCTCAGGTGTCCTATCTGGCAAGGTGAGGTGAGGAGCAGAAAAGGCCTTGATGCTGTATAAGCACTGCTTGGCAATAAGGAAAATGTCCCTGTTTTATCAACACTGTTTACAGCACAAATCCAAAACACAGCCTCATACTAGCTACTGTGAAGAAAATTAACTCTCTTTCAGCTAAAATCAGCACATACAGCTGTATTTTTATCATCATCAGTCTTCAGCTCCCTGACTGTCCCAGTTCTGGCCAGGACAGGGTGAATTTCTTGCAGTAGCCAGGAGGGGGCACGGCTAAGACCCAGAGGTTACTCTATACTACCACACATAATTTTCTGGGAATAGGGGAAGTTGTCCCTTCTGGTTTGGGGTATCATGGCAGTGATTGGGTATCGTGGTGTAATGGTGAGTGTTTGCACATCAATATCTTACCTACCTCCTTTGTACAATTTTGTTATTAGTATTGTTGCCGTTTTCATTTTCTTTTCTCATTGCTGTTTCCAGTAACTTGTTCTTATCTTGTAATATTTTCCTGTTGTGCCTCCAATTCTCCTCTCTAGCCCTAGGCAGGGAGAGGGAAGTGACCAAGTGGTTTCAGTGGGAAAAATAAATTGGAGAATACCTTTACTATGCCACAACACTGACAAATTTGGTTGTTCAGTGTTATGTTAGGATGAATATCCAAAAATGTAAATAACTTTCCAGTTTCAAAAATGCAGAAACACTGCCATTTATCTAGATCCCTGAATTCATATGCTCTTGCAAAAATTGATTGTTTTTTTTTTGTTTGAAGCATTTGATCATACAACTATAATTTACGTAACTTAACCTCTCGAAGACCAGTATCTTTAAGAATAAAGAATTATTGAGAATTTGAGCACATGGCTTATATTTTCCTTTTCTATTTTTGGGAAAGCCTCTTAGATTCATTTTTTTACCTCTCTGAATCATCTTATTCAATATATTCCCAATATGTGATTGTATTTAATTTACAAATTTTTTCTTTCTCTTTGTAGTAATATAAGATGTACATTTAACTTCTCTTCTGAGGTTAAAGAATACATACTGCAGAATCTTATCCATTGTGTTACTGAGTTAGACATGCCTATAGCTTAATCCAGTTTGGGGTGGTTTATTGGTTCAATTAAATTAGATGCAGAATAGGAAAAACAAATTGAACTGTTGTGCCTTTATCTGACTGTACCACTCAGCCATCCTGCTTAAAGGAACATAGAATAGTGAGTGGTAAAAGAGATGTTTTCCTTGGTGGTAGACTCTCATCCATAGAGAAATAGGAGTTGCATCGCTTGTCACTGAACTTTTGTTCTGGGTTGGTTAACCTGGCTTCTACAGCGTTAGAGCTAATCTACGGGGATGCTCACAGTGGGTGTGAAATTGCTAAAACCTCCCTTCTCCCAGTCCATTCACTTTGTTATCGTCACTGGAAAGTCATTGACACTAAAGAGCCTTTTTTCCCTGGTCATTTTCTGGTTGGTCACGTTTGTAGGTAAAAGTGGTACCTGGAGTGGTTCCTTTTTATCTGTCTCCTGCTTCACTGTACTGCCACAGCCAAGGCCTTTTTTTTCTGGAGGTAACAGCTTTCTCCACTCTTTCTGCATTATTGCTACAGGCCTATCTGTTAAATACTAATGAATCATTAAAAAGGGTATTAACATATTTGCTAGCCCTATATGTGTGTCTTATTCTTCACAGTTTTATAGCAATTTCTATTAAAAAAACGTCATTACAGAGATTATTGTGACATGCTTTGAAACAGCAGCATTCATTACATATTATCTATGTATAGGAATTTGGAAAATTAATGCACCAGGAAATGAAATGACTCACCCAGGGTCTCTGAAGATGTATGTTCAAGTCATGATTAAAATCCAAGCTGTAGATCTGCATTGTGTTTGCTGCACGATCTTTTTTTTTTTTTTTCCTAAACCACATCCTACAGTTGTAAATTCAACTGGAAAATTCCACTGTGCTGCTCTTGTTGTCAAACTGTAATTGGCATTTAGCCAACTATTAGTTAAATACATCTTGGTTTTGATCATTCCCTTTCTTTGCTTTGGGGTTCAAAGGATAGAAGGAAAGTTGGATAACTGGAAATAAGTGCCAGGCTGTGGCGAAAGATAGGCAGAAACACAGAGAGGCAGAGAACAAGGAACTGTTCAAGTGATGGAATGACTGTGAAATGCGCTGCTGCTGTTGTGACTCTCGTATCCACAGATGATCAGAGGTACATGGATTTTTCCAGCCTTTCAGTGCTGGAAGAAGTAGGGAGAAAAGAGGGTTAGAGGTAAGGGAGGAACAAGGAGAGGCTAAAAATCATGGGGCTGCACAATACCCTTACAATACCTGCTCTGATCCATCCACTGACCAAGTGGTTAGGGTGCCGTGTATTTACCTTTTTTGTTTATTTTTTTTAGGTTACATCTTCTGTAAAAATAAGACATTTTACGTGCTTACTCCCAAATTATACCAGTGGAAAAAACTTTCAAAGGGCCTTCAGCTTTAAGGTTTGTGGTTTGTGGGTGTGTTGACCATGTCTCTATAGGGGGTTTTTACTGCTGTCTAGAGGAGACTTGAATTGCAGCCTTTAGAGGGAGACCCAGTAGTGCTCTGGTTACAGGCTATTTTTTTAGCAGGCATGATGAGGGACACTGACTAGCTGGCCAAAAATTCCTGACATTTGAAGTAATTTTGTCTGTTGTAGAGCAAATAAATGTCCTTAGACATTAAGATATCATCAATATGTAGTCATCATGTGAGGTTAGAAATTTATTTCTTAACTTCTGTTTTTCTTTCAATGCCAGACGGAAAGAAATGGAATAGAGCATGAAATTCAGAGCAATAAAATTGCAATTCATCTGTATAGAGAGATAAATGAAAAATAATTTTCATTTAAGGGAATATATCTTTACTTTGGAGACTTCCTGAATACCTTATTTTAGCTTTAGTTAAACAAAACAGATGTTTAAAAAAATTCATTTGTAATAATAATAGTAAAAACAATTAACGTAAGTTTGTATTTTCCATTCCGCTTCAGATTTTGTGAAACACGACTCATCTGTAAACTACTGTATGAATATGTGTTTTTGCATAAAGAATATTTCAAGTTAGGTAATTTTTTTTGCCTCTTCTGCAGCTGCAGTTTGAGAACTGCTAGCCAAGGAAGTCAAAGTTTTAAATGTGACATCCATATAGTTTCAGTGTAACATGTTTAAAGGCTGCAATATCATGCAGCATTCAGGAACCTGACACATTTGACTCATAAATTCTTTCTTTTCCAATTCAAAATGAGTGCTTGCACTGCTGTGAAGTTCCAGTATTTGAGGAAATTCTCAGAATATTGAAGTAATTGAAATAAAAACAATGCACTAATGAAGAGACAAGGTCAACAGACATTTTAATGAGGAATCAGTTTTGTTAAATATAATTTGGAAAAGTAAGCTCAGACTTAAGAAAAGATTTTGCATATAATATTTATTTACATTTTAGAAATCTTTTTGATCTGTAACATATCTGGTGAATCTGTGAGGGTGAGGAGGTACTGGAGCAGGTTTCCCCAAAAAGTTGTGGATGCCCCATCCCTGTAAGTGTCTAAGGTGGGGTTGGATGGGGCCCTGAGCAACCTGGTCCGGTGGAAGGTGTCCCTGCCCATGGAAAGTGGGTTGGAACCAGGCAGTCCTTAAGGTTGCTTCCAACTGATGCCATTCTAGGGTTCTGTGATTCTATTAATTCCAGGTATACAACTTCCTCATAAAACAAAAAACCAAGCCCGTTTAGAAAATACAGTATCAACAATAATTGGACTTACCTACAGCTGTGAACTTGATTTCCCACACAGGAAAAGATAGGAAGTCACTGGTTAAAGCAAAAAAATCATGAGGAAAGAAAAAAGAAATAAAAGTCAAGGTTTATTGCCTTTTCACACTGAAACTCAGATCTTCTCTCAGGGAGTTGCCCTCCATAATAAGAAAATTAATCATATTTCTGTAAAAATGTTTGTAGATAGCAGGAACACAAGAATCATGACAGCTTAAGAGATTGTGAAAAGTAACCTTTTATAATTTTATTTTTTATAATTTTTAACAAAAAGAGATATTAGTAATATATTTGTTTAAATATATTACCTTTTATTGGTTTCTAAAAGTAATTGCATTCAGATAGTACATATATTTGAGTTAAAAAGTGGTATAGAGTGTAAATTTTTTATTACTTCATCATTTGGTGGTTTCTGATTGTTGACAAGGCAGAGTAGAAATAAGAGCAACTGCAACAATGGGGAATTACAGATCTAACTGGGAAGTGGAAAAATGGAGTAATTTGAAATATGGAAAATCACAGAATCAATCAAGTTGGAAAAAAACTCTAGGTTGTATTATCCTAAAACATGCCTAGCGCTATAGAGATAAATATGTGGATTTTTTTTTGCCAGACAGGTTGTTGCATTGTGGAAGGTATTTTAAGTAGATCTAATGCTGAGCCCTGCTCAAGCTCGTGCCAGCTATTATTCACCTGAAATATTAATTTCTGTTATCAGCTTTTGTTCAAATTGTATTTGTTTATTCACTTGAGAGTTTTAATGAATTGATTCAAGCTTAGTTTTGACTTCAAATCAGTTATATTGTTCCAATTTTAAGCAGCTCCATAAAACTATGGTCTGCTGAGGCGCAAAAATGCGTGCAGATGTCTCAAGTTAAAATCTATAAAAAATGTAAAAATGAGCCTTGTTTTGACAAATTTCAGCATGAGTCATGAATACTCAGGATTCTTACACCTTTGAACAAGAATTTTCAAGCTGCATAATTTTGATCCCAAAATAATACCTCATGACATGTTATCACAAGTAAATTCTCAGACCTTAAGACATTACTTTTTATAACTAGTCCCAGAATTATGACCTGTAATGTATAGGAAGTCTCTTATCTTCTCTTTAAATTTTGTACTCCCTGAATAATAGATTAATGTTGAACTGCGGTGTCTGAAAAACTCTCTTTGTTTTGGATACATAATGTGGAAGAATTCTGTTCTCTTGTGGTGATGAAACCTAAAGATTACTGTTTCATCATAGTACTTATTGTTATTGCTGTAGATTCATTACTAATAAAAACTTCATTCAGATGTGGAGTTTGGTAGGAATTTAGAAAATCTGATGCAACTGCATTGAGGCCTCAAACCTGGTATTTCTTAGAATGTGAAACTAAAAAACACAGGATGTTTTTCATGTTTCAAAAGTAAAAACACCCTGTGAGAGGGGCATTTGGTGTGCAGAGATTAAATAAAACTGTGTCACAGTGTAGTCACTGATTGCAGTGTTCCTTGAGATGGACCACACAGTTCTTTTTATTGCTGACCTCCAGCTTTGTGGAAGCAAAGTTACTTTCTTGTTCTTAGCTATCAGGTTTCCTTTTTTCATCGTATCGTGACAGATCTGAGCGCAATTCACTGCTTTGCTCGTAGTGCTGCCAAAGTTGTCTCTGTTTTTCTCTACAAATTCAGTTTTTAATTATGTTAGTTCTAAAACTGAATTTCTGTGTGTGCTTTAGCCACTGTGAAAGCATAGTTTGTGGATTCATCTGTAAAACTTACTGAGAAGGTGAAACTGCAATGTGTGTATATATATATGTGTATTAAAAAAAACAACCCTGTGATAATCCAGATATCCTGGGTGAAAATCAATGTGACTCATAGAGAATACAGCTGTCTTGCATCCAATCTATGGCATTCATAGAAAGGACAAATACAATGGAAGAATTTATTTTGAAAGTGCTTCCAGCACAAGTTCTCATCCTTAATCAAGAGCACTTTGGAAGATGATGATCTTTATATTTTCTTCATTGTAACTAACCCAGATGGAATTTTGAAAAAGGGAATAGAATTATTCAGGCAGGTAATCAAATCTCTCATTGTTTTTTAAATTTCACATGTATGCAAGACAGAAATCCTTTCCAATTCAGGGAGTACCTGGTGTTGCAATTTTTCTTTTCTCTTACATGGGATGCAGAAATTTGGTGAAAAAACCCAGAAAAATAATAGTACTTTGACAAAAGATCATCTTAAGAGAAGTGGGAATTAAGGAGTGGAGATGGAGAAGACAGAACTCAAAACAGCCCTGTATTACATGGCAAATTTCAGGTCATTGCAATGGTGATATTTCCAGTGGGATAAGGCTGTCATAGCATTCCCACAAGCTGTAGGAGCTCTTCAGAAGATGAAATTGCAATTATACATGAAATTACATGGCTGAACCTTGTAACTGCCCATGGAGGGTACTATATTTTGATCATTATGTTATGTGGTGAGGGCATCCCTTGCCTGAAACTGGGATTGCTGTTTACCTAAAGCTCTCCTATGCTTGCTTTTTCAGGAGGAAATAACCACTTAGGAATGGTGTGGCAACAAAAGGGATTGAAATAGGAAAGCTTAAATGAAATAAAAAAGACTCTTTCTTTAAAAGGAGACTTTTTTAAAGATGGAAAAGGGGAAAATAAGAGAAAAAGAGCCACCTATGCCCACGTACTTTCTGTGCAGCTGTCTGTATACTTTCCAAAGGCTCTGTAATTACGTGACCACTCATCCAATTTGGTTTCCCTTTCAGCTTTATGATTAAGAGGAGATAGAACTCTTTTCTAGTAATTTTCTGTGCCTGCCTACTTAGCATTGGTCAACTGACAACTGTAATGTAAATTACTAAGCTTCTCTGATGGGAGAGAAGTCCTTAGAAGATCATTATGTGCATATGACAGAAGTACCTTCAAACGATAAGTACTTTCTGTTATTGTTTTGGTGATTTGTTATTCTGAATGTAGAAAGATTTTGTTCCTCTTTCCCATTCTCTAGCATGAAAATAGATGCCACTCAACATTTAATTGCATTTCCCAGCCAGGAGATAATGGATTGAAAGGAAGTTTTAATTCCTAGCACTTGAAAGACAGGCAAAACACAACTCCTTATTTGTTCAGTCCAACCTGACTTCTGGCGGTGCTAAGCCTTTATTTGCAGTGGGTTCATTTTCTATATAATCCTGAAAGTTAGATGCAGTAGCGATCTGCAAGCTCATTTAGTTGTTTTCCTGGCCAAGGCAGTACTGATCTCAGCTATTTGTTCCTGGATGTTTCTGCTAGAGTTAATCTGAAATGATGCCAGAAACAAGGCAGTCACCTTGCTGTGGGATGTTACCCTTCAGTCCAATACCTCTGTTAGGCAACAGATTTCAGTACATTGTGAACCACACAGAAGTGGATCAAGTATCTGAGGTATGGGTTTTTAAATGACACTGTGGGGATCAGTACTCATGGTACATGGGATGTCTCTCTTGGTCTGAGAACACTAAAAGCGAAACCTTAATCAACAGCAAACCCCCCATAATTCAAGTATGTCCAGTTAAATCTACTATAGAGGAAAATAATAATTTTGAGTAGAAATTAATCCTTTTCCATTTAAATAATCAAGATTTCTGATAACAATCCTGTTCATTTTCTGATAGATGTATAGAAACACGATCTTTATAAACACTAATCTGAAGAGAATGAAGTGTATCACCAGTGAAGATAAAAAGTTACAGCTTCAATCTACACTGAAAATTAAATGTTATTAAACCCAAAGTCTAGAGAAGATATTTATTTATGAAGTAATTATAGCAGAACTGTTGTCAATCGGGCTTTATCTTACTTTACCAGCGCCTTTGTCAATACCAAATATTTTAAACTCCTGGGTGACATCTTGCTGTAATTAAACTGTGAACTCTAAATTCACTTCCATGCAACCAATATTTTAACTCGCTGCTGACACCAGATGTATAATTTTTCCTTCTTTCTCTTCCAACCTGTAAAATTAGGACATTGATATTCATCTTTAAAGTGTTTTTCTTTTCTGCCCCTGGGAAAGACTGTTGAGAAAGCTGAATGTAAGCCTTATAACTTCACTGTATATGGATCTTGTTCTATAAGATTAATATACACAAATAATTGAGGTCCTGGTATATTAAGTGCTTTTTAAGGAATCTTGCCTTTGATGGAATTAAGAAATCTGTCCAACATACTAGAATGATCACTTTATAGGTAATTAAACTTTTTTCCAATTACAGCATTTTCTTTGGTTAGGGTTTATAAGTTATTGATTCCCAATAGACATTGCTCTTCTGAAAGCATTAATTTACCTATAGTCCCCCAGACAAATAAACAACTCACTGCAAAATCAATTTCTTCTGTTTATAACAGTTAATCAAGACAAATTTAATAGACTAATTTTTAATTTCTTTTTTATTTGTGTGTGTGTGTGTGTGTGAATTACGTAGTATCTAATGTCTTGCAGTTCATACTTTTAGTTTTAAATATTGGTTGCCTAGGCTAAAGTTGTGAAGAGTCTGCCTTTAAAGGGTGCAACTTTGTGTACACATAATATTCAACATGAAACTTAAGCCTGTCTGGGAAATTTGCACAGTGAATTAAGTAGATATTAGAGGGTTTTGTCAATCAAAACTGAAGACTTCTTTATAATTTAAATTGCACTACCAAGACATTGAAAATTACCAAGTTTTATCTATACTGACCTGTTACTCTTGGACCCATTCATGCACTAATTTAAGCAGGTAAGTATGCCATTGAGGAATCAACAGCAATGACAGTTGACAACAGATTATAGATATAGAATATATTATTTAATTTCAAAATTTCCATTGAAAGGAAATAGAAATAAATAGAAGTAATGCCATATGGCATTATGCTCATGATGGAGATTCTTAACTAGACTGTGAAATGTTCTTTGCATGTCAATCATATCTGCTGGCATTTACATAAATTTGGATAAAGTATCTTGGATTAACTTTTGTTGTCTTGTAAAGCAATGTGTATTTCTGCACTCAGTCTGTTCAAGTTGCTCTAATGCTTCATTTCTGGTAATAAACAGAACTTATGAGTCTGATTCTGCTTTCCCATGTGCTTTGTATAATTTTTAAACATACAGATTCTGATTTGCAGAGTTTGAAGCATTAAACACCGGTGCTTAGTGAATAAAGATTTCAAGTAGTGTCTACTGGTGTCAGTAGTGTCACTAGATTCTGCAACTCAAATGGTAACCAGACCCTGACACTACAATATCAAGAAGTTAAAAAAGTTTGGGGATCATGGCTTGCTTTTTAAAGTAAAAACAGAGAAAGAGAAGAAATCCGGTATTTGAAAAGCATTAGCATCTTTCTTATTAGTATTTTGATAGCATCTCTATTTATTTCCCTTTAGAGTAAAGATATCTTTATTAAAAAAATGTCCATGGTGCACTCTTTCATATGGAATTAAAGATTCTATTGAGTGAATAAGGGATCACAACAGATCTATAGTGTCTGAGGTGCCAAAATAATACTGGAGAAACTCAGGTTAGGACTCTGCTTCTAGCTCAATCTCTTGTTGCGGAACATCAGTTCACCCCACCACAGTCTGTGTGGGATGAACACAATTCTTTCTCAATCCGGGAAAAAAGTGAGATATAAAAAAAATAATTTTAAAAAACAGCTGAATTGGTATAAGAGCCTGAGATCCTAGGAGACAGAGGAAATTATAGCTCTCATTACAGAGGCCTTTTCTTGGTGTACTATCCTCACAGTATCATTGATACATGGAAAACCATATAAATGGTGATAAATCACCACGTACATAAAAAATTTTTGATGCAATTTTTCTAAGTATTGGGTGTTTTCTTTTTGTTTGTTTGGTTTTGTGTTTGTTTTTATTTTTTAACTAGAGGTGGTCTCTTAGTCCTGGAGCTTTATCAGATTGTATAAGATAAGTGTTAGGCCATATATATATATATATATATGTATATATATGTATATATTTTTACCTTAAGTTTCAGCTGAAGATTTCCTATGACATCTAAGAAATAGGTGTGAGAGAACTCTTGCAGATTGCATAATACTATACATGCTTTCTTTATGGGCAGTTACTGAAACAGTTACTGAAACAGACAGACAGAAAAGAAATAATATTTGGATATTATATTGGAAACTTCATATGTTCTATAGCTACAGGATATTCCTATGAGTGGAAGCAATGCTGAAATTCTGCACCATAATTGCAAAGAGCTTGAGAGTTTGCGCTGCCACAGTTACACAGGAATGTATTGTCAAAGAACAATCTAGTTATCCCACAGGAAGACACTTACCAACTGGGTGAATCTGATGTTTCTTTTTTTTCCTGCAGTGTGAACATATATCCAACAGTTTTCACAACTAAATTCAAGGTGGGTTTTTTTTAACCCTTAATGTTCCCACATTTTATGAGTCACAAATCCTCCTGCACTAAGCAGACAAAACTCATACTTGCAGCAGAGACTTCTTGTATATTTTTTCTAAGGTATAAAGATTATGTAAGAATAGTCACTATCTTTATTCCATAATTCTTAATGAACAGTTCAAGGGTGATCTGTAGTTTCTCATGTACAGTGCTTACAGTGGTATGCCTGAAGACTGATTTTGAGTTCAGTATAAAATGTGAGGAGCAGGGGTTGAATTCACTACTAAGAGATGAAACATTAGAATTGGAAATGCCACTAGAATGGAAGATGTCATGCAGGAATTGTTATCATCAAAAAGATTTTAATCCATGCACTGTCTTCCTGGAAGAGAAAGCGTTTGAAGCTGCAGAGGTTGCAACTTTAATTTTAAATGGAAATTGTAGAGGGAGCAGCGCCCTGGGGCGGTCCATTGGGCGAGGATGTACAGAGGTGCCTCTTTAACTTGTCATCCCAGGTGGCCACTCAGAACACATTAAAGAATTGTGTCGGTCACGAGCTGCCAGCCACATACTTAACAGCAGCAAAGCAGCAGCAGGAATTCTTTCTTTCTTGTGTTTTAAGTTATTAACTTTTGCAAAGAAATGTGTTCAGAGAAACATCTCCAGTGCCTAGCACATTGCAATGGAGACTTGAATGGCTTTAATTTATGAAGGTGTGGGAAGATGTACTGGGAAAACTCTTTTTATTTCATACTATGTGTGTTGTCTTTTTTCTAATTTGTCAGATATTTGTTTACCTATGGCCACGTGAGACATGGATCCATTTATTTACTTGATTCTTTTCCAGACCTGTCTTCAGTCCTTTGGTTCTTCTCTCTTCAGTTAAAGCCATCAGTACAACAGTAAATCATCTTTGATAGAATTCTTTTTTAAAGAATGAATAAAGTATCAATTAGCAGAAAAGGAGGTTAGGGAATTATTCTGGCCTGGAAGTTAAGGTTTTGTCATGTCATCCTATTATGCATATCTGCCGTAAAGTTCTTTGTTGTTTTTCAGCCGTACTCAACTCGATGGAGCATTATAATGAGGATATATCAAGAGGAAATGTTAAGACAAGATAGCAGAGAAATATTTGGTTCAAAATAAGATTTCCATTAATATCTGTTCACATAGAACTTAAGCCTTTTCAAATCTGAAGTGTATTTCTGTCTTGTTCCCAACCTAGCAAAATAAATTATTGATAATTTTCATATAAAGTATCTTCCACATCCAGTGATTTGTAGAACTTAGTGGGTGTAATTTAGGCTTCCTGTATAGACACTATGTAAAACGTTCTTCCTATTGTGCTCTCCTGTCTGTGGTGATACATGATGTACCATTACTACTTGGTTATAGCTTTTTGTTGTCATCACCCATAATGATAATCTTACCCTTGTCTGCCTTGCCCTTATGTAAGTATGAAGCAAAGAATTTTCTTGTCAGCTGCAGTTCAGTGCAATAATTTCCCTTTTTCAGACCACTGTATTGATGCCTCCTACACAACCACAGACTATCCTCTGACTCATTCTCTTTTGAGAAGTGCTGATAAGTACATCTGGCTTCATGTGCTTCACACAGCCTCCCAAACCACTTGGTCTTATTAATAGTTAGCTCCCTAGGTTGCATCTCTTCAAAATGTGGTAGTGGCTGAATTAAGAGTTTTAAAGTTTAAATTGAAAGGTATAATTAGAATATTGATTATTTTAAATTTAACACAAGCAGAAATGATTGAATGTAAACAAAAACCCTCTCAGAAGCAAAGTAAATCAACTTGTGAACAGCTTTGTTATGAAGAACTCAATCAGTGAAAGTTGGATCAGCAATCTTATAATACACAATGGGCAAATTTATAATGAAAATTTACCTTAAAATACAGAATACAATAAACATCATTAGAGAGATCATAAACTGATATAATTCTATTACACACTATGCCTTTGCTACACATCTAGATAGAAAGTTGAAAGTCTTCAACAGCGAAGAATTATGTGACATATAAACTGTTCCATGGAAAACTGGTCTTTATGGCAGAAAAATATTGTATTTTTGTTTACATAGAGAACAAATGAAGTTCAAATTACCTGAAATATTTTTTACCTGTGTTTGTTTATTCACCTTTCAGAACTGTTAATTCTAGCAAGAAACTCTATATATTTTAAAAACTGTGTTTATTTTCTCAGGAATTTTATTTCAGGTAGATGTTATAATAGTACTAGTGTGATTTAAACGTTTCAATGTCATACTTTGATGAATGGGAAAAATATTCTTTTGATGTTTTTGGTGACTTTTATATCCATAATGTGAATAATTCAGAGTTGCATAATTGGTTGAAGGTGTTTTTTGTTGGTTTGTGGGGTTTTGGTTTTGTTTTGTTGGGTTTTTTTTTTTTTTTTTTTTTCCTGTTCTCCAATTGGAAATTGCTTCTTTTTTGGGTTTGTTTTTAATTCATGAGTAAATTTGTGTTTTTGTCAATCAGTGACAATGGACCATTTTCTCAGGGAATATGTTTTGCTAGCAACTCTGAATAAGAATGGAAGTTCATTAATAGAGTATTTAAATGCCAGATGTACCATGAAGTACTCCCATTTTTTAAATAGAGTGATCAACTTCTTCTGTAATAGCAGAGACAGAGCTTTTCTATTCTTGGCTAGCGTGATGATATCCATGCCACTCAGCACTTACTTCTATATTAATGCTGTTCTGCCTGCCAAAAGCAGCACGTTGAACAGCTTTTTTCCAAGTCTCTATTCACCTGAAATAACTTGCTTTCTATTTATCTCTGTCTCAAATTAGAATGTGATTCATAGGTCTACAGTGAAAAATTATCAGGCCTTTAAAGCACATGGAAGCAAGAACTAATCCTGAGGGATCTTCATTCTTGGCTCTTAGATGCTGAGCTCCCCAGAGCAAGAACTATCTCTGTATCTTACACCGTGTCAGCCACATTGCCAGCACCTAATTAGAAAGCAAGAGGAGGGAGTGAAGTGAAGCTGCCTTTTTCACACTTCTGCTGCAATTATTGACCTGTTAAATACTTCTTTTCTTACTTTTTATCTTTTACGATGAACTAAGGCCCTTCAATAAGGGGCTAAGGGGAAAGAAATCAAACCAGCCCTGTTGGGAGTCGAACAGGTATCTCCTCTTCCTTTCTGAAGGAAAAGCTTAGATAGAAAGGAATTATAGAATTGTGATAGAATTGTGGAAAATTCAGGCTAGAAGAGATGTTCCAAATTCATCTCATCCATCTCTGCCTTCTGAGGCAGGATAAGCATATCTTTAACATGACCAACAGAGTCCCATGCATTAAACTCCTGTGTAGTCATACTAGCGCATAACCAGCCTTACAAGGACATTTTTTTTCCCAGTTATATCTAACCTAGATATCTCTTGCTTAATGCTGACTTTATTCATTGTAGTCCTCTGGGGGAAAAAAAAAAAAAAAAGAGAGAAAGGGTCATGTTGCCATGTTACCAGCCTTCAGCCTTCATGTTTTTGCCCAGAGAAATTGTGGATGCCCCATCCCTGGAAGAGTTCGAGGCCAGGCTGGATGGAGCTCTAAGCAACCTGGTTCAGTGAAAGGTGTCCCTGCCCATGGCATAGGGGTTGGAACTAGATGATATTTAAGGTCCCTTCCAATGCCAGCCATTTATGATTCTATGATACTTCTGCACTAAGCAAACACAGTTCTTTGAACTTTTCTTCTCAGTTCTTGTTTCTAAATTTCATCATTTTTGTTCCCATTCGAATTTTCTCCTGTTTGTGTACAACTTTATTTCAATAAGATACATAGAATGAAAAGTCGTGTTCTAAGGTTTTACTGTTGCTAAAGGAGGCAGAAAAATGCCTCCTTTGTCTTGTATATGACTCTCTGTTGACATACCTGAGAAAATTTGTCTTTTGAAAGCAGACAACGTGATAACATTTTCAATTCTATTTGGCTAGCAGTCAGAGCATCCAGATCCTTTTATTCAGCTCTGGGGAATTTTTTGACATTTTTTTTCCACTTTTGCTCTTTTTAATTTTTAGCATTTTGAACATTAAGTTAGTTACTAAGAATAATGATGTAATTATGTACTCTTGGATACTTTGTTTGCATCGGAATATGCTATGTTAAGGAAAAAATTGTAACATTCAGTACCCATGAGGACTGCTGTGCTTTTACCACAGTAAGATAAAGATAGAAGGGTTCTCTTAAATGTTCCTTATGAGCATTGATTTGATGGACATGCATTGTGAATCAGCTGGATGCTATAGCTTTTATCTGACTTTTTACCTGTTTCACCTAGTTTGGGAATGACTCTCACTTGCTTGTTCGTCTGCTGACCCAACATGCTGTCCACGGACATTTGTTGCTTGCCAAGGTGGACTCTAGGATGCTGCAGTGAGACTGCTGAGGCTTGCCCTGCTGCTTTTCCACTTGTACACCAAAGATGAGTCCAGGAGAAACCTGGAGCACATCAGGCATGACTACATGGTGCTGCAGTTGGTGACCAAGGACACGGCCAAGCTAGGGGGTGTCTTCTTGATTCTGTTTAAAAAGGGAAAAGTCATGGGAAGAGAAGGATAATTCTGTGGGTCAAGACTCAGTTGCATGGCTGCTGGCAACAACAACATGTTGACTTTCACCACCATGGACTCTTTTTGATGATAAGAAACTGATAGGAAGAGACAGGATCCACCTGAGCACATAGGGGAAAAGCATATTTACCAAGAGACTGGTGAAAGAACCTGCAACAGGAAAGTGAGATGAATACCTTCAAGGAAGAGAGGAAGTGGACTGGGCTGGCAAGCAAATGGTGTGCAACTATATGGACAGAAACCACCCTGAAAACAAGAAAACAGGGCACAAGGGTGACCATTCCAAGTATGTCCACACAAATAAATGCTGAGGGGAACACACTGCTAGAAATTGTTCATATATTTTCTGGGAAATTAGGATGACTGGATGACCATATGAAGTGTCTGTATACCAGTGAAGCATAGGCAACAAACAAGGAATTAGAACTCTATGTGCAGTTGCAGGGCTGTGATCTAATTGGGATCACAGAGATGTGGGATTGCACACTTGACTGGAGTGATACAATGTGATACAGGCTCCTTAGGAAAGACAGACTGGGATGGTAGAGAATGGGACTTCTCCATTCTGTAAGAGAGCAGTGGGAATGTCAAAATTTCTACCTAAGGATGCATATAAGACAGCTGAGACCTCATGGAGCAGGATTAACAGTCATGTTAACTTAGGTGATGTGGTGGGTGTCTGCCTCTGACTGCCTGATCAGAGTGATCAGGTCTGATATAGATGAGGCCTTCATTAGACACCTGGAAGAAACTTTGCATTCTATGATTCCCAGAGGAGGGTACAAACACTTGGAACCTGTGAAGGAGCAGCACAGCAGGGCACCATTGGTCTGACTTTTTGTCTGCAGTGCCTTGATGATAACTTCTTCACTCATGTGATGAAGAAAGGAGGCACTCTGCTCAACCTCAGACTTACAGAGAAGGAGTAAATTGTGGAGATCAGGGGCAACCTTGACTGCTTAGTAATGTTCCTGATCCCAAGAGAAGAACATGAAAACAAAAAAGCATGATCACAACACTGGGCTTCAGAAGAGCAGACTTTGGCCTCTTCAGAAATCTTGGAAGAATTCCATGGGTGATGGAGAAAAGATTTTCAAGGAAAACATTCTCCAATGGTCCATTCGGACAAGAAGGAAACCAATCAAAAGTGGCAGGCAGCCTTCTTGGATGAACAAGAGACTTCTGACTAGACTCAAATGTAAAATGGAAGTATAGATGCAATGGAAATAAAGGCAATTGACCTGGCAGGAATAGGTGGAGTTAAGAAAACCAAAACTGACCTGGAGTTGAATCTAGTGGGTTAAGACTTTTTTAGGGGGCAAATATTCAGCTACCTCTATAGGCCAAAAATATTTAATCTTCTCAGTTGCCATTCCATAATTCTAACTAATGCAGCCATGACTTGGAAATTCAATTTAACTAAAGTATGGTGTTGTCTCTTGCATCCACCATAACTGCTGTGACACTCAATACTTAAATCCATATCAAAGAGTTTTGTAACTTTATTTTTTGTTTCTTAAAGTGTAAATGTGATGGATGAAATTTTGAGATAATGCAATCTGGAAATCATCACAGGATGGAATTGCAGGGGAAAATGGAAAGTGCACCACTTTAAAATATTCAGAATTAAGGAGATAGTATTAATTTGTCTAGGACAGACTGAATAATATTTTATTTTGGGAAATACAAGTTAGCTTATGGAATGAATTGAGGTAGATGAAAAACAGAGGGTAAAAAGAATTACAGATTCAGACAGTTAAACTTCCAAATACTCTAAAGGAGATCACTAATGGGTAATTAGTATTTTAAGTTCTGAAATTTTTCTATCTGCAAAACCACTTTCTGCTGCTTTTATTTCTAATGATGAGCATTTCTTTCTGCTGGCCTGTTAGACAGGAATATAATTTATAACTTAATGAAGACAAAAAGAAGTGGGAAGGAAACATTTGGTAAAAAATACTAATGATATATTGATTTTTTCCATTTTCTTACCTGGTACCAAGCTACATAGCAAATTTATTATGAAACACACTATATCTTTTCTTCTCCAATATATTTTCAGCCCAGAAAATGCAGGACAGCAATTTCCTCATTGCTACACCCCTGGGCACTATATTGCTTCTGGGGCTGAGCACTGTGGGTGTTTACTTTGTCCATTGTCTTGGCGCCCTTTGCCTTCCCTTCAGAGAAACACTGGTTCAAATACTTGTCCTTAGGATCCAGTTTGATTTTTCACTCCCTTTCCCTTCCCCTCTCCCCTGCCTTTCTATTTCTCTGAGGCTTAAACCATGCTATCCTCTGCTCTGCCTGAAGTCTGAGCCTCAAGAGCTTTGTGGAAGGTATGAGCAGCCAGGCATGAATGGACACACATGCTTGCACGCTGTGACCATGCACTTTCTCAGTACAGCATTTCTCTTTATCCACTGTGAGACAGCATGGGTCATTAACAATAAGTGAAAGCTGAGCACAGTATCCTGTGTCATTCTTTCTGTCTGCTCACCAAACTCCTATTGCTGGTAAATTCTCTTCATCCTGAACCGATGAAATTCCTGGAGAGGATGAAAATCTGAAACTCTGATCTCTCATATCTTCAAAACTCTCCTGCAGGTGAATCTTGCCATAGTACATTATATGCTTTTATCAAATGACTTCTTCCCCAGCAACCAAATTCTCTTTGCTGGAAGTTCACAAACATTTATACCTGAAGAGAGGATGATATTCTCACTCTTATTAGCACTGTACTCTTTCTCTCTTCCTCTTTTTGACTTCTTCCTTTCCTTGCACTCTAGGCAAATGAAGTTCAACTTAAAACAGTAAAATAGCCACAAAGATTAATGAAATATATACAAGCAAACTGGAATTGGCAGGTGAATTAAAATTGTATCTAAGTGGTTAGAATATCATGCAGAATTAATAACGTGTCCAGAAAGATTCACCAAGTTTTTCACAATATAGTTTAATGTATATTTAAAAGGATGCTTTAAGGGTATGAGAGTATAAATAGTTTCGTTTTAACTTTTATGATCCAAATAGTTGTTATTAGGAAAATACATTATTTTCAGACACAACGCTACTAATGATTTCTGATCTGATCATAGAACTGGAGTCAGGAGCTCACTAGAAATGAAGATATTTACTGTTACAACTTAGTAGTTAGACTTCAATGTTTCTCTGTCTCATTCAAAAAAAGTCAAAACCATGTTTTTAGAAACTCAACAAAATCATGTAGTATGTGCTAATACGGTTGAAAGACAGTATAGGAACCAAATATTATGCCTTATTTAGTCTATTCAGAAGGGGTGAAAGGGTCATTCAAAATACTTTATCTTGTGCAAGCTGATTTTCTTGGTGAAGAGCCCCAGAGAAAGTTCATCTTCATAAAATTGTAAGCTTCCTTTTCATCTGCAATTATTTTTTTTGTCACCGCTTATTACAAGCAGATGAAGAAAGCTATGTTTGTAAGTGTAACTTCAGCAAACCAAATGAGACCTGGGAACTTGTCACTGCTGTAGAACTAAGTTAGCTTTGCAGCTTTGAAAGGTCTGCTAAGATCATTAGTTATTTCTGATGGAGAGCATTACTTCCTAAGGGTAGCTGCTTTGAACGTAGCTCTGCTACAATCGGTCTGAGCACTGAGCACTATCTTGTCTTGACCTTTTGATGAATGGGAGAACATTGAGAATGTCTGTGTGCTGGGCTGGCTATGGATAGGGTATGCTTCCACTCATTTGTTCCTCAGCTATGTGTTCACTTGCCTGCATCAGCTGATGCAATTCTTTTGGTATAAAACCTGCTCTGGTAGTACTTGACCTAGGCTTTAAGTCCCTGCAGAGATGCAGAAACATGGTAAGCCAGAAGGGCATTTCAAAGCACTTTATTTTACTGTGCTGAATTTTGCCCTTCTGAAGTTGCAGAGCCAGTGTTAAAGTCCGAATATTATTTTCTTTAAACCAGAAAGAATGCATGAGAATGATGTGCAGTCTGGAGTGAAAGTCTGGAATTTTGTTTAAAATTATTTGTGTGGGACTGGTGAAACTTACAGTGAAAAAGAATAAAAATCTCATAGATACTTACTTTAAAAATTAATAAACTATCTGAATACAAGTAAAAGTATCCAAGCAACTTTCTTCCAAAGAAACAAAATCAGCTAATCTTATAGGAGAGTGAAAGAACAACATCAACAAAAACAATCCCAAACCACACAAAAATGAAGTAAGACTTATCTTGACATTTAATTGCTTATAGCTAGAACGGAGAGGGGGGAGGAAATTACATAATTTTTTTTTTTTTTTCCAACAGATTTTCTCATGTTAAACTATTTTCCAGTTGCCAAATTTTAGTTTAGTTGCCAGATCCTTTAAATCCTATAGAGTTGGTTTAAACTCTTTTATACCTCTATATTTCTGAGATTTGCTTTCCAAGAAAAATATTAAAAGATTATGTATCTTAAAAATATGAAAGCTTGTATTTTTTCCATTTTAAATATTGAATAGCAAATAGAAATAGGTACAACTGCAAAATATGAGATAACATCCTGCCAAAACAGGTGCATGGAGGATAACAAGCACGGAGCACTTTCTTACTAAGCAGAGGCCTCTAGACTGTGAGTGCTGTCACCTCTGCCTACTTTCTGTTCAGATGATGTGACCATGGGCAGCGCAGGCAGCAGTGGCAGTGTCTGGAGTGAGCAGCTGAAGTCTGTTTTTATCAGATGCAATGGTAAATTTTTATTTAACATTTCTGAAATGTTCACACATAGCATGTCACCTTGGGTTGTGCGTGTGCACGGGTGAAGGTGTGTGGGTGTGCTTTTTTCCCATAGAAGTGTTTCTCAGAGCGGGAGGTTTTCATCCCACACGTACCCAGCTGAAAGCAAAGAAACTGTGTTTAGAAAGGGGCTAAATAAAGTAAGTGGTTGAACAGAGGAGAAGGAGGATGAAAGAACTGTGCTGATGCTGGTGTCAAAATAAAATGGGACAATTGCTTAAAACAAAAGCCTGGAATATTTCAGTGCACTTAGAAGATTTAATTAGAACTACATAGGCCTGATTCTCCACTGTTTGTACCTTACATAATCATATAAATTGTTCAAGGTACTATATTGTAAGAAGGGAAGACATTTACATTATTCATCAAGAGTGAAAATACCTTAATGTTGGTGCATACTTGCAAATAAAATATATACGCAAACAAAAAAACTCCCAAACCAAGCAAGCAAGCAAGCAAAAAAAGAATAATAATGTCTGTGGTCAAAATTGTTATGATAGAACATAGAGCAGCCAAGAAACTGTTTCTGTTTTAATTTGGCTATTTGTACATAGTTCTCACTATTAACATAACATTTATTATTTGTATACCAGCAAATTATACAATTATATGAAGATTTATACCTTGAAATTCTTCACTGAATTTGCAAGACAGTCTCAGTTTTGTAATGTACCCATTATAGCATACCACAATATTGTAATATTATCAGGAAACTGAGATATATTTTTTGGCAAATATAACACAAGAATTAATGAATAAATTTTAAGTCAGAGGGGATTTTCATAATTCTGGTGGAAAATATTTTATCTCCTTGTTCCCAGCTGACCATAGGTGTCATGTACATTTTTCTACCAAATATACAGCACAGCAGTAGGGAAGAAGGTTGATTGATAAAAGGTCCTGGCTGGTTGTCACTTGGGTCAGATGGGAATCCTCTGGAAGGTGGGAGGTAGTGTCACCATACATATAATTTTCCTATTATGCCAGTTTACACACCTGGAATTCAGGGTGGCATAGTCATGAAACAAACAGGACAAGAAAGGTGAACCCAGAAAAAGATGGGAAGACTTCAAGGCTTCTGAGAAGAATGTGGGTAGCAGTAGGGCTTGCTCATAGTGGAAGATGACAGCAAAGACTGCACAATGAAGAAGGACAAGATTTTCTGTGAGGAATATGTACTTTATTGTAAAGTGGGCATTTGCTGGAAGTTTGTGGTCTGAGGAAAGGATCTGACCTCTAAGAGTATGATATGCCAGAGAGATGATTGATTTCAATCACTTTTTCATTTACTCCTCTTCCCTAGCAGACCTGAATGAATCTGCAGATCTGCATCTGATAGGTATAAAAAAAATTACCTGTTTCTATGTAGTGAATTTTGAGGGACTGCACTTCAAGGAACATATTTTGCAAGAGTAGAGTCCCATCATAGCAGTCATTTAGTCTAATTTGAATAATACTTAGACTTCCATGAATAAAAATTCTTGCTGGAACTAGCACGATAAATGATTATTCAGCCTTGGCAGTCAACTTCAGTAATAGAAATTTAGCAGTCTTTGGCAAGCTGTGCAAGGAGTTAATTAGCTTCACTGTGTTGTACCTTCTGTTTAGTTTAGTGAATTTATCTCTCTTCTGTCCTTGTCTTCATTAACTTTCAGTCTCTTTGATTGCAGTCTACATGGATCTTCAAGTTCTTCATTAATTTTCTTTTAGGTAAACTCATTAGACACAGTTCCTTTTGTCTTTCAACATTTCAATGTTTTAATCATATTTCTGGTCTCCAAAGGCAGAGGGAATGTAATTTTTCTGTGCTGTGTTTCATTGATAAAAAATTACAGGTTAGACTTTTTCATTCACTGTTTCACAGAGACTGAATGAGTCTCTGAAGTTAGAGGTGCCCAAAATGGACTCTCCATCCCGCCAACATGAATGAAATCATTTATTCCAAGGTCATACATTTACCTTCCAGTTGTTGCCATAGATAGAGGCAAACACATTAAAAGTAAACAGTAGTGATTTCTTTTACTTAAAAACATCTAATAAAGAAAAGGATCTCATTGAACAATTTGAAAGATCAATCCTTCTACAGTGTAGGAAAAACAGTTATTGTTTTCTATCATTAAATTCTTCAGAAAGATGACAGTGCTAGTCCTAACATATGAGATATAGGCATTACGAAGTTGATATTAGAAATTAAGCGGCTCTTATCAGAGAATATGAGAGAAATTGACAATCTTTCAACTGAAAACTTTTAAAAATTTATTTTCTTAATTTGTAAACATATTACTACAAACAATAACTCAGAGCAAGGGCATTTCAGTCAAAATTATTCAAGATATGTGTATGGTTTCTATGCAACTGAAGTCTTGAATTTGTGAATGTCTTCTTTCATACCACAGACAAACTATCACACAGGTTTTTCCCAAGCAGAGTATATGAAAGGATAAGAAATTTTTTACTTAAGTGATGAAGGTTGTGAATGGGGGAATTGCAGTTCCTAGGCTGCAATGTCTTTTAACATAATTTACTAATGCATGTCCTGAGGGTCACATCAAACCACTTTCTTATTATAACTACTGTGAAAGCAGAACAAGACTATCACAAATTCAATTAGACTGGCTCCATAATTTATGTTGCTGAATATTTGCTGAAACTGTTAATAGAACATTTATGTACTCAAAATGTATAGAAATAGCTTTCTTGAAGTGTCAACTCAGCCTGACAGTTCTATAAAGACTTTTGTCTAAATGTGCACAAAATATATAGTCATTGATAGGTGTAAATTATATTTTTCAGCATTTCAAATGATTTGAATGTCTTTCTGCTGTAAGTTAATTTCATTAATATATAGGAATTTGGAATTGTTGATAATAAACTTTGCTTGAACGAGTTATAAGCAGATTTTTGTTGGGTTTTGTGTTTTTCAGCAGATGCTTTTGAAGTGTCTGAGAAACAAAATAATTCCATGTTTACCAAAGCAGAAGGAAATGTTGCTTTTACTTGCCTTTATAAAATTGGAGATTGAGTGCAACAAGCAAAGTGAGAAAGGATTAAAGCAGATTAGGTAGATATCATTCCATGCAACTCATCAGGAAAGCAAGGCTTCGGTTCAGATTTCAAAGAGCATACAGTGGTGGATTGTTCTGATCAGACAAACTCCAGGATTGTCTTTCAAAACATTACAGCCTCTGACTTTGCAATGTACTGCTGTGCAGCTGCTGGAAGAAACAAAACCTATGTGATGAGTTCTAGTGTGGCTGGTAAGTAAAGAAAGGAGTGGTAAATGTTTTCAAAACAGGACCTTCTGAGACCTTAGCACTTTTATTCATATAAAATAATTCTTCAGTACAAGTGAGGATTTATTTAAGTACCACGTTCCAATTAGCAGGATGTAAAAGATAACAAAGTTAACAGTTAAGACTCATTCTTCTTTATAGAATGAGAAATTATGATTCTTGTACCACTCTGGTCCTTCTTCTGTTGCTGCATTTAGTACAGATTTCATTTTTTCTGCTTTTGTTCCTGGTAACACGAGTGCTAGCAGACATCTCTTTGGCAGTACTGTGGCATGGGGTGTAAAACTGCAGTATACGTTTAATCTGTGGTATGGTTAATTGAGAAGTGAAGGTGCTTTGGAAAAAAACAGGGCGACCTGCTTTACTCTGAATACTTGACCACAAAAATTCATCGAAGTGAGCAGAATGTGAGAATAGAGGAATTGAGAGACTAGAGAAGAAAAAAGGAAATAGGACAAAATGTCCTCTCACCTCCACCAATTTTAAACATTCAAATTATAAAATGTTGACTATATCATTATAATCAAGCATATTCTAGCTGCAGAGCAATAGAAATGTTTTCTGTTTACTCCAGAGGTAATGCTTCTCACATCAAAATGAAAACATATAGTGAGTTGCAAATAATACAGTAACAAAGAGTTGTTTCCATTTTGCTCCTTTTGCTCTTGTAACAAAATCAATCTATGATTTTTAGTCCTAACAATGGCAGCATAGTTCTGCCTGTTTATTGGAGAGAAAAAAAAGAAAACATTGAAGAATCTGAAGTACAGTATGATTCAGAAAACACCCCATTGTGTCCCTTTTAAGATCTCCCCTTGTATTATGAAGTGCATTTTGTTGAGTTTTTATTAATTCTGAAGAATGAGAAATATCAAGGATTTCCAATTATTTCTCTTTAATATTTCGAACTGTTTTGTAACACATGATTAATATTTCCAGTGTGATATGAAGAAACAGTAAGGGGGACGAAGCAACAGGCAAGGTGTCAGCTCCCACCGCACCCGGTGGAATAGCCAGTGAAGTCTCTCACTGAGTGACTTGCTCTGCTTGATCCAACAGTTGTGGTTTGAGTGAACCAAGTGCTGCCAGCAACTTGCTACACAATTTTTTAATTTATGTTCTACCAGTTCAGTCAAGTCATTTTCTTTGGCTTAGCATTACAGCTGAGCCATGCTGTAGCATGGATTTGCTACCAAACTCTTCCAATGCTTGAAGACTGGTGTGATTCTGCATAGGAGCAGCAATTCTCACCTTGCTCAGTTCCAGAGTTATTTTGAAATACTGAGTCTAGGAGGTGGGAGGAGAGCTGTACTATAAACAGTAATACGAAAAACTCCATTTAGGTTGAGAGAGAGTAAGAGAAAAGAACCCTTTCTCTCTCTCTCTCTCNTTCTCGTCCCCTCTCTTTTTTTTTTTTTTTTTTTTTTTGGAAGCTGTTGTTGAAAAAACCTCAAAAACTTTTGAGGAGGGGGAATCTTGGGTGAAAGGCTGTATTAAGAGCACAGGATTATTTGCAGAACTGGTAAAGTCCTAAAACTCTCATTCTGAGAGGTGGTACAGTAAAAAGAAGCAGTTTGCTTCTTGTCTAAAGGTGAATGTATTTTTGCAAAGAAAAACAGCATGGAATTCCTGTGAAGAAAAAAGGGAGAGAGGGAGGAATAGGTATTCAAGTATTGTGAGAGCAGTTCTTACAGTTGTATCAGTAGAAGTCAGCATGCTGCATTTAATATTTTTGAACATTAGTGAAAATGAAACCATGAGATCAATTCATTATCCCCAAGTTCTATCCCACTAAATATTGTGTGTTGTTTTTCAGAAACAGGAATTTCCAGCTGTTGGACTTTTGCAAATACTTTTTGACTTCAAAACCTGGACCATATAAAGCAACATGTATGTAAAGTAGTGTAGTTTTTGTTGGACAACTCTAATAGAAACAGAAAGCTGACTATTACATAATTATACAATATGGTCAAGGGACTTGGGATTAATCTCTGCTGTATTCTTCTCCATATCCCTCCTTCTGAAAATTCTATCAATATGGAGTTTTGCCATCATCAGATTCCACATCTGAACCTATTTCTGTTTTTTTCTTACCATGCGTTTTCCTTTGAGACAGTCTTTAAAGGGAGGAAGCATACTCACAATTCATATATTGTTTTGGTAGATGATTGGGAAAGAAGGGTAGGTGAAAGGACTGAAAAATTATTAAGGTTGAAAGAGAAGTGCTTATTTCATCCTGAAGACCCAGACATTTTTAGGAAGATTAAATAAGTTTTTTTTCTGGCTTTAGCAGAAAGTGGGATAACAAGCTCTCTTAGACAAAGTAAAATAGAAGCATGTTGAGTTTCTGTGTGTTCCAACTAGGTTTGAAAAACTGGTTGGCAGTTGTATTTACATGTGTTTAGGGGGTCAGAATTACATTACATTTGCACTAGTCCTTTCACCATCTTTGTTGCCCTCCTCTACACACATTCAAGTACCTTCCTGTTCTAAATTTGCATGGCCCAGAAGTGCACACAGCACTCAGAGTGAGGTCAAATGATCTGATTACAGAAGGATAATCACCTTTTATGATCAGTTGGTGATGCTGAGTTTGATCCTTCCCAAGATGCAGTTTGCCCTGTGGGCACTGATCACTCACACTGAGCCTGCTGCCAACCAGCACCTCAAGATCCCTTTCTACAGGGCTCTTCTCTGCTGCTTCCCTCCAAATTTATACTTATCATACAGTCCTTGTGAGCCAGGAGGAGCTCTGGGCCATAGGAAACAGCCAGAAGATAAGACTGCAATAAGGGGATGAGGAGAACCAGGATAGGAGAGAAATTACCTTCTTTCTTCCTTCATTCAGTATGAACACAAGATATTAAAACATGTCAATGGGTTTCTACTCAACAAATCATCATCCTCTGGGCATGAATGCATTTGTGCTGGATTTCTGCCTTTCAGTTGTGGGAAAAACTATTTCAATGATGTCTAGTTAGCATACCATATGTACCAGTCCAGCAAGGCATGTGACAAAATACATGAAGGTCTTGACAGTGAAGTTCAAACCTCTTGTTAAAACAAAAAACTGTCTGGCCCATCAGTGCTTCCCCCTCAAAACCAAAGTCGGTGCACTGAAGGTTGAAAATCTTCCTGCATAAAATTTTCACGAACTTGTAGAGAAGATACCAAGGCTCTCAAGGTCATTAACTCAGAGATTATTATCTTGACCTGATAAAACCAAATACCAGAAACTTCAGAAAAAGAAAAATGAAGTCTGGAAAGGTTAAGCTGAAGGGCAGGGATATTTCTGAAGTCTGCAGCTCTATCCAGATTCACCCATCCTTGATGGCAATTAAATACATGTTTTTAAAAAAATTCCCTTGTTGCTTAAAAAATATTTTTTTTATTTCTGTGAGTACTCACTGGCACAGATAATGATTTTCTGTGCTGGGTAGCGTAACATCTGGAAAAAAAAAAGATATTATAATTTTTCTTGAATTTGGACATAAGTATATACACCATCCTGTAATTTTAAGTACACTGGAGCTGGAAACATTCTGGAAGTAGAAAGATTTCATATGCAGTTATAATACAAAAGGTATTGGGTTTTGTTATCAGACAGCCTTCCCTATAGTGTCACATACCTTCAGCATGTAAACTTCTGAGAGAATCTTCTTTTTTCTTTCAGTAAAATAACACAAGTTCAAGGACAGGACTGTTCTGTAATCAGTATTTTTTGTTCTCCTTTCCAATGATCACATTAATACTAAAGAGGCATACCTGAGCAGGAATCATCTGGTATTCAGGATAGCCAGATAGGAAGCTGTGAACCTTTTTGATCCAGGAGAGAAAAGCCATCTGTTGATTGCTCAGCAGCTCGTTAGCTGGGATTATTGCCATTAGTGATATTGATTATTTTCCTTTGCTGGTGAGTTAAGCACATAACTTTCTTGTCTACCCAGAATGAAAGCACTTCGGGGCAACTGTGGTTTCATCTTCATATAGTGAGCACAGCATTAAAGAGGGACTACACCAAAAGACAGTTTTTTAGTCCTTGTTCACCAATGAATTGCTCAGGACTTGAGTTGGGGGTTATCCTCATGACTTTGATGATATTACCTCTGTTCTTTCCTCCAATTGTTTTTCACCTCAAAAATGAGTATTACCTCTTGACTTGAACACCATAAGAATACATGGAAGCCATTTTCTTGTCTGTCTCTACCTCTTAGTTATCACATATCGCTCCTTAGTTTCATTTGAAGATATGACTCCATACCAAAGAAATCAATGCTTTTTAAGCGAAGTTACTTTGAATTTAAGTTCTTCTGCCTTGGTTATAGTTTTCAAAGAAAGCCTTTTTGTTTAGCCTAGAACAAATAGGGTGGGTTTCTGGACATCCCTCCTCAAGGCATGTTCAGTACTAGGCAATTAAAAAAAGAGGATGATAATGGGAGAAATTTTTGTGGAGATTTTTTCATTAAAAAATGAAAGGATTTTTTTGAATTAGAGCAGAAAATAACTGATACAATTGTGTGCAGTAACGAAGAGAAAATTTTTTGAACACTAAGATGATCTTCCCAGTATTCTAATAAATACCTTGCTGCCCATGGAAATATTGAATGATTGTTAGGTATGTGTTATCGGGCAACTTTTACAATCACAGAATCATAGAACAAGTCAGGTTGGAAGGAACCACAGAAGATCATCTGGTCCAACCTCCCTGCTCAAGTAGGGACATCCTAGAGCTCATGGCACAGGACTGTGTCCAGAGGTTCTTGAATGTTGACAATGAGGGAGACTGCAACCCCTCTGGGTTCTGTTCCAGTGCATGGTCACCCACACAGTAAAGTTCTTCCTCATATTCAGGTGGAGCTTCATGTGCATCGGTTTCTGCCTGAGTTACCTCTTGTCCTATTGCTTGGCACCACTGAGAAGAGCCTGGCCCCATCCCCTTGACACCCTCCCTTGAGATACATTGATGTGATTCCTTTTCAATCATGTCTTCTCAAGGCTTAACAGGCCCAGTTCCCTCAGCCTTTCTTCATAAGAGAGATGCTCCAGTCCCTTGATCAGCTTCACTGTATGGTAAAGATATGGAGAAGGTTATTGTGGGAAGTACCAGAAAACACTTGAAAGACAATGCAGACACTGGTCACAGCCAGGACGGCTTCATGAGACTAAAGTCCTACTTGTCAAAACTGATTTCCTTTTCTGACAAAGTAACACATCTAGTTGACCAAGGGAAGCCAGTTGATGTAATCTTTTTGAACTTCAGTAAAGCTTTCAATACTGTCTTTCACAGTATCCTTCTAGACAAAATGTCCAGCACAGCTGGATAAACACATCATGTGGTGGGTGAGCAATTGGTTCACAGGTTGAGCACAGAGGGTCATGGTGAATAGAGTGACATCAGACTGGTGACCTGTCACTTGCAGGGTTCCTCTTAGGCCCTGTGCTCTTCAATGTCTTCATAAATGACCTGGACCCAGGACTGGAAGGGATACTAAGCAAGTTTGCAGATGACACAAAATTGAGAGGAGCTGTAGACTCTCTTGAAGGCAGAAAGGCCCTGCAGAGAGACCTCAACAAATCAGAGGGCTGGGCAATCACCAACCATATAAAGTTCAACAAGGGAAAGTATATATTTATTACAATTTTGTATTTTAGTAACTTGAGATCACAAATGGCTTATTACCTACATAGCTGGAGGAATTTCTGCTGCTGTTTTGCTTCTAGGTTTCCTACTGATCTTCTGCATCATCACTGCTTATGGCATAAAGTGAGTAACAAATCAATTTGCATAATATACTGAGGCAGGTAAACATTAATGTGTTAACAGCTCATTCTACTATCCTATTCAGAACAACAACAACAAAAAGGTATATGTGCAAATAGAATTTTCCCATCTAAATTTTAAACTTGAAAATATTGATCAGTTCTATAGCATATGGCAAAAGTGACATTTTCCGTTAGTTTTTTGCACTCCTTTTTTCACATTAGATAAACAAATGGCTCACTCAAGTTCCTTAGCCAGCTAAATGCTTACTGTGGTATTAGCTGAAACAACATGTTAAGGGTAATTTGTCAGGAATAACATCAAACTAGGCATAGGCTATTCCTATTTTGTGCACAGAGGAGGCCAGGTGACATATTGGGGTTTGCTAGATCTTCTAATATTTTTTTGTCTTCTGATTTTATGTTCCAAATTTACTCACAGTTGGATCCAAACTAATAGTTTAAACCATTATCTAAGTTTGCTGTATTCATTGCCAAATAACAGTATTGGTCTGATCCAGAATCTCTCTGCTTCCAATGAAAAGAAACAGTGAGCAGAAAATCTATTCCTTCCCCTACCACAATAGAAGAGGTGGCTGGAACTTTTGGGCAACATATTATTGTATTTCCTCCTGAATAAAAGGACCTTTTCCGCTAAGTCCAGGCTTTTATGAAACAGTGCATCTTATGCATGTTGCACTTTGCAAGTCTACCTGGATTTTTATTGTATTTATTGGTTTCAGTGGAAAAATAGGCAATACCAGCATTATCTTTTGTATGCTGGAATTAGATATTTTGGACTATTATGTACAATGCAGTTACCTCAGCTGAGTTTCTGACTAAATGTATGTCTTCAGAAAGAAGGGGATCACAGAGGCCTTATCGAAAGCTTTGTACTCTACTCAAACCTGGGTAAGGTCACCTGGTGAGATGGAGCTTACTCATGTTTTGTACTGTGTATTTATTAAGACCTTTCTCTTCTGTATTTGCACTTTATGTCCCCTGAATCTTATAGTAAACTATATAGAGAGGAAAAATGGAAGCCTTTAAAGTATGATTATTGTTATTATTATTTGCTTAATATTCTTCAATGTTTTGCAGCTATAGTTAGAGGCTCAACTCTGTTGCATATTATTAACAAATTAGCACTTTTGGTTTGATGGTTTTTTTATTATTTGTGTGTTGTTAATGTCTTTTCTACTCTCACTGCTTGTAAAACTGAAGCAAAAAATTGTATTCTGTGATACCTTTTGTCTTATCTATATCTTCCAGTTCTGCTTCACTATAATTCTTTGGGACAGCTGTTTCAGTGCTTCTCTTTTCTGTTTGTATTGTAAGAATCAATGCTTTGGAACACTGAGTCTTTTTTCTCTCTCTTAATAACTTTATTCAAGCCCTGAAGTTTAAAAGTGGAGCAATAGGAGCCCATTTCGCTGCTTCTGCCTTGTCTGGGGAAATGATCCTGTTCTCACAGTAGGTATGAGACTCTGGCTTTCCATGTATTTTCTCTTAGGTCTCACTGCTGTATGATCTGGTGGCAAGCTGCAATGCCAATATATCCATACAAAGCCTATTTTTCTCATTCTGAAAGTTTATACCGGAATGAAGATCTTCCCACAGCATCCAAGAAACCACCTTTCCTCCCACATCAGTTCAACTAGGCACTCTCATTAAGTTGTCTTAATAAGATTGATGTAGGAGAGACTGTGTCAGTATTTGAAGAGTGTATGTGAGGGGAAGGGGGCATTTCACTGGTGCCAGGGATCTGACGTGGGACAGCTGTGAAACATACTGAAACTGCAACTTCTTTTTTCTTATGACTTGAATCTGAAATGTATTCATAGAAAGCAAGATGACAAAACTTACCTTTATTGATGGTTTAATATTTCCCACTAATAAATCAGCATCGGGAAAACTTGCTATATTTCTCCTTTTTCAAAGTTGTAGCTGTTTTGAGAAAAAAATCCTTTTTTTTTTTTTTTATGCTTTCTAGCCTGCTAACAGTTATGGAAGAATTAATTTTCATGGCATGAATAGCACAGAAAGAAGAATCATCATCACACGGGCAGACAGAGGAGATTTATGTCACCTACAGAAATGTCTCACACAAACCTAAAAAAAAGAAGGACCCTTAGGTTCTTTCTTAAGAATGAAGTAATCAAAGCACAAGCCTTTTATTTACAGCATAGACTTTGTTTGCTTTGCTCCGGCAAGATGTGGAAGGTCAAACTGGCTGTGCTGGGCACTGCCTGGGCTGCTTTGGCAGGACAGCCACCCTTGGCCAGGTTACCCCAGGTGTGTCAGAGTTGTATTGCAGCCTGCAGCATTAAAGTATCCTTTGATTTATACGCAGAGAGATTATTTTTACTTCTGCAACTGAAACTTTTTTACCCAGTAGGTGAACTCTTAAGTATCAATTTTATAACAGCTCTGACATGCAGAGTGGAGCTGCATATGTTTGCATAAAGTTAATTTGGTCTGAGAAATCTATGTATATGAGAAGCTTATGTGACAGGGTGAGAAGGAAAATGTGCTCAATATTGTCGACGTTCATGATTTTTGCATCTCAAATTGAGATCTCTATAGGATAATAAATACCCATGATTTTCCACACAGGAGGTTTTATTTTGCTGCTGGGCAAACAGTGCTATTCAGCTGACAAAAGCAAATATATCAGGGCTCCTTGAACCTAGATTTAAAAGTACACACAGAAGCTTGGTATCTGACAGCTGTGTGGTTTTACAAGCTTCTTGCCACTCACCGCAATTATTTCAGTGTTTTCTATTTGGGGATGGAATAGAAGTGTAGTCCCTTCTCTCTTCCCTCCCTCCTTCCCACATCTCTCCACCCATGCCCAGAAGAAAACAAAACATGAAGACTCTGTCACTGTCAGGTTATATTTAATAATTTATTATAAGGTTTAGTTGCACAAAAATTAAATGAGAACATGGAAGGTATATGAACGATGCAAAGCACAAAAAAGCATGACTGAGAACATTTACAAAACAATACACATACATATGTAGTTGTATGTGTGCATATGTATACATTCTGCTGAAATCTACAGAAGAAATCACACAGAAATTGAACAAACAGACAAAAAATTTAATCCTTAAAGAAACAGAACCAGAAGGCAGACCTGAGAATTAAGATCTAGACATCTTTTGGCCTTTTACAAATCTGCTGAATTACTGAGAACAGGATGCCAGTAAATGAAGGTGTTACCGTGATGGCTGATAATCATATATTCCTGCATACTACAAACTGCATGTCTGGCCCACCTATGCTTGATTCCCCTTTTCTCTTGCAGTGTACATAAAAATGTTACTGGATATGGTGGGTTTTTTGAGAGGGGCTAGTGGTTGAGGCTTCATAAGTCTGCCAACAAATCAGGTACCAGTTCTACTTGGCTGGCTAGGAAGGAAGCTGACAGTGAAAAGCATATTTTGCGTAGCCTTCTCCAAGAGAAAGCTTTCTTCACATGCATAGCAAAACAGGAGTCTAGGTTCTTCTGATTATAACATGGACACAAGGCTTCTCTTCCCTATTTTAACAATAATAGCATCATGTGGTTATCTTACACTTTAGCTAAAAATCTAAAATTCTAAACTAAAGTGTCCTTGCAACTTATCGCTGAAGACTTAAATTGTTTACAATGTCATATACCATTAGAAAACAACTTATTTTGGTTTTGTGTACTCCTGAACAAGGATACATTGCAAGGGATGTTCTTCCTTTTTAATTTCACTTACTGTAGGTTTTCAGATATATAAATGCTTGCATGTGAAGTTGATGAGGATGCACAGAACTGTACTACTAATAAGTTGGTTTATTTCCTGAGTTATCAAATGTCATAGCAGATAATTCTAAATTGTGCACAGCATTACAAATAAAACCTGTAGCATTGAGCCATTTCTTATGATCCCATTGATACTAAATTCCAAAAGAATAACATAATGCATTTGATTTCACAGAAGTTCTCATTTGGAATCCTGATCTAGAAATACCCATAAGCTGAGAAAATGGTAGTTTCACTGGTTATAGAGACAGTCAAAATACACCCCTACCTTACTGAGGGTAAAAAAAAGTGGGGGTAGCTGTTGAGGTCAAGTACCTGGAATACCAGATTGTTTTGATTATTTCTGGTAATGCCCTTATTTCTTTCTTCTCTTGGTACTTTTAGCTTGTCTTTTCAAAACAATTGCTTATTTTTGAGATTTGAAGAAGAAAACAAAATCTGTAGTGCACATCTTTGCAGGTATTTAATATGTTTTAATTCAGATTCCATAAACATATTACTTCTACCAGGATAATCCACAGGGAAAATCACATCACACATAGCATAATAAGAACAATATATTATTTTTTTTCAAAAAACCAGACCCAAAACAACAGCTTTGTTTTTGTACCATAATATCAGTGAACAGCAGCTGAACAAGAGACTGATACACATTAAAACCAAAAAGAAAACAACCCCAAACTTATCAATATTCTCATTGGTTTTAAAAATAGTAAGCTACACATAAGAGAAACTTCCCAAAGTCCAATTTGAAATGCATTATTAAAACCCTATAAATATTTTATGAGTTTGTCACAATGGGGCCCAGCAAGAGTTTGTTTGCTCTTTGGATTATGTAAATAGACTTTCCTGTGTAAAATAGTACCAACTATTGTTTATTGCTGTTTAGTTTCAATATTTACCATACATTTGTCCTTTCCTTTTGGAAATTTTTTCATTTCTTTTGAATAAACTTCATCAACTGTAATTTGGAAATTTTATTTTGAACAATTACTGCACTATTTCATGCTGTACGACAGGCTCAAATAGTTAAGATGAAGGATAAAAGAATCAGGGAAGCAAAGTGACACAACTATGGATAGCAACCAGCTCAACATACTATCTAAACTGTAAAATAACTCTGTGGTTGTTTTAAGGTTTTAGAAACTTGGCTGAAAGGAAATAGATATAATAAAACATGCTTTCATTAAAAAAACTGAGTCTTGAATACCTTCAAGGGTATCCTAGGGCAACTACCTTCTGTGTGACTGGAAAATTAATATTTGAGATTAAAGAAAAGTAAAACCTTTTCCATAATAATAAAATTAATCTTTTATGCTGGGTCAAAAAGGTAAATGTTTAAGTTTGATGCTCAGAGGAGTATTCAGAGATTAATAGTACAACTCCATCTTTAGAGGCTGTAAACTCACATCCTCTGAAAAAGACTTATGAATGTAGGAAAGACAATCACCAGTTTGGATGAAGAGGATGAATAAGAAACACACAGTCTATGACAGAATGTGAAATTTAGAACCTGATATTTTCTTTATTTATTTCAGATACATTCCTTTACCTTAAAGAGCTTCTCTGATACTAGTATTTTCATGATAATGCTCCTTCTGCTTCTCTTCTGCTCTCCCTTGGCTGTGTATCTTCCAGTAAAACAATGTTTCTGTGAAGAAACAGATTGCTTTAAGGGCTGGACCCACCAAGGAACACAAGAAATAGGACTCCTCCAAACTGTCACATTTGGCAGGGTGGTCCTCTTTCTGGCCCACACCTGCCCTAAATTCCCAGCCACCTTTTCTATTAAATTTTCCTACCTTTCCTACCTAAATTTTCCACCTTTTCCCTAAATTTTTTTCAAGAACACTCAGAAATAGCTTGTTCTAACTGTGCTGTGCAATTTGCCTCTTCTCCAGGTCTTACCTCAGGACAGCAGGAGACAATGGGACAGCAGGAGAGGACCAAGGCAACAAAGCAGGCAGAACAGTTAAAATATAGGTGCTACCAGCATCTGTTAGTTTACTCCTGAGACATCCAAATAAGAAACCTTACTTCAGAAAAAAGGAAAGATTTCAGATTCAGAGGATTCTTCATAGGATTGATTTCACTGATTCATTCCTAGGAGTGGGCTTTTTTGGTTAGTAATTTTTTGGGTTTTTTTTTGTTTGTTTTGTTTTCGTTTGGTTTGGTTTGGTTTTTTAAAAGGGGGTGATGAGGATTTTTTTTTTTTTTGTAATCATAAAGATGCCAGGGCACCACGACTCTGATTTTTACATTTTATTTTTAAGTCTTATGTGCATCATGCTCCTCTAAATCTACTCTGTTATTGAGCTATGTGAAAGTTCAAATCAATGGTATTTATTTACAGTAGTTGAAACTCTGCCTCAGTGAGTACTCCCTAGTGCAAATGAAAAACTTATTTCTTTTAACACTGAGATGTTAAATGGATGTTAGCCCCCTAAACAGCTTTGTAAGTCTGACACTAAGGCCTATTCCCAAAAACAGCCCTGTCTGTCTACAAGACAGGTGCTAAAATGCTCTTGTAGGCTGCAGACCCCAGGAGTAGAAGCTATATGCCAAGTTATCAGACTGTATTATTTAAGGTGTAAGTAAGGCAACTTAAAAGACATTTCCAGCACTCACACGGTTCCTGGGGAACTCTTTTGGGCTGGAGCACAAGACCTGCCTTGATAACTGGAGTGTGGTGTCAGGGTGTGTGTGGGCTCAGGGTGGCCACAGTCCCTTTGATATCTACTGCAAAAAGTTCCACCCCGAGGCTAGAGACCCACAGTAGTCTTCAAAACACTCAACTGGACCAGGCTTTTGACTGTCACATGAAATGTTGGTTCATCTAGCATCCTACCTGCCAAATCAGCCAGGAAATGGGAGACCCTGGCCCAGTTCTCCCCCAGGCTGCATCAGGCATGCATTCCCTGTCCCTTGTCCCCTGAAGCTGGGCTCTTGCACAGAAACAACTCATTTTAAGGACAGAGAAGAGCCTGCAGGACTTGGTAGGACACTCCTCCAGAAGGGTGTCCTTGCTTCTCACTTGCCCGTAACTTTTTTTTTTGTACTTTTCTAATAGTAAAATGCATTAAGAATTATGAGAAGAGGATGAGCATCTGGACAACCATGGGATAAACATGTGATGAGTTTGCCAACCCTTCAAGTAGAGGAGACTCAAGAACATTGAGATAGCCTCACCTGTGGGAACTCAGAGACTACTGGGACAGGCTGCCACCATGTCATGGGACTGTGCCACTGCTCTGACTAATTTCTTGGCCCTGATTAGGCTTGATTTATAAAGCTGTAGATTTACCTTAATATCTGTGCTATAGTCTTGCAGTTATGTGTCCCTACATATAATTTAGGACACTAAATGTTGGAGCTAGAAATACCAAAGGAAATGTACAGAGCTACCTAAGACAAGTTTCTAAAGAATAATATGGTTATTACTTCCACAGTATCCACATTGTTAGCTGGTATAATTAAATAAAATAACTAATATGAATTTACTAGCAATGGTTGACATATTTCTTCTAACCTTATGCTTGCTTAAAAGGACAATTTTGTAGTTTCAGAAAGAAAGCATCTCAGTGGTTCTAAAGGATACTTAACACTTCTCTTAATATTTAATTAGATTGTGACATTAAATAATTAATTTTTAGTATTAACCAGTAAGTTTTATGAAATGATTTAAGTGATCAATAGCTTATCATACTAAGGTATAGCCAAACAAATACACAGTATTTTTTTTCCCCCCAATACCTTTATCTATTTGTGCTGATGTCTGTATGTGTATTTGGAGAGAGGAGTATATGTTAGAAATATTTACATGTATTAAAATGAATTTCTTTTTTTTCCATCTGAAATAAAACTGTCTGAAGCAACATTTATTATTTTAAATTTTTATAATTTACCCAACAATGGTAGAATGGGAGGAACTTACCCACAGAACTCTGTCATTTTAGAAATAGAAAATAAAGGTTGACCCTATGTACATATTTTTATGCATCATAAATGAAGATATTGCTTTTATTACCCAGAATTTGGTCAGCTGTGGAATATTCTAAATCATATTTTTAACAATATCTGACTGCAGTAAGTTCCACAAAGCTGTGTGATAACAATGGTGATTCCTTGTACAAAATACTATTTTTTCAAGCATCTATATTGCATTATGCATGTTAGGCAGACCGGTACTGGGTGCTTCCAGCCAGGTAAATGAAAATAAGCCCAGCACTCCTGAGTCCATTGTTATACAGTAACTTAGTGCTGTGAGTTAGACACAAAATATTGTTTTCATCTCCTGATGAAGTCAGAAGAAACTGGAACCTCCAGGAAACTGTTTTGCACTCAACATGGCCCATTGCTGTGTGCTTAAATGTCTGCTAATTTCTCCTAATCTTCTTTAAGATTACAGAATCTGTTTTTATTTTTGTTGATCTCTTACCTTTTTATTTCCTTTCAAAAACTTGTCTCTCTTTCTATAACAATGCTTCTCAAAGATTTAAAAAGAAATAAAAAGCTTAGTGTGTGCCATTCTTTGGTAGGAAGTCATAAGACTTTTTTTTCCTGTATTGTCTCTTTTTCCTTGTAACCATCTTAAATCAAAACTATTTACAAAAAGCAGTTCTGGATATCTCCTGTCACAGCCTGTCATCTATGGAAACTGAGGAAATGCAACAATTAACACTAACAAGGATAATTTTATTTTACATCATTTATTCTGTTGTAACTAAAGCAGCAGTGATGAGAATAGATGTTTAACTGAAATCTTTATTTTTGTTACTGCTATGGAATTGACAAAACAGCTGATTAATTTTGTGCAATTTTCTATGCCCACTGCTGTCCTGCTATCACACAATTTTAAACAAAGCCTGAAAACAATGTGTAGCCTAATTAAAAATTAGCTTCATTCATGTCAAATATTCTCACAGGAAAAAAAATCTACTGTAAAATGTATTAATACACTTGACAACCCCAGGATTGTAAGAGAATATAGTAAAACTATTTAGCCTCATGAGGATTTCTGTAACAAAGCAAAATAAAAGCCCCTGTGAAATTCATTCTTTGGGACTCTGAGTGTGATATTTAAAAAAGATTAACTTCTTCATGTTAGATAGCATATTACTTTTTGAGCTTGCATTTAGTCAAAAAGGAAACATTGTCTCCATTACAGCTTCCAATATTCATAACAATATGGACATTTTAAAATGTTTTAATTATATTTAATCATACTTAAACCTCAGTTACTTTCGTATCTGTAAAAATCTGTTGAGCTGCATATGCATGTAAAGATGTGAAAAGCATCTCTGCAAAGTGAAACTTCCATTTTTTTCAATAGCATCAGTTCACTAGCAGATTCTAATATATTAGGTTTCTAGCATGTCATTTAGATAATTGCTGAATACACAGCACCTTCACCCATCACTTTGTCCTCTTTCATAAGGACCTGGACAGAGAGACAAACTTCTTGTTACAAGTGAGTCAATATTCTTTGAAATTTCTTTCATTCCACCATATGCCTATACTTGTTTCCAATTTACAGCACCTTTTAATCTAAAACAAAAAGTGAAGAGCATTTATTTATAATATCAAGAACAAACACAGTGCCCTTCATGGAGTGCAAGACTTTATAACTGCAGAATTCATATGTCCAATCTTATATCTAACCTTGGATTTTAAAGTTATGCCATCACAATGGTGTTGCACAGTCATTACCTTCTCCTTACAAAACATAGGCAGGCATACTGACTCCTTTTCTGTGGTGAAAAATGTATAATATTAATGTATGATGTCGTTTAATAAGTGTGCTTGGAAAGAGTTACAGGTATTTGGATGATGTATGGAAAAATGAAACTTTCCAGTGCTGTTGGATCTGTTCTTGTAATCAAATAGCAACTTCTCACACTTTCTTCACCGGTCACTATGTGTAGTTAAAAGCCACACTTAACACCTTTGCAACAGATATAAGAAGGAGCCAAAATACACTGATATTAAACAGGAAAGTAGAGATTAATGGGAACTCATTACTCCTTCCTCTTTAGGAAGAAACAGTTGTAAATAATTCTATATTTCATGCTAAAAAGCGCAGTCATTCAAGACACTTATATTTTCTCACCCTGCGGTTTCTATGTTACCAGAAGAAAACTAGTACATGTGGCTGGTGAGCTAAGTCTGAGTGGAGGTTTATATGCTACAGTCTGATGGTCTTTGTCAGCTCCTAGAGATCAAATATCTCAAAAAACCACTACCACTACAATAGCATTGCCTATTAGACTGGAGAGCTGAACAAGCATGAAGTTAATTCCTTTTCTGATAAATGCAATACAGAGATATGATTAATGATCCATCCTTTTTTCTCTTTGCCATAAGCAGGTAAAGGTCTTCACAGACTGCCTGCACATAGCAACTTCTAAATAAATGGGTGCCCGAAGGCTGTATTTTGTACTTAAATTATTGCTATAGAGAGCACTTAAAAACACTTTTGCCCTCAGGTAGTCAATTTCAAACCCTCCTTTAGCAAAGTCCTATTAGCTTAGAACAAAACTTGATTAGAGTTTTCTGCTTGGCAGCAGGATTTCTATACACGTGTTGTGAAATGAAGTATTTTCCAAAAATGTCATGGTAGACTTCTGTTAAAACAAAAATAAGCAGCTATTGCCAATGTCTAACAAACTTCTTTGGTTTGTCAATACATTTTCAAGCTTTACTTGTAGCTTTTGTGGAAAAAAATAGCACAAAAAACAAACTCAGCAAAAGAACCCCAAGAACAGAACTTTGCATGGACCTGACACGTGTGGGGAGCTGGAATCACAGCCTGCCACAGAAAGTAAAGCCTAAGTATTTACTCAGTAAAACAGCAAACTCCATGCAACAAGAGATTCTCCTTTCTTTTCCCTTTACATAGGCAGATAAAATTATTTCAAATGAGTACAGCCACAGATGATTTAAACTACCAATAATAACATGTAGCTTTTTAAAAAACTGGGACTCCTCAAGTTCCTTAGCACCGTTTGATGATTTATTACCAGTCTCTTTCAATTTCAGCTTTTCTGCACCAAGTGACTTCAAAATCAAAAGTACCGGCATGCATCAATCCATAATATTCGCAGTTAAGATATATTGGTAACTATATTTAGTAATGCAGTGTGCTATTTGTTCATAGGGGTGAATATATTGTTATCAAGGGCAATTTTTGAAAAATGTAAATCATGGTTACAGTTATATATTCATAACACATCCTCAGAACCAAAATGAAAGCGAGAGCCTTATTTTATTTCTTCTGTTTTATAATGTACTAATGCTAAGTTCCACTTGTACCAGCTGCACCTGGTTACCACTGAAGACATTTTGGTGCCTTCCATCTCTTTACAGCTCATTAGCTGAAAACAGAGAGCAACTCCTGGGTCAGGAACAGATGTATTATCTGTGTGCTTTGCACATGACGAAAGCCGAGACTTGAACAGGGTCCCACGAGGTCCCTGGGTCTATATAAAGCCCGTTGTAGTCTCTAGGCAGGCAGCTCTACCATGTGTTCCAAAAGACAGTTTTCCTTCTGGTGGAAACACTAGGAGCTGTACAAAGTAGTCTCAGTGGGGCATCACTTAGATTATAAACAAGCATGTGCCAGGAATTAAAGCAATTCCATGAAAACAGAATTTTCTGGCAAACCATTGGTGCAGTGTCTGCCTGGTTCTCATGGAGCTTTGCTGAGGAACATTTGTAGAAGCTATGTGAATACACCAATGTTATGGCGGTATCGTCTGCTCTTCTGGAATAGCACTAATGGCAGCATCCTATGGCTGTTGCACACCTTTGTGCTTCAGGTGCCCAGTTTTCTTAGGCTGCATTACAGGACACTGTGAAGTTGCATCCTTATTGTCTACTTCCAGTGTGCTTGTGTTTAGTCTCTGCAGGAAATTGGTTCCCAACAGGTCAAAATTGGTTGTGTTCTCCAGTTTTGTCCTGGAGTTCAGTTTTCTATCTATTGCTACAAAATGAGACCTCACAGGTATTTTATAAATGTACGAGTTGAGAGGATGGTTGCATTATTCAATGAAAGCAAAATATTTAGTAAAGCTTCTATACACGGCCAATCCCCTCCCCTTCTCTCTTCTTGTGTGTTTTCTTTAAAAATAGCATTTACATTTTCGTTAACTAGACAATATTCATGTACTGCATAGGAAGACAAAGCCACAGACAGGAAATAGAAAGAACACATTATACAGATCTTATGTTTTTATCTAAACACAGTTAAAATACTAGGTTTAGGATTTATAGAGGTCCCTAAAGTTCGTGGGCACTGGAACTATAAAGAAGATCTGATATTCTGTTTTGCGTTTTCCCCACTTTTGGACTATGCAGAATATGCAATTATTAAATATCTAGTATTCAAATCACAGAGGAAAATAATTACATGGACACAGCATTGAAATCTGTAGAATATATTGAAAACCTAATATAAGGAGCTTTACAGAAAATATATGCAATTTTAGGGCAAGTAAAAGAATCCCAGTTGCAAAAGACCAAAAATAACTGACCAGTTCCCCAAAAATATTTGGCAAAGCTGTATGAAATAACAGCACAGCAGAATATCTATCTGTTTGCATCACATTTTGCATTTAACATTTACAAACTGGAAATTTTCCCTAAGCAAAATGTCAAGTAAATTTTTTCTTAAATAAAAGTGTGAATGAAGCTTCCTTGATGGGTGCAGCTCAAAGAGCACCATGGGTACAGCTCCCTGACAGCGTGGGAGAGCAGTTTTTCATTTTAGCTCATCAAAATACTCTCTTTAGGGAGCTGTTCTATTCCTGAGTATGGCAGCACTATGAGAAGGAAAAGAGGTAGTGAATGAGACAAGGAAAAAGGAGAAAAATAAATAAAGGTGATTGTTGTGGGGTAGAAGTTTTTCATTCAAGCAGATCACAAAGCTTTTTTATTCAGCAGCTGTTCACTGAGGTGTAGAAAGCTGTAAGTCTGCAAGGTCTCTTAGCCTGGAAAATGGTTTGAGAAAAGCTGAACATACTGTATCAGTAAATGTTTAATCAAAAGCAGAAGTTTCATCCATACCTCTTAATACATATATATATATATGTGCGTATATAAAACAACCCAAAAGTACTTTTTCAGTTAAATTATGGAACATAACCCGATTGTTTCATTGGAAAAGAGTCTATATGTCTCCTCCTTGATATGCTTCCTCAATCTGTCCAGAGAAACAACCAATGAGACGAATCCCCCTGGTAATCATGGCAATTGTTTCACACTGGGAACAGAACACAAGGCTGCTCAAATCATACAAGAGGGCAGATTTTTCTCCTCACAATTTCAAACATTTCAGGGCATTGTGAGGAGTACATAAATATTTGATAAAACTTACAAAAATCTAAATGTTCAGGATGAATAAAACTCATACAGGTATGCCTTCCAACTCATTCCCTCATTACCTATTACAAACACACAGACTACAGTTCTTTTTTTAAAGACGTCTTCCAAAGACAGAAAATTTCCATTGAGAGGTACTCATCCTCCTTTCGAAAGTAAACAGATGCTTGACACATGATCATACAAGATACAATGTGCATCTAAAACAGAAATCTGAGAAGGAAACAGAAAATCAAAGTAATGCTGACCAGAAAGACAAGACCAGAGCTCAGCTCTACCATGTCTAGCCCAGCCGTGGCATGGATGGTCACCAGCTGGGGATGTGGCCCACTTTTATTTGTCTGAAGAACAGTTTTCTTGCTTTTTTAAAGTCAGGCCTGCAGGCACGGTTACCTAAATAATTTGCAAATAAGAAGACATTGCAGCAGTTTTGAGAACAAGACTGTGCTGCTGATACGGATGTTCACAGCTCTCAGGGGCATAATGAGAATTGTGCATGTATTAGTAAGGGATGAATTTGTGCCCCGGGAATTTAAGATTAGAACCAGACCAGGCAATAACCTTACCTTAACACATCAAACCCTATCCCCAACAAAACACATCAACCTGCTGTTCCAGTATATGTTGGTGTCTGGCTCAAAAAACACCCAACCACCCACTAGGGTAGTGAGTGAACTTGCTTGGATCTGAAGGTGACCCTGCAGCACTGACGCTGCCTCTCGAGCTGGCGACATTTCAGCAACTCCAGCAGGAATCAGTAGGCTGCATCAAGGACTTAAAAAGGTTACTGGTGAAGACAGGCTGGCCTGCTGGTGGAGGCAGGAAGGAAGGCCCCAGTGTCAAATGCGCCATCGCGATGGAGCCCCAGAAGAAACCTTCTCCAGTCATGCAGAAAACCTTCACATCAACCAACACAGTTTCATTTGTTTCCACCACTTTCTCACAACACGAACATGTCCCCCTTCCTCCCTCCCCCCAACCCCCCAACCCCCTTCTTTCTGAACATATCGACAGAAGGAACGGCAAAATAAATTAATAAAGACTTAGCCTCTGCTTCGGGGAAGCCGCCTCTCCAAGTTTCTGCATTGGTGGTGGCCCGGTTGGAGCTGGTAGGCATCATTTTTCACAGCAAATTGTGGGTGCGGAGGAGGCCAGTGGCTCCCCCGCCCTGGCGGCAGGCTCCAGGCTCAAGTGTCTGTCTCGGCCGGCCGCCCCTGGCTGTCATTGCACCAGCCCTGAGCCGTAGCTGAAGGTGTAGCTGCTGGCCAGTGACAGGGACTGCTGGTGCTCCTCATCCTGCTCCGAGGGGTAGCTGGGAAATGTCTGCGCCCGGGACACCTTTGCTGTGCTGAGGCTGTGACCTGGAGGGAGGGAGATGCGAACACAAAAGATGTAACTGGGCTTTGAAGCCTTTCACCATGGGCATAGACTCTGATGGACTAAGTTCATGCTGCTCCACGGTGCCAGGGCGCTGGAGAGCATCCATGCTACTTTGGGCCCTTCTGGGGCTGCAGGAGAGGGCACAAGTGGGTGACAGATTCCCAGCAAAGCAGAAGGTCCCAGACCCAACTCAGGCATAACTCAGGGTCAGAATTTTTTTTAAATTTCAGAGTGTAATATCTGTACATTTTCTACTCCATAAGTCTCAATTATGTTAGAGCTGACAAACAACTAATGCAACTCTTTTTTATCTGAAGCACTGCTTAAGTAGTGGAAGTAATGCCAGGGGTTTCCAAGAGATTAGTTCCACAAATGACACTTCATGTACTTGCCGTCCTTCAAACAGGATGCCAGTGTGTCAGGTAAACATAGCATCATCATCATTACAAAATGCACTGGAGGTGGAATATGGTGCACATGGCAGAATACAGGTTGAGAAAAGGATATGCAAGACATTTTTTCATATGAGCCTGTGAACCTCATATAACCATAGCTTCAATCAGCAAGATGGGAAACCATGTGTGAAAAGCCAATGATGAAACTCAGGTGACTCTTATGACCCAATTCTGTAATTTGATAATTTTCCTATCTCAGAATCCCCTTATGAAATTTGGATTTAATTAGTAAAAATAAGTAAACGTCTGAAGGGTGTATCTTCATACCGTGTATATTCTCTTTTTTTTTTTTTTTAATGTATATTAAAGCTTGGATTTAAAATCGTTTTGCATAATGCTTTTAAAAATGTCTTTAACACATGTGTTATCTGTAGGAATGCAAAATCATGCTTTTACTTCAACCACAGGCATATTAAAGAATAGCTGGAATGGTATAGACACAAACACTAAAGAATGTAGCTCACATTGAAATGTTTCAAAACAGTTATCAGTTTCTTTCTAGACTGGTCCAGTAGTGTTGGAACCAAGAATGGTGTTCACTGGATTTAGGAAGACTTTGTCCTAACTTGCACTTGGAAAAGTTTTATTATAACATGTTACTGACTTCCTCATGAGAAAAAAAATCATGATTCCCCCTGAACATGAGTCTATCAAAGTAATGCTGGGACCAAGAGAGAAAAAAATCCCAACTAAATGAAAAATAGAATAAAAGGTAAGTCTTAGTGGCACTGGAGACAATAAAACTAGAAACTGAATTCTCAGTGGCACATCAATGGTCATAAAAAGCCCTTTCATAGCACAACCAAACAGGATGAATTTTTTATGTGTACTTTTACTATTCATCCACTGGGTTAAATGACATTGGCTATCAAAACTTGACTGAAATGAGAGGTTTAAATTATATCGCCTTCAAAAAGCTTTCACATCAGACTGAATTAAAGTGTATGGTGCTTTTGAATTCTGAGCTACAAAGAAAAAACACAGATAATGTTTGAGATCTCTTTCTTACTCATAAAGATAAATAAAATATGCCAAGGTATCATTTAATTCCATTCTCTTCATGTATTTTATCCAAAAAATGTAAAACAGTCTCTGTGACGACGGCCAGAAGTAAAGACACTTACCAACCAAAGGAGTTCCCTAAATCCAGGCCTGTTTGTGCCATGTGCTGTATCTCATATAATTAATTTTGAATTCACCTTTGTAGAATAGTGCAGCTCTAATACAGGCATGAAGAGTGCACCTACTAAACTAATTTCTAGCTAAAGAATTAGGCAATGTCTTAGAATGTAGAAGATGAATTTGAACCTATTAGGGTTAAAAAGGAAATTAAATTCAGGCCTTTAATTTGCTGTATATATGCCTCAAAGATTAGCACATCCCTTACTGTTCTTTGAAAGAAAATTTGTAGCTACTAATCTCACAACAGGGCTGATTTTAGCCATTCTGTAACCAAAGCAGTTAATGAGGACAAGTGACTTCTCTCCTGACTGCTAAGATATGTAGTGAAAGAGCAGAGAGACAGATTCAAACGATTAAGGCATGCTCAGCAGAGCCAAGAGGTCTAAGGCACTTGGTTGATGCTCAAGCCAAACAGTATGACATCAATCTATGAAAATACTAATAAAAAGAATAGAGGATATTGGTTCAAATGAAATGAGAAAGCTATGGGTAATAGAGAATTTGTGAGTTTAGGAAAGACTGGATTTATGGAATATATTTACTTTCAATTTGCATTTTTCAAAAAGCAATTAGCTCTGTTAATATATTTCAATAAATGAATAAAAAATAATGGTGGCAATATAATGAAATAGTCCAATGGTTCCAAGTTGGCTCAAGACTTCTAAGTAGTAAAATTAAAAAATTTCAGGTTTTTTCCCAGCTTTTTATTAAAATTCTGTATATCACATACTGAAAATTCTAAAATTATACTGGATTCTTTTATGTGAATTCCTACTAAATATTATTTTAATACTCATACAGCTGATCAGCCGTATGGAATCTCAGGTACTGCAGTGTATCCAAAGTTATGCTTTATGTCAGCAGTAAGGATTTTGAAACTAAGGATACAGGGAAAGTTTTTGCAGTAAAGAATTAAAGTTCCACAGCTTTCTAAACTTCCTCCTTCAGTCATATTTGGGCCTTAGAAGGTTAAGAGAGAAGAAGAAGGATGCTGTTTGTGGATTTTGCAGATCTTTGGTACCACAGCTGTTTTCAAGAACACAAAACTAACTCTTTTCTACAATTCTTCTAAAGTCAGCATAAGATGAATTTGATTAACACACACTTCATGACCTGAATGAAAAAAGAAAAAAACCCCAAAGCTGTGAGAGTTTTTTCCCTTTGCCTTACAGAGGAAATGTAGTCTTTATTTTCTGTTCTAGGATGGGGCGTTGGAAACGTAAGTATTATTCAGCCTACTTCATCCTTTATTCAGATTTACTCTCAGGGTTATAGAATGCAATGAAGCTGTAGTCCAAAGCAATTAGGTATGAATGATCCATCAAGAAAATTTAATGTAACCCAGCAAATTACACTAAAATTAGATTTTTTCTGATTTTAATTATGTTGGAAGCAGAGGCAGTAGACACAAGGATCTTATTTCATGGCATGATGCTTATTTATAACAATTCTTTAGAGGAAAAACCCAATGGTTTCCTAGTAACAGCAGTGACTGATGTACATGTAAGTAGATCGATCACAACTTCTGAGAGAAAACTTGCAGTACCCAGCTAAATGAAAAGGAAAAAAAAGAGGTGAAGAGATCCAGGGATAAACTTTAAAAGCTCCCTTACTGCTGCTTATTGGGAGATGCTTCTGCTTTAAATTCAGAATTCAAATTCTTAACCAGAAGGCAGGTGCTAAACCTTTTGGTTTTCTAAATGAAATAAAGGTCACATTTTTCTTTTTTAGTACAAGAATTCAAGAAACTTCTGATGTTCTTTGGTTAGAGCACTCATCTATGATGGACAAGTCCTGCGTTAAAATTCCCATCTGCCTGTGGGTAAGGTTCGACATTATACTTCTGTAAAAAATCAGCTGAAAATGTTCCCTTTCTCTTCTGTACTGACACTGCTGCTCACTGAACCTCAGTTGTGCCATTGTGACTGAAAGAAAGACTGCTTTGTAGACTGAAGCACTTTGGTCATCTGGTTTGCAAGAGCCCTACAAATCACTGTACTGGCAAAGCCAAGAAGCAGGAACAGGCAGCCAAGGGGAAGAGATGGCAGTGTTTTCTCAGGCTGGTTTTAGTGCCAGATACTTTATTTGGTGAACGATGACCTGTGAACAATATGGAACCAAACACAGGAGAATGCAATTGCCACCAGACTGCTCATATGTCTGAGGCAGGACCGCTTTTGAAGCCCTCTGACTAAGCTTTTCTAATACAAGATCTCATACATGTTTATATTTGTGCAGTACAATGATTAAAAATTAATAGAACGAGACACTCCTGTGTTTCAGCTTCTGTTGCAGGCCTTTAATTACCTCATATGAGATAATCATTAGTTAAAATAAAGAAACAGACTTTTGCAGCTGCACAACAAGCTTTCATCTGGGATTTCTTAACATCTGAGCAGACGAGTTTACAAACAAAAGGATGTAATTCTAATGCAGTTTTATTTTTCTAGGTGATAATAATAAATTTATTTTTGAAAGTAAAAGTTGACATTTCCATTTCCAAGATTATGAGCACAAAATTGAAGTCATGAAATTAAAGCCAATTGGATATCTTTATCTGTATTGTATATTGTACTTGGGAGCACTCTGAGACTTCATGAGGACAAGAGTTCTGTGATTGCTATAGATGTTTCTATAAATATTATAGAAAAAACATGGTTACTGCAAAGAAATTTCTATGAATCAATCAGTGCAAGCTAAGACCAAATAAAGTGAATCACTTGTTTTGTTGTAAAGCTATTTTTTCTTTTTAGAAATATTAATTGGAAAATTCTATTGTTCACAATAAACAGAACAGTCTGGAAAACAGTGAAACAGAGATGATGAGATTTTGTCCATGTGCAAAGGATAGTGCACGGAGGAAAAAAAAAATCCAATTAGCAAACAGAAATTTGAGGAATGAAATGTTAGTAAGAAGGTGTTAGTTCTATTTTATATTATATAGTTCTATATGTCCTCACACAATTCTCACTGGACAATATAAATGCAGCCCTTGAGCCAGAAAAGTTCACAAAACTAGTACCAGTCTTTAATCTAGGTTTATGTTCTCTGAGGACTTTCCCAACAGCACGAAGGATCCTATTTATACCAGAGGAGGCCCACAAATTGCACTGAGGATTTGGATGGGAAAACGTGTCTCAAAGTGCTTCAACCTCTGATATTCTTTGCAGCACTTTTGTTAAGACACAGGACAAAGTAGGAAAGGCACTGTAGCTAGACACTGAAAGCCAGCTAGGGAAAATTAAACTCTTACTGGAAAAAACCCTAAATTATTATGACTGCTTATTTCAGGTGGAAGCCTTTATCCTCTAAGAGCTTTTGTTGCAAAGAAAAAGACTCCACAATTTTTTCTGGATGAAGAAAACGTTCCTCAAAAAACCCCTGTTACTTCAATCTCAGATCAGTTAAGTGGGTATTATTGCATCAAAAAGGATACTTTCATTTAATGCAGAAAATAAATGATTGCTGCTATCCTGTTTATGAATTGATACTGGTTAAAATTCTGCCAACTCTCCATATTGAATATACAGTGTCTTCTATTGAGCTACTGTTGACAAAGCAGCTTTTCCTTTTCTGCTGTTAGATGACTGAAATAACTAAAGCAAAGTTTCATAGCAGGACAAACTGCTACAAAGCAAAACATTTATTTTGCAGTAATGATGCAGTTGGATTGGAAGGGCATTAATTGGTGCAGCAATTATTATGCTGTCACTCACAAAAAGATGCAATGGAAGGGAGCAGATGGAAACTGAAAAATAGCATAAACTACATTACCGCATATTGATTTCCATATACTTATTGAAAGTGAAACTGTGGGCCTGTTTCAGTTCCAAATGAAGAAAAAACAAATTTTCTCTCGAATTTAACTATAGTTAGAATTAAAACTCCAGGGAACACAGCTGGGCTCCAACATTTGTATATTCTAAAACAATTTTGGATTTCAATTTCATCCAGTATGTATCCTTCTGAAGGGAGAGAGGATATCAGAAAACCTAATTTTTGAGACAGATTTTTAAGAAAATGGTTTAGTTTATTTATTAGAAATACTTTTCAATAATTTAAATTGATGATAAAATACATAGGACATATAATAAGAGAATGAATGTTAAACTCTCTCCCGTCCCATTTTAAAATATTTCCTTTTCATTCTTAATTGAAAAACATTTTCAGTTTCCTTAGGATTTGAAATAAAAATAGTAATTTTTTTTTCCTGTACAGCATTAAGTATCTCAGTAGAATATACTTGTTACAGAACCCTACCACTCTCCTGAATTGGAAGACTACTATTTAACTTAAAAGTTTTTGGCACTGTCATCAAGCTGTCCTCTAAAAAGGAAGAATCTTTACAAGGGCATGCAGAAAAGATTGCAGAATTGGCAGTTTAAACTCTTAAATTTATAACATGTCATATTTTTAAGCATTAAGAGAAAAGTTCTCAACATTGCAAATTTGGGACAAGGATGCTGGAGTTTTATGAGGAGCACATCTACATATCAATATTTTGAAATACAGAAAAATTGTTTCAATACCTACAAACAATGTGAATTGCTTGTGAATACCATGCACAGGAAAAATGAGCATTATTTCATTTGTAGCCCTACCCAAAACAGCAAGCATTTAAAAGCAATATCTTGAAACACATAACTAAATCTACTGTATTGACTAAAGGCTAGGCTGGCTTAATTGCCATTGTGTTTTTCCAGACAGCGTTTTGAAATACTTGCTTTCCTACTGCACTTAACCTGTGCATTACCTGCTTAGGCAGAGTTTGTTTTTTCCCCTCTAATAATGCATCTTTTCATCCATAGTACCAGCTTTCTATGTTTCTGTGTGTTTATAAAGGAAGGATATATATATATAAACACCTACTATGCAACATCTCCACTTAGGAAATGGAAACGTAAGTTATTTGCATGTCTCACATTACCCAATAATCTTTTTCGGTTTTGCCCACATTCCTGCAGCCAAAATAAGACATGTATTTGGGAAAAGTGATCTATTTTACATGTTGCATCTCTTTGACTTGTGCTTTTCTTTTTGTTGACCATAATTGTACACCTTCATGCCTGAACTATAGGGAGATTAAGTAAAAGAAAGTGTCTGACAGGAATAGCAATTTTTGTAGTTTTGTGTTCCAAGCCAAGGTGCAGACAAGCACATTAAGCTTAGCTTAGCTTTCTTACATTGTCTTCCTTATACAGACTGCAGTGGTTTTTACAGAGATTAATTGATTTAATCTTTGCAGCTTTTTACACTTGTGCTAATGTTACAGTACTAAACCAGTCTCCTCTCTCCCTCCGTTCGGAGTCTGGCTCTTTAACTATGCCAATACGGTTGGAGGAGGTGCCATCATGTTCTCACTTGACACAAAATTAGGCTAAGGTCCAACTTTGCTTCAAAACAAACATAATTTTCCAGAAGAAGACTCTCAGAAAGAACAGTATCTGAGTTTGGTTTCAGGGATTCTGCAGAAGTCAAAGTATTGGCAGTGATATTTTCAGTTTTTAGTTTATCAATTTTAAAGTATTTATCAGGGAAACTGATCTATGCTAGCCCTGCATTGAGTAGATCCATCTTTCTACCCAAACTTTTCTGTAATACAATGCAATACTTTCTTTTTAGCCATTTTGCTTGTGAGAGAAAAAAATCCCCTGCTTTGTTTTAAATCATTTAAAGAAAGCATTCAGCTGCTTTTCCTGACTCACACTAAGTTAGGAGAGTTGAAGTTTTCTCTGAACCATTGTACAGATGATACAAAATTTGTGTATATAGAGAAGACGATGGTCAAGGATTTTGTTTTATACTGAAAGATACAGCCACCACAAACTTGAAGAAAAGCTTTAGAGAGAAAATGTAGGCAGTTTAACTCTGAAATGTGCCAAAATATCTGCAAGTTAATTAACAGCAAATAAAATCTCGAACGAATGCCCTAACAAAGCTACCCAAAAAGTGTACAAGGTGGCTAGCATCCCGGGCCTAATTTATCCCTTAAACCACAGACTCAGTCAACCAGAAACTAATGTCAAACCTAATATAAAACATCTTCACTTAAGTTGTAAAATTTAGGTTTATTATGAGAACATGAACTCTGTTTTTGAACTTTATGCCTGTGCCAAGTAAATTTAATTTACCACAAATGTAAACAGAGGCTAAGCATTTTTATACACAATATGTGTAGTTTCACTTTCCTATTCAAGCTCAATGAGCTTTTTAAACAGAAACTTCACAAAACTGAGGCATTCCATATTGTTGATACTAAGGAAAAAAAATGATAGAGGAGAAATTCCTGCAAGTGAAAATCTCCTTCACTTCAAGGAATATTTGAATTGAATCAGAATGATAAGGTGATGGCAAAATGTAAGAAATGAAAAGAATGCTCTGATCCTAAGTGAGTGTGGGAAATGCTAACGTGGGGGGAAAGAGAAAACAGTTATGGAAAACTTCAACAAGAAAATTATTTTAGTGTTTACTTCACATCATGGGGACATAACAAACCAACAAAAGGAAATACTCAGAAAAAATTACACTGCTTCTGGCGTAATTCAAAAGTAGGAAGAGTATAAATCTAGTGAAAAAAGAAATACACATGAAAGATAGATAAAATTGTGTGGATTCAGTTACTTTGCCTAAATAATGATTTTCTGCTGTTTAAGTAGATAGAGTTCCACACTTTGCTGTCTGCTTTTGACTCCTGTGCAACCATCAAGTCATTCTGAGAATCAACCGATTGTTGATATCTGTGAAGAAATAGATTGTGAACACAATTTTCTTTTACATCCTTGCAAATTGCACCTACCAGAATAATTTAAAGCTGATAGCTATGTATCTAGTGCTGTCATCTTGGTTTGCCAATTTGTTAGCTCATTGTTCACTTTTCCCTTCCTCACAATGTTTATGTTGTGCTTTTATTACAGCCAAACTAAATGCCCAATCAAAAGACAGATTTTTATTAGATACATTGTTAAAAACTCAACCCCGAAATCTGATGTTGCAGAAAGCATCTTACTGAAAAATGCATTGCAAAAATGCATATTTATACACTGCATATCACTTTGATGATATGGAATATGTCACTGTTAAATATTTATTGCATTTCAAATCATGTTGACATTTCTCCTTGGATACACTCTTTCAAAAAACACTATACAGGTCTCATGCAATTTTACAATTTTACTGATACTATAGAGGTGGAGTGAACAGTGAATTTTTAATTTTGTATTAGAGCAAAGCAAACAGGAGGAAAAAAAATTAATTACATCGATAAAAAGTGTAGAGTGTAGAGAGAGTATCCTGCTTTTGAAAATGGGGTACTACTAGAGGCTGATTGAACAGTACTGTTCAATCAATCCTGTGCCTGTTATAATTCTGCTGATCTTTAGTGTGGCCAGTATTTCCTGGCCTGGTAGTATTTTCATTATAAACACTCCATTCACAAAGATTTATAACTAGCCTATAAAAAAATTGCCATAAAATGACACTCAGCACATAAGGTCTGAAGTCAGACAACAAATTTGGTCTGACAGGATGGGCGGAATATGTTTTTCACCACATTTTTATGTAAGTAAAATACAGCTTTGATTGGAAAAAAAAGTAAAGAGGAAAAAAATTGGCAAGAAGTATAGTTTACATTTTTTGACATAGGACAAAATGGGAATGAAGGATTTAAGCCAAATGGATACCTATTCTGTAAATACTACATTTAAGAGATAATTTTATTATGTGGGTACAATGTGAGAACTAAACACATATGAAACACAAAGTCTAAGACATTCAGGTGGTACAGCTGAACACTTCCTTTGGTGCTCCCAGGCAGCTTCTTTGCACACCTGAAGAGCCAGGTAAAAAAAACTAACCCTTACCAAAACAAAACACACAGAAAAGCACCTCAAAATCTGAAACATGTTTTATGCCTGTTTTGTTTTTATTGTGGAGACAGATATGCTCCACTTCCGGGCTGCTCAAAGAGGATGGAATGGCTGGCTGTTGAAAATGGTTATGAGGTGTAATTAGCATCAGCTGTGCCTGAGATTACCTCAGCAAATGGTTGCACTGTAGACTCAGTCCCCTTTGAGCTCTGTCAGAGCTTCTTGCTGCACGAAAACAGCAAAATTCATCATCTGTTTTTGATCATATTCTTGTACCTCTGTTATACAACATAGCCATCCTATTACTTCCCTAGAGGTATCTAAGGACAGAATGCTGTTCAAATTGTAGGAAATGTCCTCCAAGGACAGGAAAAAGTCTTGGACTCTTGTAAAGTGTCTTTACTTCAAGGATCTTTGTATTTATGCTGTAATATGGGAATTAGTCTTGTTTACATGTACTTCGCTAAGAAGGGGAGGAAGAGGGTGGTTTGGGGGAGGTAAAAACACATTTCCTGGTTTAATAAAATGAGTTATTTAAACTGACTAAAGATTTTACATTTATTTTTCTGCCACTAATGAACAAATTTCAGAAAGGATAATAGATCTCACATTAATATATGCAGGGAAGAAACACAGCTTTTAGAACTTCTACCTTTCAAAAGCTGTTCTATTTTTTACTCATATATTGAAAGCATTTATTAAACCATTTGTTATTCAGATTTAAGATCTCTATGAAATAACTTTCTATGAAATTGTTCTTAGAAATATTCTTTAGAAGACCTTAATGTTATTTCAACCTGCAACGAGACAGTAATAGTAGATGCCATATAAAAGTGAAATATTTCATTAGCTGATAATTAGCTCTCTGGCAATATTAAAAAGTTTCCTCAAGCACTTGCAGACATGAAGACATACCTCTCCACAAGTTCTAAGGGTAAAATGTTAACTTTTGATTTTTTTTTTTAAGCTAATTTCAAATTATAGGCTGTTCTTATTAAGACTTGACACTGCAGGCATTTTTCTAAAATGTATGATTGCTTGACTTTCTTTAAAACAGGCCTTCACTTCTCACTTTACCTGCTTCACTTTCACTTAAAAGGATAGACTGAATTACTGAAAAACTGCAACTACCAATTTAAGAATGCTTGTATACTTTCCCACTGAAATAACAAAGACATCTGCTAAATGGCATGCAGTCATAAAAAATGTAAGTAACCAACCTATCAGTCTTACATCTGTGCCTGGGAAGATCATGGAACAGATCCTCCTAGAAGCTCTGCTAAGGCACATGGAGGACAGGGAAGTTTTTCAAGACAGGCAGTATGGCTCCACCAAGTACATTTTCTGCCTTACCAAACTTCTACAATGGAGTGACTATATCAGTGGACACATGAAACGCTATGCATGAAATCTATCTGGACTTCTGTAAAGCCTTTGACACAGTCCACCCCAGCACCCTTCTCTGTAAACTGGAAACAGAAGGATTTGATGGTTGGACTGTTTGATGGCTAAGGAATTGGTTGAATGGTCACATCCAGAGGGTAGTGGTCAATGGCTCAAGAGTCCTGATGGACATCAACAGTGACTGGTGTCCCTCAGGGGTCCCTGAGGACCAGTGATGTTCAATGTCTTCACCAATGACATAGATAAAGGGATTTGGTTATAGACTTGATGCTAATTCCCAACATGGTAACAGTGCCCACTTACAGTCAGTGGTACTTAAGAGCTTCCCATCTCCATGCTCTGTTCAGCATCCAGAGTAAGAATTATTTATTTTCCCATGAATAAAGATTGTATCATATTTTCTAAAGTTAGGTTAGTTATGAACATTAAATATGCTACTTATCTTTAGTTAGCTACATCTTTTCTAAAGTTAAATAGACATGTATTGATCTGAACTGGAAATCAAATTCTAGAGTAGTTAGATGACAAACATACCCTCTGTACACAAAAAATACAGAAATGGATTTTCTGACAGGTATTTGAGGTATATGTTGAGGATGAAAAATTCTGTAAGCAATAGGAAACTCTATAAACCTAATTTTGGGGACAGATATGTCAGATCTGCACATTTCCATCCCTTCTTCTGAGGCATTTGGTTGTAGCCATTGCAAGTGGTCAAACAGTTTATTAAACTGATGGAATAAAGGAAAGGTTTCTGTCTGTACTGAGTGTAATAGCACTCTGAGTTCTTTTGTTCCTTGCAGAGATTACATATATAAAATATGTGGCAATAAGGCAGTTCACAGAGGCTAAACAAATTATTTTCCTGTATAATTTATTCTCTAAAATAAAGAAGTACATTGATTTTTAGATTATATAAGTTTAATTGGAATAAAGTAGATGCCTAAAATATCAATGAAGCACTCAGGAAAGTTAATCCATTTTTCATGACTCTATAAATAATTTCTTCTAGCTGCAAAAGCCTTCAATTACTCACCAGGAAATCAAAAACAATGGCTCTAATTCACTGAGGGATGCAAGTGATGTTCTTTTGCTCTTTTTTCCTGAAAGGCAATTCACTGTCATTTGGTGTAAACAAACTGTGTAATTTCCATCAGACTTGTGTAATAGAAGAGGAAAAGAGTGGAGGTAAATCTGGTAAAGGTGTGTCAAAGTGCTTGATCTGCTTGTGTCTCGAGATGGGAGGAGTCTCTTTTTCTTTACTCTTTCAGACAACAGAAGAAACAGCTTGAACCAAAGCACTTATTTCCTTCTGCACCAACCTCCCCCGCAATAAGCAAATAAACATATTAGGAAAACCAATGTTAATAGCGAGGCACACTGAAATTACCACCTACGTGTCTTCTCCCTGGAAATTTGTTATTAAACCTGTAAATATTCTATCCTATGTTTTGCCTTTGCTGTTCCTCAGCTCACTGAGGAGTTTTTTGTTTTTTTTTTTGTTGGTATTCCTTCTGTGGCCTCTCAAATTACAGAAGCTGTTGGAGCAGAGCAGGAGACATCCTTTCAAAAGATTTCCTTAATTCCAGCTGCTGGGAAGAGAGTCCTGACAAACCCCCACGCATTCTGGCAAACCTATTGACTGATCTGTTGAAGCAGGAAGGGATAGAGAAATGTCATCTCTTAAATGACATTCATTCTGTCCTATCTCACTGCCTCTTAGTTGTGTTACTAAAACAAGACAGGAAATGACAAAAAAAAGGTGCCCATTGCACAAGGTAATAACCAGCAATCATGTTCAGAACATGACATGTACAAAGTAATTATACTTCATACAGGCATTTAGAGAAAAGAGTGTCTTACATTAAACCAAGGCATTTTATTGATGGTGATTTTGCTATTGGCTTTAATTGGAAAGAACTGTAATGCAGAAGTTAAATTCATTATGAATGTCTGCAGTTGTAGCATACAGGTAACAGATGATGAGGTGAACAAAGATGAATGAATCTCACAGAATGGTTGGATGCTACAGATATTGGTGTTGGGTAGCAGTTCAGCTAAGAGGAAGACAGATGGCTTGGAGCCATCAGTAGAAGGGAAAGAAAAGTAAGGGAGGACCCATTTTATAATTTCTGAATGAAATCTGTGGAATTTCTTACATATGGCTAGACCATCCAGTGCTACAGTCATTTTCAGCTATTGACAGCCCCACAGTGGCAGGTGAAATTCAGAAATTGCAGCTCAGATACAAAAGAGATTAAAACCAGCTTCTGCCACCATGGCTTGTTGCCTTTTGTGCTATTATTTCTCCTTTCAGTGCCTATTATAACAGAGCAGCATATAATGTAGAAGCATACAATATGAGACAGTATTCTTGAGTTATGGTACTACTTCTCCATGAACACGGCAAAAATTATTAACTTGCATGTAAATTTTTTGGGTTTACTAGTACAGCTCTAAAAGGAGGGAAGCAAATAATAGAATATAAGTAGTTTTCTGGCAGGACAAAAAATGGGAATTTAAAGAGCTGGAAATCAGCTGTGATTTAAAAGGAAGTTAAAGTATGACTTTAGCAGAAAAGGCAACTCTGAAGGTATCATATCTGATGAAACATGGTGACCTACTTTTACATGGAGGCAAAATGGCAGCTAGCAAAACTGGCTTTGGGTTGCAAGAGCGAAGCCAAACTAAAATTAAACATATATATCCTCTATTTAAGTGCACACTGTGGACAATTTTAAGGGGAAAAAAATAACAACACCCTTCCCCCCCGCCTCCCCCAACCTAACAAAGCAATTTCATAAAGTAAAGAAAGCAAATGGCTTTTACCAGTTATTTCCAATTTATCTCTTTATAATAGTCTACTCTTCCCTGGAGATATAATAATTAAAAATCAGTAATTGCCAGGACTTTTACTCATCACTTGTTAAATAGAACAAGACAGTAATGAGTATTTCTTAGCTGAGTCCTCAAGCTGAAGTGTGAGATAACTCTCATAGAACAGGTATGCCATTAAGAACAAAACACAGATGATTTATGTCACAAGCAGAAAAGGAACTAAAATCTTTTATGTTATAGCTCACACCAGTGATAACTGCACCATCCTGATTACTCAGGACACTGATTCTGAATCACAAAATCATCCCATTACTAGAATTTGCAGTTAAAATAATTTTCTTTATATAGTCTTGCAGCTGCAGACATGAGCACCACTAAGGCACAAAAGAGGGAGTATTACATGATTCTTGGAGAGCTTTGTCTTTCACAAGATGAGATCTTTGCATTCTTTTAAGATTTTATATTTTTCTTCATGGGTGGGAGAATGGGATCCAGGTAACAGTTAGTTACTTCCACTTTGGTTTCTTTGCAATCAATATTTAATAATATACAGCAGTGGCTACAGAAACCTCTGAAGTAGCTCAGAAACTGATGCACTATCTTAAAATGTCCGCCTGTTGGTACTCAGTAATTTATGGCCTCATAAATTCACTTTGAAAGGCAAAACAAAATGAAACAAACATTTTTGCCTTTTTAAAGAGCTTCATGAGAACATTCATGTACTAAAAAAGGAACTTTTCTGGGATGTGAAATCTGTCTGTCCATTTATTTTAGAGGATAATCAGGAACTGAATTTAAAATGCAGCTGGGGAGCTATCTGAATTTTCGAAGACATTCAGACCTGCTGCTGAAGCCTGTGAACCATATGCTTGTGCCTATAAATGTGTTTTTCAGACAATACCTGGGGATTTCAGTAGAGGCAGTGAACAAGGGGAAATCCAATTTTTATGTATTTGGTAGAATGGCTAAATAGCAGTAACTCAGGCAACTGGATCATCATGATGCATTAGAGAACACATCCTATCACTACTGAATTGTTACTTTAAGAGCAAAAATAAAGAAGCAGTAGCAGCAAGGAGCATACCGAAAAATGCAGTGTTACAGTTTCTACCAGCTAGCTATTATTTTTCTTCATTAAAAAAAATTAATTGCCTTGAAAAAGCAGTAGAGATGTATTACAATATCTTGAATTTTCTTTCTCCCTCCAAAAGCAAAGAAATTGGAGAAGAGAAGAGAAGAGAAGAGAATGAAAACCTCTACAGGACATGCTGTTTTCTTTTTTTGAACTTAAGCCATGTAAAATTAAAAAAAAAAACAAAACAAAACGATGTATTATCTGCTGTGTTTGGGTGACAGCACCTTTGGAAGAAGTGGGGTGGAGGAATAGGAAACACTATCTTAGTATTCTATCTTTGAAGTGAGTAAAGGAGGCAAATAGCATTCTTTGCTAAGTTTAAGAACAGAGGCAGCATCTGACAGAAAGCATTTCCTCCTTTCCTCAAATTAGACTGTGATTTTTGATTTATCGAGTATCACCTTTTGACCGGAATTTAAATCTACTGTGGTCCCTTCTGTGATTTTGCAAAAAATCCTTTTCAGTTCTTTTAATGCCCTATTTTTGCCTAACAAGAACCTTAATATGCACATATCTTTAAATGATCAACTAGAAGCTACGAAACTAGTGAAAATAATTTCGAATTACAGGAAATACCAAACCACTAAGGTGGATCTGTCCCTTGCTCAATCCTGTGACGTGGTGGGAACAGGGCTGGGAGGATTTCCCCTTTCTAATCGTTCTGCCTACAATGCTGTAGAGGGGATAAAACAGTCTTTTCATTATTCTGTAGTCACAACAATCACCTGCTTTACTCCTTGATGCTCAAAGGCAAGGCACCTGTATGGAGTACAGTTCTTTTTAGTGAGAAAAGAGAGTACCTCTTCAAACAGAGCCTTTTTTCATTTTCCTTCTATTTAGAATAGTCCTACAATGGGTCTAGCTCCTGCCCAGCTAGAAATGAGTAGAAAGCAGAGATATTGCAGTAGGACTTGTTTCTAAATTAAATGATAGCAAATGTGCCCTTCCAAAGATAAGTGGAATGGGGGATGATTTTTTCAAATCCTGATGGTTGATATAAAGTATTTATTTGAAATTTGTTTCCTGTGTCTCTCTAAATTCTGCTATTAAACTTATTTCTGTCACTATATACATTTAATATTGGTTATTAATATAGGAAGGATGGTATTGTTTCTAGAAAAAACAGAAGAAGAAATAAACAACAAAACAACCCAACCATCCAAAAATATTATTCAAAGATTGCAGTATTTGTACAAATAATTGAAATTTGATAAATTATAAAAAAGAGATATAGCTACATTTTTAAAATTTGGAGAAATATGAATTTTAATATTAAACTAAAACATTATTTTTAATTCCTCTGAATAGTTTAAATATTGTCAAGCAATAGATGATGGAAAACTGTTTCAGATTAGATGATCAGATACAGCTTTTCTAAGGATTCATAAAACCCCTACCATATTTCCATATCTTGTTTTTTAACATAATCAGCAATATCATTCATAAACATTTTCTTTAAGCATTGACAGTGATGTGCAGAAAATATATAATCTATTATCAAGAATCTTAAAAATATCTTAGTAGATTTTGAATATTTTTAAAGTTTACTATTTCACTTTTTTTTTGGTCATAGGATTTATTTTATTGTTGGATTTATTTCATATACATAGACTGTGTCCCAGGTAAAAAGTCCTTTCTCTCTGTGTTCCTCAAGATCCCATACATTTAAAACGGGACTTGATAAAAAGAGCACATATCTTACAGAGCATATACTAAATATTGAGGGAAATGAATAGAAACATATAGAAGTTTAGTAAGCTGCGACACACTGTTAACCATTTTGTCACCTGTAATGTGTCTTGCTGGACTCCTTTGGCTGTTTACCTGTCTTAGAAACTCTAAATAAATCCATCTTTTAAAACTGGTGCTTTATCAGCTGGAATACTGTTGCTGCTTAAAAGATTGTAGTATCTCAGCTCCGTTTATCAGAGCTTCTGTCATTTCACAGCACTTAGCAGAACATCCCACTGTCTTATGAAGAGTTAGCACACCTGCTGAAAACTGTGAATATTAATTAACTGTATCACAATGTAAATTTTTTTTTCATGCATCAGAAAAGTGTATAGTTTGGATATAAAGCACCTGGATGAGAATGACGTGGTGCCACTTAAAAAGTGGAAAATTCTTTTCTCCAAAAGATTTAATTTCCTGATAACACAATAGCCTATTATATTTCGTATTCAGTTCTACTTTTTGGCAAGATTGAATTTTGCTGAGAAGTAATTCGTCAAAATCCCTGTTCTTGTTTAAGCATTCTTGATGAGCTGAACTATTTTATTCTACCTTCAACAACACAACACTGAAGCAGAGTGCAGATTTTTGTGCACTCAGGCATCACTCCAATCTTCCTCACTGTTCAGATATCAGCTGCAGCCATACAATTTCACCTCCTTCAGGGGGATTGTTCCTGAATGCCACTGAAGTGACTTAGGGTTTTGAAAGCAAAGGCTGATTTAGGCCCTAATGCCTCTGGCCATCCCCTCAGAAGTCTCACAGTCTCATCATGCTTCAATCACAACCTGTGCCCCCATATGTGCTGGGGTCTGTCGTGTGCAGTGTGACAGCCAAGTGCAGGGCCAACAGTATAAAAAAGCTCCTCATCCTAATTCAGTAATTGTGGCTTCAGCTGCAGCTTCACAAAGCAGCCAGTTTTCCTTACACCATCCACTGCTCGGATAATTGGTGTGACATCTCATTTCTCCCTTCACTGGGAGAAGACGCTCAGGCAGAAAGTTTTCTCTTCCAGCACGTGCCTCTGGCCCCAAGTAAAAGGCCAATTATGCTTCACAGTTCAGGGACTGAAACCTTTTTCAGGCTGGTCAAGAGCAACATTCCCCTGCTCTATCACCCTGCTGACAATGCGACATGATGGAAAAAGAGACCAAACATGCTTCCTGCAAACTCATGCTGTCAGGTAGTTATATGCAGAGAAAACCTGCCAGTTGCAATGTGTGATGTGTGTGCCATTCCTCCCCACTCAAGGTGATGCCTAAGCAGAATTTCTCTATCTTTAAATATCAATATAAGAGACTACAGAAATTCTGAAAACAGAGCTAAAATATTGACCACAGCATTAGCAAAGATACTGTAATCTTATAAATTAGATTTCAGTCACAAGGATAGTTTTCGGTTGTGAAACCGTCATAGTTCTTTTTTTGTAGCCGTCACTGTGTGCAACAGAAAAAAGACTACAACTTTGACAGAACAACATATTCAACCCCAGTAGGAAACCTTTTTATTTTTTCAAATCAGTGTTAACATTATACAGATTGCACCATTAGTCACTAGTGCAATCTAAATACACAAGTTTAGGAATATTTTTTCAATCAAGTCTTTTTACAGTCAAGATATCATGAGAGCAATGTGATGCAATTAAATAAATAAGTAGCAGTTAGAGATTATTAGCCTCATGTGAGCTGCTTCAGTATTGTCTTTGAACAGGTCAAACACAACTTCCTTTAAATGAAGAAAGAAGACAGTAGGGGAATGGCTTCACTCTGTAAGCTATTATAAAATGTACAAAGACAAAACTACATTCACCTGAGGGCAACACAGCATTTTCCACCATGGAAAAAGTGCTGTTTTATAAATAGTCATATATAAGTAAGCCATCTATAGTCATTCCCCAAAGCTCATGCCAACAAACATGGCAGCTAAGCTATTGTCAAGTGAAACAAATTGAGCTTCTCAGGATAAAAAGAAAGACCAATAGGAAATGCCTCTGAGGTTTAAAACAGCATAGCAGCATTTAAAGCTTTTATTTTCTTTATTGTTGCAGATATCTTTAAGAACAGATGGTTTCAAAAAGATGTGTTTTCATTTAGGCTCTGCTGTACTGTATTTATGAGAGTGTATAGTCACAAGACATATGCCACCTGGCTTTGAGCTGTGATTCATTCATCTGCAGAACTGTATTAGGTGAAAATCTTTTGCAACACTGAAGAAGTTGCTGGAATGTTGTAAGAATAAAACTCCTGCACTTCAAAGCATTTTACCCTGTTTCAGTAAGAATAACTACACCTGATATTCTGTCCATAAGAACAAGTAAGAAAAAGAAAGGGTAAGTGGTTCTTGTAGATTGAGGAAGTAGCTTGTTACTTGATTGTCATTGACAAAGACCAAGAGAAAAAAATCTCACAAGCCATATAAGTAGTGAGAAGAAATGAGGTCATGAAATCTGATCCTGACGTCTCATTTCTAACCACAGATCTAATACACAATCCATAAAAGTTACTTCTTCCCTACTGCAGAAATATATATGGCTGGGTATATGTCCTGTTGCTTATTTAGATTCTTTATATCTTATGTTTATCTTTATGTTCTTTATATACAGAAAAGCCATAAATGAATTTTAAAGACGTGCTGTGCTTTCTTCTTTCAGCCATAGTTTTTGAATGATGCTTTGTGATAGAACCTATTAGTTCTATCAGAGCCTTTCTGGAAAAGAGTGGAAGGTGACAGAGAATTAATCAAAGACTTCTCTTGGCATGAATCCACTCAGGGGCTGATACACATTTTCTAAGGGCCAAAGCACAGACACTTACATGTAGTTAGCTTCAGGATTTGTTCTGTATGCATATAACTGCACTTCTGAGAGAAAGAAGCAAGGAGAGAGGAAAGTGATCTGTTATTTGAAGCTCAAAACAAGCTGCCAACAAGGCTCTCTCCTCTCTCCTGCTCAATGTGAGTCCTGTGATCACAGCCAATCTACGGTTCTGGAAATATGTAATGTTGGAAAAACAAAAAAAAGGTTTTAAACATCTATCCCACGAACCTAGTGCTGTGGCCTCCAGAGTCAAGGAAAACAAACTACTGGGAAAAGCAAAGCAAGCTGGAAAGCTTAAATGCAATAAAAGATTTCTTTTGCTTATCAAAGAGTGAAAAGATGTAGCCTTCCATGTGAAACAGCTAGAAATATAAGGAAACTTTCTTTTATGCCTAGCTTATTTATTCTGGTTGATTTCCTCAGTCTTGAAAAAGATTTCAGCCTAATATGACTCTGAAACTTGATGAATCACAGCCCAAAAGGGGGAAGATGTACATATGTTTCTGATCATTGTTAAATGTACTTGAGCAAATTCTGCAGCGGAGAATGTTTTCCCTTCGGAAATACTTAAAACTTATTGCTTTAAAAACTTAGCTTGCAAGAAAAGAGAATCAGTAAAGATATTTATAGCCAATCAAAAAAAACCCAAAAAAACAACAACAACAAAACCAACAAAAAACCCCCAAACTCCAAACCCCAACTTGTTTCTATTTCTGTACCTACATATGTGGAGTTTCATAGATAAGCTTACCATAGACAAGATCTGACTGATCAGCCATATAGGCAAGTCTCAGCAGCCTTGTCATGGTTATTCAATGCACAAGGTGCAAGTCAGACTCTGAATTCATCTCACATACAGTAAACTGAACAGTAATTGCATATATTACTTATACAGTGTAACATGCTACTTATATTGTAGCCAGAGCATACGGTAAGATTTAGGGTCAGTTCTTTGGACTCCTTTCTAGATACCTCATATAAGTCATACTCATTCAAGGACTTAAATAACACATTCCAAAGACAGGTATAGATATTATCAAACGTTTGTGTGCTCATACAGAAATTCCTTAATCTTTTTTTTTTTTCCTCAGTTTGCTCCTTATGAGCTAGGAAAATCTCAAAGATATCGTAATAAAGAACAGAATAAATCTGCTATTGGAGGTCATCTATCTCTAAATGCAGGAAGACTTTCAAAAGCAATCTTTCAGTCTCTGAGCTAACTTTTCAAATTCTTTTCAAAATTTTCATTTATTTGCTCAGACTTCCAGCACATACAACAACTATTGCAGATATATCTCAGAGTGATATATTTTGTGGAAACTTCAAAAATTGAGAACAGCCACCTCTATTTCACACAACCCACTGAATGGAAAGGAGTACCTTTTATTCACTCAGATACTACATGCTCAGATTACTAATGTAGGTGCAGAAGTTTCTGTTTATAACAACATCAGCTGGACTCAACACTACTTTCCCACCAGGAATGGACTAGGGAGAATGACACATTTGAGATAATTCTGGCAATTTCATGGGGTAAAAGTGATCAGAGTGAAAAAGTCATACATGTATGTGCTAAATCTGTGCTGTACATTGGTGGAGCCGGTGGCTGTCCAAGGATCCAATTTCATGGAGATTCCCACGACATAGGTAACAAAAGAGGGAATCTCTTATTCTCTCCCTGCAATCTGCTGGTTCAGGGAAGAGGCAGCGTACAGACAAGTGTGCTACAAGTCAAGCTGCCATTTTCCTAACAAGTTAAATAGTGAACATGCTCAAAGACTTGTGACAAGACAAGAAGAATATTTGCCATTACTCATGTGGTAATTTCCAAGATGCTGGTCACTGCCCTGACAGAGCAGGGCACCACAAAAGACAAAGGGCTTGCGCATCCTTTATTTCTGTGTTTCTCCATTCCAAATTACCACTTTTGGTGTTGTTAAATTTACCAAATCTAACTCACACAAACTGAAATTGCATTGGAATAAGGTTTCTTGTAGGATTACTTTTAAAGACAGCAGATTCTGTGCCCCAACTTCTGCTTATGTTACAGGTACTTTCAGATACTCCCATTGTGTCTTGTACTGAACATGGAATCTTAATTCCCTGGCTCTGAAGCCACACCATGTTTAGTGAGGCCATTTAAAAAAAAAAAAAAAGGTGGCAAAAAAAAAAGCAAACCTTGAAAATGTTCTTTTTTTTTGTCCCATGGTGCACTATTTCAATTTGAAAAGCATTTGTGTTTCTAGTATGCATTCTCTCACACAGGCATATTCATCCATCTTGCATACTCCCAGAAAGATGGTAAAAAGTCTTGGAATGCATTTAATAAGAAGGACATTAAAAGTCACTCCTTTATAATAATAATAGTTGATAATTTGGTCATATGATACCAGATATTGCATAAAAGTACAAACTGACAGAATAACAATATTTATTTTTTACTGTATCATTAAACAAACAAGAAAAAACACAGTAATGGAAAGTAATTAATGGGAGCATAAATGTTTTCCCCCTACATACTTTGACTTAGAATAACACTGAACCATGAGCACCATATGGTTACACATACAAACAAAATGCTAAACCAGTGACAGTCTGCTAACAGTGTGGGAATAAAACAAAGCCCTCTTTTAACAACTCATGTGAGAACGTCACAACAATTAAAAGAAGGAATATCATGCTGTGAAATGAAAATTACAATTTTTGTGCTCTATTTTTCTGAATTTAAACCAAAACATGCATTTGGATTTAGATTTACAACCTGTAGAAGAAGGAAAATTTTAAACTTCTAGAAGTTTCACCAGAAAATTAATGTCTCCACCCTGCTGTTATGCTAAAATAATGGAAAAGGAACTCAGTGTTGTAGGTTTAATATTGCTAAGGAAATAGCAGTTCTCCCACTGTCAGGACAACATGCAGAACTATGATAAGACTGCTCTCAGAAATGCTTACTTTCATGTAAATATGCATAGTAAATAATTTCTTCAGGAAAAAGGATTTTGTTCTGCACTTTAGACCATCACAGTGTCAAAGAGAAGAAGGAAAGTATAAAGATGCACATTGGAAAGTTCTTCTGAATAGTAAAAATACACATAGACATGAAACACAGCCCACCTCAGTAGATACTCTTGTTTCAGTTAGCTGAACAGTCTGGATGGAATTTTCTAGACCAGAAACACCAACAACTCTGCTCCTCTGCCACAACATTTTAGTGTGAACAACTTAACTCCTCTTATCAAACACACTACTCTTGTGCTAAAGCACTCCTCTGATGTTTCCTCTCTTGATTAGGAAGGGGTTCAGAGCTTGGGCAGACAGAAAAATGATTTGTATGCAGTCATCAGCACATTTTTTTGGCTTCCTAAATTGGCCAATCCAATCAAGTTTATGAATTAGTCTGATTAATAATGATTAATATACAATCAAAGTAGAAGTTGCAGAAGTGGCTACACTGTAGTATTTCTATGTAATAGATCTAATTAGTGGTTTGTAAATAGCTTTGCTTGTGTACAGTTGCACAAATAAAATGTGCCCCCTCTCCCCCCAAGTTTAGCCATTCCTGTTTTCCTGTAAAGACCTAGTGCCTAGTGGCATTAAGATGTGTCTGGAGAAGTATTTATGTCACTTAGCATTTTCTTTAACTGTGATATGAATGCACTTAAGTAGACTTGTAACTGCTGTCCCTTCTGACCACAAAATGGCATTTTGTCTACAAGCCAGTTAGTTCAACTAAGTTAGTCTTTAGAAACTGTTTCATACATTGTTTTGATGGTTTAGATAATGGACATTATTTAGACTTTAGAATCCTCCCTTACTCATGAGCAGTTAATCAACTGGGAGCAAAGAAAACAGCTCACATTAACATAATGAAGTCGTCTTTAATGAAAAGCTCTAATAACGGAGCTCTGAGACCAGCTAAGGAAGTAAGAAGGGAAATAAAATCTCTAAGAAAAACATAACTCTCTTAAACATGAGAATGAATTATCTACTCCACTAATAGCAGAAGTAATACGATGAATTATAGACTAAGAACTTATCCAGATCCTGCCTTTTCAAATGCTTCTGTCATTACATTTCTACAATCTCTGGTAGAGGTCACTCCTTATTCCCACTAAAAATCACAAAATTTGCCCCCACAAGTAAGCATATTTCAGGTCTGACCTAATACTGGCCTTTTTCCATTTAAAGAAAATCTGAAGTCTTAGAGCAAGAAACACATTTTCTTGCAGTGACATGTACCTTTTTCCCATTCAATAATGACAGCAAATACAGCTCCTAGAGTCCTCTAATTGTAGTCCATAGCTACATACTGTGCATGGGACAGCGAAATGTAGCACACCTCTTGAAAGTGTTCAGCTAATTTGTTCCTTTTTCTAGAAGTAACGCATGTCTACTGGTCACACAGTGAATGGAGAATGAAAATTTTACCCTCTCCTTTGGGTAAAATCTATCTGCCTCTCTTTCAAACACTTTTTTTCAGCCAATTCAGCAATATAATAAGAGTGTGTCATAAAAGCCACTGTTCTCATCATATGTACTCTATATATTTTTGTCTGAAACCACAGAGATGTTGATGACAAGTTGTGATTTTATGACATTTAGGAATATATTATATCATCTCACTGTAAGCTTCTATTTAGAATGACAGAAATGCAAATAAAGTGGAATAATTAACTGTTTCTTGCATGGATATTCAACGTGAACAATAAAAAAGTATACTTAATATACAGAACAGGCTAAATGTTAAGATAAAATCTGCACACAAATGAGAATAAGTATTCCCACATTCATTCAACCTTTCATCTGAATCTTCCACTGCAATACTTTCTATTTCTTCTTAAAAAGAGTTGAATGTGCTGTGAGAGTTTTAAGGCTTGCCTTTTTTTCTTTTATGCCATTGTCTTTGACTGAATTTTCTTGCACACAGCGATGACCTTTGCTAACACAGTTACTTACATTCTATCATGTATTATATTCATATTACCAGGAAATGACAGAGTAGATCAGTGGATCACATCTTGATAGTGAGGAGATATGCTGTAAGCCAGTATGACTTTTTCTCCTTTTTGCTAGAAAATTTCAAGTGAAAAGTAAAATAATGAAAATATTTAACGCAAAGCTGATTAATGATCCAGATGTTCATTGAAATCTATGCGTGTGGTCTAATCCTTTAAGAATGACTACAGATAAGGTAATTTGTTCACAGACACAGTCAGTTGCTCCTGTCTGATAATAGCACTTAATCTCCTTGGCATGTTAAATGCAATCCTGAAAATAATCACCAGAAAGCATACGAACAAAAGATTAAATATATCCATCTGTACAGAGGTCCAAAATTAATTTTGATTACTGTTGCTAAAAGAAATGCAAGATATAAAATGTGAATGAAATAAAAAAAAAAAGAATGTAATCAAAGTGAAAGTATAAAATAAAAAGTCACTCCTAAGTATACTGCCTTACTTCAACAAATAAGAAAATGATGCAATATATACATTAGTCTAACCAAATACAGATGCAGAATTGAGATTAGTTTATGCATGCACTGTGAGAAAATAAGGTTATGAGCACATATATATCACACAAAAGAGTTTTCAAAGTTAAAAAGCAGTTTTGAGTAAATGTTCTTGTAATTTATGAAACTAATTTTGTTTGTAAAATGAATAAATGAAAATTTGAGTCAACCAATTGAAAGATATTGATAGAACATATTCCTTACCTATATTTTTTCTCTAAAATAAAACATTTTAGAGAAGTATTTTAATCCCTAATTGTTGATAGTATGTTAAAATACTGGATTTTAATGATTGCACTTCTCAAAATATTTGAAAATGTGGTATTATCTGTGGTCTCTCACAACATAAAGGCAAAAAAGTAAGGTCTCCCAAATAATTTGGAAGATTTGTATTTAAACTTTTAATTTATTGGAATAAATCCAGTAATAGTTTTTGATATGAAAAACCTTCTGTCAAAATTGAGGTGTCTTAAAGAAGGCAGATTCTTCTTTGGGCACCATCTATATTATATACACACATAAAAACCTACTTAATAGTTAGATAAAGGATATTAAATGAACCTCTCTGATGTTCTTCCTTTTCCTAAAAACTGAAGACATAATTCCGAATATGTTTTCTGTTTTCTTCATGACTTTTCTTTGTAGAATTGCTAAATTAGATTTCACATATTTCAGTACACAGATACTATATTTCTGGAAGCATTACACATACAGATAGGTTTGACAGATAAAATGCCTAACCATTGTTCTTGCCAGAAGGCAGAACATACGTTTCTGTTCCTTTCATCCTGGAAAAGGCTATATTATTGTCACTACAGTGCTTTCATTAACATTCCAGGGCAGAGAACAAAATGCTTCAGTTTTTTTGAGTAACTATAAAATAGAACCTCATCTTTTTCCCTCTTTATTTTCTATGGAACTACAAGAGTCTATGATATTAAACACACTTCTTTCTCTAGGTCAAATAAATGATAGACTCTATAGCCCTGCTACAGTTTGATCAAAAAGTAAAGATGCTCATTGTTAGTAGCTATAAAATAAACTGTAGGTCCAATGTACTGTTTTTAAGAGATTAGTAATAATAAGAAGAGAGAGTTTAATGCATTTCCTCTTTCTCCTAAAATGTTTAAGCTCAAAGCCAAAGTGAACCTCTCCAGCCATGAAAATACAGCAGCTATTTAAAACAAGCCTAAATCCTGGCACGGAGCTTCTTTAGTAGGAGGGGCACAGTATAATATTGATTATTCACTTTTTGAAAAGTTATCTTTCCAGAAAAAGAATCTCAGAAAACATCCTCCCTCTCATACTTTCCCATCCTGAGGTATCTCAGATATTTTCTGTCTATTTCTGACTTCTTGAATTGAGATAGATTTTCAAGTAAAGTGATGAAACTGAGATTTCACAGTAGTGAAAGAAGTGTTAGTAGTGAAAATGAAATGTCAAAACAATTAATATTAAACATTTCTTGAGGAATCATGATAAGAAGTTAAATAATAGTTATTTGTTTCATTTCAGAATCAGACATTAGTAATGTCTACTGACTAATACCCTTTATCTCAATTATGTATATAAAAATACAATGGTGGTTATGTATAACGTTTTTCATGTTTCTTAGTGAGGAAAAAACCTAATTTCAGAGATAAACAAGCTATTCCAAAGAATTCCTATGGGACATCTCTACCACTCTCTTCCATAATGCAAAGAACTGTTGTATTATCTGTGCCAGTTCAGTGATCCTGCTTCATCACATAAGCCAAGAGAACAGAGGAAAAAAAAGTTATCACAGAAATCCTTTATTAAAAAGAATACCACGATTTTTTAAAAATATTCAGATTTTCCTTGATATGTTCTGTAAAAAAGACCCCATAGACACTGCTATCTGAACTGCTCACATTGTTTTACAAAGCCTTTACTGAGACACAGTCTTGAGAAGGACTGAGCTTTTTTTCGATATTTAAAGTATTCCTATCCCAACACCACTCTCATAGCTGCTGCGAATTCAGGGCACTTATCTGCTTTCACAGGAGTCACACCTTCAGCTTGCATGAACCGCTATAATCGTATCAGTATCAGTGCTGACTTCTATTTAAGGACTTAAACCTTCCAGAGCCCTAAGGAAACATACCTCCTGCAATACTGAGAAAGCAGTAATCTACATCTGGAAGGTAGACTGACTGATTTAGGGCAATTTAAATGTTAGACTAATTCAGAGCCAGGGCCCAACTTTATCCCAAAACTCTGTGTCAGCTCTTGCATCCCTGCTGGAGATCTGGTCACTGAACACTGATCTGAGCCCCACTGCTGCCACAGTGAGGAGAGAAATTCAAAAAAGGAGATTTGGGTCATGGTGCCTAACAACACTGAGGCACAGATGCATCATTTGATCACATAGACTGAATCTAGATCAGGCCTCAGAATATGAGCTTGTTTATACTGAGTGAGTGAGAACACACAGCAGAGTGTTCATGTGAGCCATATGCCTTGAACTTGGGATCATGCCAACAACTGGAGAACAGACAATACCTGAACTGATATAATGTCTAAAGGATACTTCATTGGGCATAAAGTCTGCCTTTACAAGACTGCCTATCACTCTATTTTGAACAAATGTGACCTATTTTAATGAGTATGTATCAGTTCAGCGCTCTGAAACACAGAGCCATGGCATTTCTTATCAAGCAGTAGGAACTTTCAAACTGGACTTACTGTCCCGTCACCTGTCAAATCACAGTCTTATTACATGCATCAAGATGGTCATAAGGAAACAAGGCAACATTTTAATCAAGGCACTACTACCATTTATAATATTTCTAAGTTATGAACCAAAATCCATGAAAGGGTTCTTCTCCTATTACAAATGAGCAAGCAAAAAAGCCCCATACATGAAGATCTTTCATTGAACTAGAAGTTGAAGATACTAAGACTTTCAACTTAACAATGCTCATTAATATCACCAAATGTGGATTGCTAGACTTTCTTCTTGCCCTTCACTTTTCAGTGTACTGATGATCATAGTGAATATGAAAGAACTGAATTGCTTATCACTTTATAAAAAACTTGTCAAAGGCATCTACATTTCTGTCTAGTGGTGCAACACTATGCAACACTCTAATTCTTCCATTATGACCATCCAGATCAGAAATTGTTTCTTTTTGCCTTTGTGCCTGAAGTGCCTGTCCTTAGGAAAGAAGTGTCTATTGCACTTTCCAAAGACAGTAGATATAGCACACAGCAAACACCAGTGATATTGTTTTGCAGGTAGCCAAAATTAAGCCATAGTTTGGGGAACAAAACAAAACATCTGCTAAGCAAAGGAAACTTTTCAATGACAAGAACAAGATTCACATGGAAAATACTTTTAGGACTTTAAAATGGTAACTATGAACCACTGCACTTATGATATCAAACTGTACAAGTACAGAATAACAACTGTGGTGAAATAAACACTTCTGATATGCTATATAGGCTTTAGCAAAGCTACGTTGACTTAGAACACATTGGGATCTGGCACTCATTTTGTTCTGCCACATGATCAGGAATACTAGACCTAATTCTCAGAAACTATTTGTATATCAGAGACATTTGAATAATAGGGAATAAATGCACATATGATCTATAAGAAATGAAAACCATGTTACACAGAAAAGCAGTGAGAAAATATTTCAACAGAAATATAATGTATATTGGGCCACTCATAAAAGACAAATGTGCCATACAGATGGTTGTAAGGAGATTTACAGTATGTTGTACATGAGCATATACTTTACATAAATAAACATACGTGATCATATAATAGGTAGCATGGCTTTCTGTTTAACTCCAATGTTGATGGAATAATATTTTTGATCTAATGCACAATTCTGTGAGGAAAAAACAACCCTGGATGTGAGTTATTCAATCTTGCAGCTATTTAGAACTGATTATATAACTGATAAGACATATAATGTACATATTCAGGGTCTAACACATCATGATGCATTTTAGCTATGCAGTTTAGTTTAGAAGAGAATTCATATTGAAATAACATCTGGGTTACAACAATGTATTCAAAAGTAATGTATAATAATTATGAATCTCAAATCTATGATTATATATTTAATTTTGATCTGCATAATATTTTTTTTTTAAGGTTTCAAAAAAGCCTGTTAACATTTTTGCATGACATGTTTGGGGAATGACTGGTATATACTTGCATCTATGAGTTTTGTATTCAGTTTCTGTTAGTAAAACTCCAGACAAAAAAAAAAACACCAAAACACAACCCTGCTTGCAATGATCTGAAAAAAAAAATCCTACAAATACATTTGTATAAGCAAAATGCATAAAAGTATTTCCATTTCAGACAAAATGCTATGAACTAATAACTTTCTCCAAGGAAAAAATCTCTGGAAAATTAACTCTGGGTTAATGGCTTCTGTGGCCACTTCAAGAAACAAAAAATTTCAAACAGTGCTAAAAATGTACATAAACTCTAGCATCATGGTCGGAGAACAGTGCTTGGTTGTCAGAAGAGAGATGTCACACAAATTGTCAGATTTCGATGATTCCTTCCCATGCAGGTGAAAACTGCAAATGCTGTGGGAACAGTCAGACGGTGAGTCATGCTGCCTCTGAGAGTAAGGTAATTTACTCCCCTGAGGTCAGCAGAAACAGGGTTCAAAGCTGATTCTATCTGCCACTTAAGGATGAAAAATAATTTGAAGGAGCAACTCAAAGAGTTTGGTGTTAGAGCTCCTACTGACTGGGGGCTGTTTTCGGGGAGATAAGGGCGTCACCACCCCCCTACTGTTGAGGCTGAATATCGCTTTACTGACAGTGTATTGGTATGGACCTGATTCTCTAAGTATTAACGTATACTGCAACACTGCATGTGTTGGCACAATTTCATGCTGTGTGATGGTACTGAGAAGGCTTTATTAAACCATTTAACCGTTCCCACAGTTGCAGCAATATTCTTAATTTTGGTGGTTTGGTTTTCTTTTTTTTTTTTGGTCTGACCACATCAACATAAAAAAACAAAACAACAAAACCTAAAAAGAAATGTCCTTCATATAGATAATTTTTAAGGCCAAAGTAAACGTGTGGATGCTTTATGACATAAAATGCATTGAGATCCATAATTATCAGAATAAATATTAATTTCAAAGTAAAAAAGGCTCTATTTAATTACATGGGCCACTGAAGAAATGCAGGGAAGTAGGAGTTCTCTTTAAGGTACAGTGATTCTGGACATGAATTACAGGGAAAGGTTTGTGTCTTGTTAGGTCAGTACAATTTGGTGGGGTTTTCTTTCATGAGCAAGGATGACTTGCAACAGCTGAGGACCAATGCCTCAACAACAAATTAACTTCTCTTTCTTGTCTAGTTAGGAAGGTTTTCTTTTACATCTTGCATGAGTTTGAATATTTAAATAAACAAAATGAGTAAACATCTTATATTCATAGCAGTGATACTATTCGAGTTTTCTGTACCTTCTCCCTTTTTACAATAGTTATGCACTAGGAGTCTACTGTCATTCATGTCCCTGGCAACATTCCTATTTACTGCAACTTCAGCAAAAAACAAGTCACACTATGAAGATAGCAACTTCAATTGCCTCCCTCTTTGGTATACTATTACATAATGAACACCACTGCAAAATATATGGCATATTCCCACAGTTCAATACAAGGTTTGAAGTACAACTAAGGTAATATAAGTGTGTAAAGAGGCATCTCGAGCCGTTCTTTACATTTCTTGAGTCCTAAAACAGATTGGTGCTGGTATAATCCATGAGCATAAGATGGAGTAATTCTTTGCTTTAAAAGGCTGGCCAGAAAATCAATAAAAGAAATACAAACAATATAAAATGATAAAGAAGATCAAGAAAAAAACCCTTTTTGTCATTCTTACAGTAGATGAAAAGAAGATCTATGGCCTAAAAGTCACAAGAACTTTTTAGCTGCAGGCATTGAGATCTTCTCATCAGCATCCTAGAGAGTCAAAAGGCATTACTGGTGCATGAAGACCAATGTGTATTAGTAGTGAAAAATCACACACTGGTACAGAAAATGTCCAGCATTTGCTGTCCCTGACCATATTCCTCTCCCCTCCCCCTCATTTATTTGTTAAAAATGGGTTGTCTTAGTCAGTATATAGTGACAGGAGAAAAACAAGACTCTTCAGAAACAGATTGGCATTTATACCAAAATGCACATTTGATCAGAGGAAAGCGTTTCTGTAAGAGTCGTGAAAGGTACGAAAAACTGCTGAGCTATGTCTCAGGATTAAATACTTGCTCTGATGAATGGGGAATAATGAGACAGTTGACAAGATTGAGTGAAATACATTTCCATTTCCTAGCCTAGAACTGGTTATCTTTTCCATCACAAAATGCCTGTGACATCAAATATTTGGTGATGATAGGACTGTCATCTTATGAACAGAAACCCTGCAAACCTGCTGAGACATCCTGGAACAGTATAATAGCAATAATGGACAAAAACAAGTGTCCACAATCTGTCAACAACCAATCATTTAAACTAAGGCTGCATTTATAACAATTACAATGAGAACAGGATTTTTCAAGTTAAAAGCTTCAACACTTACGTGAACTGACTCCGAACTGTATTTTCATCAACATTACTTGTGAATATTCATAAAACCTGGGATGTCCACATATGAAAAGAAGTGGCAGAAAGCACATTTTGGGTACCTGTATTCCTGGTTTGATGACATCAGTCCATAACCAAGAACCTAGGAAATCTAACAACTTCCCATTAGTCACCATAACGTAACATGCAGAAATCTTACTAAAAAACCAAAACTCATTCCTATTTTAGCAAAAATTTAGGCAAGCATATGGAGACATAGGTGCTACTCTGCCATATGCATAAGTATTTAGGAAGAAAACATTTTGTTATCATTATCTATTTATACAGATGTGTGGAAAGGTGGCAAAATGAGGTAAAAAGAAAACTTCATGCAATTTTCACAAACTTCCATGGAGAAGAACCATACCCAGTAATGACAACTTTACAGAGTTTCAGTACAGAAAAGAATAAAGCTGATAGCATTTAAATGTTTAATTAGTGAAATGCAAAAACAGTGAGCAGTGTTGGAAGCCAGAAGAGTATTTTTCTTGGAAGCTGAAACCAAACAGCTGATAAAAAATCTATTTTAATTATATTTCATTCAGGAAAGACAAAATGCATGGTATAGCTATAACTAACAAGCCATGTATCTTCTTCAGGTTGAAAACACACCTCTGTACAATTTGCCACTAAGTATTTAAGTGATAAAGTAGATACTTTACTTTGAGTGTATAATAATAGTGACTATAAGTGGCACTTATTCAGTTCATATAAAGCAGCTTTGAAACACCTTGTGGTGGCTGTACTGGGCTCAACAAAGTTTGGAGAATAAAAAGGAAACTCTTTACCAACAGTGGCAGTCCCCACCAAGGACCATCTGTCCCCAGGGACAGAGATGGGTTGGACAAGACTCTGCTTTCTATCCTGCGTGGGGATGAAAGTACAAGGAGAACAAGAGACAGATAGAAGATGCATCCTTAGTTTGTTAATCAACACACCCAGGGCAGAACAGCCTCACTGCTGCACGCTGATGGTTTTTCATCACTTTCTTTTGGTGAGCTGAGGAGTGGCATCACTGCTCACTGGAGGAGAAAGGACACTGCTGGGAACACAACCACCCATGCCATGTTACAACACACACATTACCAGGTTAGAGAAAATAACCACAGTGCAGTCCCTCTGCATGTAAACTTGGCCTAGCGACAACAACATAAATAAGTCATTATAGAGAGTAATAAGAATTTTATCATTTTATCCTTACTCTGCTTTGTATCTAAATTCCAGAGCATGCAACTCTGGTTTCTACCAAGTTCCTTCTCTCTTATCTCTCTCCCAGTCCGGTATTGCATTTCCCTTTCTTCCATATAACTTTATAAGAGAATATTTCCTTTGTTCTTAAACTCAGGGCAATGAACCTTTCATTAAGATCATTTCCCTAAAGGCATCTTCAAAGATTTTTGAAGGATAAACAAATATCCATCCAGCAGCTAAACAGCAAACTCGCTTCTTGTATTCAAACATGGAACAGCAAGGAGCTGGCAGACTTCAGTTTTGGAAAAGATGAAAAACTTTTACTTTGGTGAAATCTTGCTAACTCTGCACTGGGAGGACATTTCCTTTGTTATTCATAGTTTTTACTTCTGTGAAATTTATCTTAGTTTTTTAAAATGTATCATTTTCATCAAATAAAAAGTTGGCAGAATATAAAAAAATCACCAAGATTAAAAGGCTTTTTTGAACAAATAGAGAATGAAAGGCATTCTAAGATTTTTTTTGAACATTTTTTTTCTCTCTACTGAATAATACTAAGATTTTTTAATCAGTTCTGCACAGCTGAAATACACTATAGAGTTATAAAGAACTTATGATTCGATTAAACTGAACACAGAGTAGGGTATCCATTGCGCTTAAATTGGCCTTACCATGAACATAAATAGGTCTGTACTTGCAAAAGACTATGTGTTGTGTACCATAAATATTGTCACTATAGTTTTTTTGCATATTAGTAAAGTGAGATACATGTAAAAGAAAATCTTATAGAAACTTAAGGTTAATGTATTTGAGATCTTATGATACTCCTTCTACAAAAAGAATGTTTTAAACTTCATAATAATCAACTAAGAGTCAGTTTGGACAATGCTATTCCCCCACTCTTTCTGTTACACAGCCTATTTTCAAACTAACATTTTTTTCTAGTTTATAAGATTTTATGAACATGTTCTATTGAAATGTCAATTTCAATATTTTTTTTTTGCTTTATGTAATAATTAATGACACTAAAATAAGTATATTCAGTTACTGCAAAGAAATAGTAAAAAAGGCACATCTTTTTGCCCGTGTACTTTTTTCACAAATACGCAGGCTTCCCCTCACCCCAAATTGTCTTAAAGGGGTTTAATAATCCATGATTTTGAGTAATAATTTGACTGGTTGTCAGCATAGAAATATTTCAATTTGTTTAAAATTACAAAAATGACCTGACAATCTTCTTGATTCTATACTTAACACAGAATCAGATAGTCACAGCTAGAGCAGTCTGGATTTATTGGTGAAACGATTTAATAGAAAAAAGCAGTTTTCACAAAATTGATCTTTGAAAAGTATTTCAATTTTCTCTTTTGATATAACATTGTAACCCCTTCTTCTTCAGACTACCCAATACCAGTTGACAGCATCCACAGAACTGGTTATGCTTATTCTCCCATTATACATCTTCTTTCGATGAATTGCAGCTCTCATGGTACACTGCAGCTCCTTGAATTTTAGGATACAGTAGAGAGATCAAATGATTGTAGCATAACTGTAGTGTGTCTTAAGTGAACTCAGGGTAAAGATTCCTGGTTTCACTTAAGCTAGTGGCAAAGTTTGATTTGCTTCTCTCACTAACAGCATTGTCATCACATATTTCTGAAGTCATTAAGCTAAGACATAAAAGGAAACTTGTAGCTAAGAATCCGTGCAGTTTGCACTGAAGAAATTACATTTGTTGGTTTTTGGAGGGGAGAGGAAGCAATCAGCCAATATTTAATTGCTCTTACACAGTTTGGGCTTTCAGTTGTAATTTGAGACTATGGTGACTTCTGCGCTTTCTGGTCTAGCACAGACTAGCCCCACTGACAACTGATCTCACTGAAGGACCATCTTCTGAGAAAAAGGGCATCAACATATAGGGCTTAAATTAAGTCAGAACTTCTTTATTTGACAATGAAATATGCTTTATTAATCTTTTTTGACTTTCCCTGCCACCCTATTTTCCATAGCTCATAATTGCAACAACCTCTTAATTCAGCAGCAATTCATCTGAATGAATGGGATACATCAAGATACTCTTCAGAAGTTGTCGGTAGTGCTCTTAATTAGCTACAACAATCACTGTTGAACAAAATGAAATTCTTCTTTACTAGTTTCTGAGTCAGACACTTCCTGCTTCCATTTTGAAATCAGTCCAGTGATGCACTACTTTGCACAGAAATTCAAAGCTACTGCATTAGACTTGAGAAGCCACGTTATACAGTCATTTTAAATAACATAGCTCTTATGCAGTTTATACTCAGTAAGTATCTTGTTTCAGGTGTCCTTTTTTCATATCTCAAATTTTATAGGCTTCATTTAGTAATGTGAAAGTCCTGATGAGATTCAGCAAAGGAAATGGGAATGTGGCAGTCTATAAAGCATTTCAGCTTAAGCTGCTGGTAGACACTTACTGAAACATTACTAAGAGATCAGGTTTATATAAAAGATATATTCTAACATTTTATGTTATTCACATTATTCAGTCACCAAGATTAGATGGGGAAATGGATTCCGTACTCTCTTGCTGGGCTTATGAACAAACAATGGAAATGCCAAAATGACAAATGTTCTCCCATTCATTTTACATACTTTAATTTGCAGAAAACTGCAGAAGCCTACATGAGAATTTCCTGCAAGATTAGCTTAAGGAGGGTTGAACAGGATGATTCAAACCCCTCTAAATATTTAGCAACTGGAATATTCTCTGATTATTTTTAGTGAGTTTCTACTTTAAAATGTCTGGAAACCTATTTAGGTGGGAGAAATTATCTGTGTATGACTTCGTCTCCCTTTTACATACAACACCTTTTAGCTGAATGAGTTAACATTGCGTGTTATCCCACTTAAAATATATTTAAAAAGAAATAAAACAGCAAAATTTCTCCAGAGTTCATTGAGGCAATTTCTTAGTTCTGTCTAGTTTTTGTTCTGGCATGTACTTACTTAAGTGATGTTTCCAGCTTAAACCCTGTCTCAGTGAATACTATTTCCAAAATTATTTGTCAAAATTCCTCACTAAGTTTAAAAATATGACTCTAGCTCTTAGAAGGCATCTTATTATTTTTCTGTGAAATTTATTTACTTTGATATAGGTCTCCAATACAATGTGGTAATCATTTGTGATAAAGCAAACAAGTATTTGTTATGAGCAAATTGTGATAAGCAATTTACTGTGGAAAAAAAAGCATTAGTGTTCTTTTTTTTAGAGGAAAACATGTAAGATATTACTGATGTAATTCTTATACAAATATGTGCTCCTTCACATGAGTACTCTCATAGAAATGAGTAGGATTCCTTGTGTGATGAACCAAAGTTCCAAAAAATGAGTACAAACTAGATCAAACACAACAGGAATGACTGAAAGCATTTCTTAATTTTGAATTTCTTGGAGGAAGACCAGACTGTAATTAGATTTTCTGAACATAATTTCCTCAGGGATTTCAATAAATATAATACAAAAAGCTATTGCGTGTTTCAATAAAAAAAATTTATTTGGTCTTATTTGTATAATAATATACAAACTGACTGTGTTTAACACTTGTACCATCCAAACTCTACAGAGCAAGAACTAGAGTTCTTCAGATAGCTGAAAATTCAGTCTACTGAATTTTCCTTTTTTTCTCCTAAGCACCCCACAAAAATCCCCCTCCAAAAAACCCCACATATGCTTTGTTTGTCAATTTTAAATACCTCGTGTAACAGTGTAAAATTTTATGCCAGGTATTAGCAATAAACAGTGAGTTATAAGGAAACATTTAGGTTATTTTTTCACATGCTTATATAGCAAGACCCACCAAGGGGTCTTTGTTCTGTTGAGTCCCCCCTAACAAGGGTGGCCAAGGTATCCTCTGACCTTGTGAATCTGTGAGTGAAGGGTCTCATTACGAGACGCTGACAGACTGTTGGACACCAGGGTCTCTACTTTCCTGGGAGTACTGACAGGCAAAAATCTAAACTCCCACCTTTCACGTGACACCTTCTTAACCATGATTTCAGTTAATAAGGTTACTCTTGGTTTCTAATTTTCATGCTTTTGTAGATCTGGATGTATAGGAGAACATAACATAGTAATGAATGTTTATTTTCTGTTTGGCTCCAATTCTTTACAGACCTATTATTTATAAAATGTATAATTCATTTATGAAAATGTATAATTCATTTATGCCATACTCTTGTATGCGCAAAAATGGTGTATAGATATTTTTCTTTTTTTCTCTCCTAGTTAAGCTATTTTTCAATAAAAAAATATCTAAGGACACAATTTAATTTCTAAACTGTAATTAAAGGCAGTATTTGGATTATCAGTTGATACCCTTTTGAAAGAGGCATTGTGATTTGTAAAGCCATGGTATCAATTGGGATTTTAAGTGAAATCACTCCAACAAAGAAGTTTAGATCAGAATTTAACCTGCTGGCTGTAAAAACTTTGTGATTTTTTCCAGCATGGCAGCAATTCCCCTTTCCATTGCGCAGTGCTGGGGCTTGCCCCATGCCCAGTGCCACATCAGACAGAGAGCAGAGGCAACGGGCAGCACTCAAAGGGCAGCACTGTGTCAGCTAATGAGGCTGCAACCTCCACAGTGGATGCAGATCATGGATGGAAACTGTCTGACCTGCAGCACGGCACTGTGAAATTTGAACACAATGCTCATAGGGATGTGCTGATACTGGTAAGAGTCAACCACCAAGTTGCTTCTATTGACAAGACTAATTGGACAACTAAATTAATTTTATCTCAGCAGTGCAATCAAGAACTAAAAGAGTGCAAGGAAGATACAAATGTAAGAAAAGCTGTATAAAGACAGAAACCAGTCCACCTCATTTTAAGGTATTTTGTGCAACCTGTGTTCCTTTAGTACTATTATTCTTGTGTTAATCTCTACAGGTCTTTACATGTATTTTCACATGCTAATGGAGGGTGATAGATCCAATACCCATTTATTGAATTGCCTTTTCTCATCTGAAATGCAGTCTTTAAAAAAAAACAAAACAAAAACAAAAACATAAATCCCTCCACCTTCTTACTCCACAGCATATTCATTATCAGATCAACTCACACTACTAATTAAGTTAAATTTGACTGCTAAATAACTCCCAAAGAGCCAATTTATCTAAGGTAGTATGAGCACATTTTCATTTCTCCTTATACATCACCAGCTGTTATTAATTAAATTCTAGTCATTTCAGACTGCAAGTTTGAAATAATTGCCACTATAGAAACACTTGTACTTAACAGTGAGCTTGGCTGTTACTTTACTGATATTGATAGTACTCTGAATATAGGTAGACACCACTCCAGTTATTTCATTTTAGAGTTTGTGAGATATTTAGAAATATGTGGGGAATTTCCAAATTTGTTTCTTGAATGTACAAAGCTTTGTCATAAATACTCATGAAGTGCAGAACAAAGTTTGATGGATTATTCTCTAAAGAAAAACTCTCCTCTTTGAAGGTGTAATATACCTTTTGAAGCTCAGAGGAGATCACAGCAGTAGAAAGCGATTTTCCCCTCTGCAACAGCTCCTCTCAGCTCGCTGCTGTACTAAGGTGAGGGTTGAAGAGATGCTCACAATCTGCTTTCTTGCTACCCACCTTCCACCCACATATATGAAGCTTCTGTGGGCTGATGCTTTGACAACCCTGCAGTGCAAAGACTATCAGTATGACACGGTATTAGGAGGAAAAGGTGTACTTTTCACTCCCTTCAGTTGCATTTAATTAGTCATTGCAGCAGAAGGTTCAAAGAGATCTTCATTACAGATAATGAATAATATTCTTGCATGGAAAAGTTTTGCAACCAGTAGAAGACAAATTTGCCTGGAGATGCATTTCGTATCCCACTGGTAAGACTGAATTAGTCTCTTCTGAAAACAACTACTCTTTCTCAAGTTTCAGTCATCATAGTACAGGTAAGAAAAATGAAAATCTTAAGTTCTGAAATATTTATTAGTCCCATGTTTCAGTGGAAGTGTGAATAAAATCTGCATATTTCCAGAAAGTAAAATTCTTGCATTTTTAATAACACACCTCTCAAATGTTGACTCCTGCACTGCTAGTTGGTATAGATATGAGACTATTAGTTCATATATAAAGTTTTGGTTTCCTTTTTTTTTTGAAGGCCATTTATAAGAAATAAAAGACTGTAGAAAATGAACATACATTTACTATCTTGTTGATAAGAAAAGACACATCAAGAACTCAAGAGGAACTCTAACATCTCTACATCTTCTTTTTGCACTTATTGTCCATGAAAAAAATATCAGTGATATGATGAATATTTTTAAGGTGATGTACAATTTTTTTTCACAAACAACTTCTAGATTATTTTGTTTTTTTCCATTACTGGTATTTAAATCTAAGACTATTAACCATGATTAGAAATTAACTTTGCTATATGGGAGATGATGGGAAACAAATGCTGTACTCTTTAATGAATCACCCACTGAATTCACAGCTCACCTGCTGGTTTTAATTGATGTGATAATTTACAAAACAAAAACATTTCATGTCTTTCATCTATATGCTGCATTTCACTTATTTTCATGAAAACATGTACTATTTTCTTGAATTAGGTACTCTTGTTTGTGAGCAGTTTCTAACGCCCTATCTAAATGTAAATTGCGTATACAAATTATTAAGAAAGAAGTGAAACAAAATCCTTAACGTAATACAAAGGAATATGTTTGCAAAGTCTATTTTTAAAAGGTCTACATTTTAAATGTAACAATAATTTCAGTTTCCTAAAAGATACAAATCAATTTCAGTTGAAGAGCAGTGAATCATCATCATCAAGTTTTGTTAATTATAGCATTTAAAGGCTTAAGCAAATCTAAACATATGAAAGAAAACTGGAAACAGAAAAAGATGATATGTCTATACAGAAGGCCTATAAGCTGATAGAGTCAAGAGTTCATATATATGATTTGCCAAGAAAATTTACCAAGAATAGCTCTTATTCCTAGAATTACTTTGTTTTAATCTTGCAACTCATATAGCCATTTTATGTAGATTTAATTAGGCACCCTGAGGTTGCCCAAATACTTGCCCCATCTATGGGAAGAAAATACTAAAACAACCTGACATTCATTAGCTACTGAGAAGCGACATTGAGCCAAATTGTCTATCCAGCTTTATGTGGTGATTCTGGGAATAATTTTCACCATTAGTTTACAAAATGACTAAAAAAACCCTGTTTTATGTAAATTTGGGAGTCCTGCTGAGGTTCCCGACAATTGATAAAATGAAATGGAGAGAAAATAACCAATGCAAATAAAAAGCAATTTTCATGAATTCTGGTCAAATGGAAAGAAGCTAATGGATATGGCATTATAAGCAACTTGCCTTGTAAACTGTAGATTTCTCCAACGCTGTTCTGCCGGGTGATGTGATGCCAATATGCACTACGAGGAAGTGAGATCGACTTGGATAAAGTCATTGGTTCAGACAGACTGGTCTGGAGCTAAAAGCCAAAGCAAAGATAAATGGAAGGTCATACATAAGCATAAGTGATAGATAATCTCAAAACTGTAAATTGAACCTATGCTGTCATGAAGATACTACTGCCTGAATTACCATAGGTTTTATATTATCATTTAAACCATATTATACATATCAGCATTGTGAATGCTCAGGAAAAATCTCCAAAAGTGTATATGGGTATATAGGTCCATTAGCACAGGTTAATATTAGGACAAACGAATATGTTCCTATTTATCTACAGCTGCTACATTCTTGTTGCTGCCAGAAGTTTGTTATTTTCTTCTTTAAATCTATGATAATGATGGATTAGCATATGTCTGAAATCTTAAACCCCTCTACAATCACATTTCTTTTTTGGTCATTTAGCCTGCCTATTGGACTGAATACCCAGAAAGATACTAAGATAGAATCTGAGACAACCAGCAGAGAATTAGCAATGAAGAGTCATTAATCTCCTAATGCTCCTTTGAAAGAGAGGCATCTCATCACCAGGCAGGCTCCAGCCTCAAGAGCAAATTTTCCTGGGAAAAAGACAAAAAGTCTGGGGAACTTCATGTCACTGAAATTGTGAATTGCATGGTAAGAGTACGAGACCTACAGCACAGAAACCTGACAGAAGGAATGTAAGCCTTATTAAAGATATCTCTTCCTCCAACAAACTACTGATGTGAGTGAAAGACAAGACTAAGCTATAGAAAAAAAACAAAGAGGAAAGATTAATGTATTTCGCAACCTTTCTGGTTATTCTGTATAAGTTATGCTTTCTGGGTCTAGAATAAATTAGAATGCATCTGCAAATTTTTAAAACTCTGTCTTCACAGAATATTAAAAATGATCAGTAATTTTTGGGATCTAAAAAATCATGATAATGTGGCATAATTTTTTCAGACGATATCTGGAAGGATCAAAATTGAAGAATCAATTATGTCTGAAGATTTAGAAGGAAAAACCTCTCAGTTTCAGAAATGGCACCAGAAGGTGTGCCTAGAAAAGCACATTTACAGAGAGTTCAGCTAAAGAGCAGAAAGTATCTAAGGTCTGGATCATTTACTGCAGAATAGTGATTAACTCCTGGGGATTCCTCATTCAGAATCATAATGCCAAATTAAAAAAAAACCCACAAACCTTCTTATCGGTACATGTTATTCCGTAATTAAAAAGAAAAATCACAAAAAATCCCCAAAACTTTTAGAGACAGTACTCACACAAAGATCCAAAATTATTTAAATATTGAATATTAACACACACGGATGTATGGCATGTATTTTGCTTCAGATCAATCTGCTCCAATTGCTTCTGTTGTTGTTTTCTTGAGAACTGTCATCAAAATTACTCCCTGTCTACAGCTAGTGTCTTTCCTGCTCATTTGTAGCCAAGTATTACATTTCATTTGTCAGTGGCGCAGATCATCACTGGAAGCTATTTGATATCAAGTAAAGAACTTGCAGAAACATTTCCTCCATAAAATAAGTTTAAAATCCTTTTCACAAGAATTCTACTTTTAGGAAAACTTGAGGATTTCAAGTTTATTGATATGCAGAACTTTCTTTATTGTAGAGATCAGAACAATAAAAAACCTTCTAAATTATTTTACTATACTAGTATAGCAAAGATATTTTGCATTTTGTATTAGTATAGCAAGGGCAATTTTGTTGAGTAAGAAAATTACATAAAATCATCTTAAATCCATGGACTGAGTGGAAATTGGTTTAACTTATATCATTATTCCTGATCTGAGGTAATCAATTCCTGCCTGATCTGATCAACACTGATGCAGAAGAACTTTATTTGCACACATTAAAGCTTTGGAAGAATGGGAAAAAAAAAAATCTGTTGTTATTATAAAATAAGGTAAGGACTGCCCTAGTGCAGAAGATTGCACTGCAAGCATTCACAGTGCTTTTTTTCCTCAGATTCTCTAATTAAAGAACAACTTCTGATATCACCTTTTGGGTAAGAAGCATCACCATATGCTAACTGTAATAGGACCAGATGAACCATACTTCTTTGGGGACTCCATAGAGAGAAAATGCAATTTCTAGTTTATTAAAATTTCACCCTCAGAAAAAAAGCCCAAACTTTAAAATACAATGTCAATTTTCTTTTTAATTTGAGACTTTAAAATACAAAGATAAATGTATGGATTTGAAGACCTTATTACCTTGTATATCATATAAAGGATGATAATATAGTAGCATATTAATTTGTCCATGATGTTATTCTCACTAAATGGTAGATTACTACTTGCTATAATTCTATAATACTCTTTTTTAACCATATAAAAACCACATTATTGATCAAATGTAATTGACAATGACAGAATGTTTACTTCCACAAATTGCTGTTTGTAAAAATATTTCTGTGTTCAAAGAAAATCAGGTAATCTACAGACAGAAACCTATTTTCTCCAGAGAACATTTTATACATTAGACTGTGGGTGTTTGAGATAAACTTGAAACCAAGGTGAAGAAAACAGACATACAACCATCCATATAATCAGTTGTTCATGTACTACTATTAAATAGTGCTTTGCTAAATAAATAATTGCAGTGTAAACTAGAATTTAATGTACAGAGATGTACTGCTTCATAATCCCTTTCTCCCAGCTATAAATGGAATTCTGGTAGTTAACAATGTTAAAATAGAAAAAACAAAGCAAACAACTTGTAAATCAGGCAAGATTTACAGAACTGTTTAACTGTTAAAAAATTAGGCACTCTGTTTCGAGACCTCTGTTGAAAGAGATCACGCTCATTAAGTTCAGAGACTTTGTCCTAGGAACTCTTCCCTTTCATCTTTTTACAATACCTTGATGAAAAAAATAACTGGCTTCTCCTTTACATTCTTTTGAACCAGAGTACTCAGAGAGCTTTGCACTATGGAAAATGATCTTTAAATTATCTTATTTTCTCAAATCATGTAGACCATCAGTTTCCCTGCAGAGATTTATTTCTGTTCTTAACACAAATATAACACTTAAAATATATTTTAAAAATATTTCACCTATCTCATAAGGCCTATTTACCATGTAGAAAATGAATTTAGCATCTCTGAGTATGGATCTCTTCTTACATAACAGGCCAATGTTCTGCCATTGCTTCCAACACTGACACATTTTCCTCAGGAACCGGCCAAACAGGTTTAGATGCGTTAGCACCAACTGTACAGAAAGCGTCCATAATGGCAGACATAGCACAGACACATAGAAGAGATAAACATTTTGATCTGGGAACGTATTTGAGATGATTCTGCCCCTTTACTCTGCTCTGCTAAGACTCCACCTGGAATACTGTGTCCAGCTCTGCAGTCTTCTGTATAAGAAGGACAGGGATTTCCTGGAGCACATCACAAAAATGATCAGAGGGCTGGAACACTTCTCCTATGAAGACAGACTTAAACAACTGGGGTTGTTCAGCCTTGAGAAGAGAAAGTTTGAGGGAGATCTTATTGCAGCCTTTCAGTACTTTCAGGGGGCTTCTAAGGAACATTGGGCAGACTTTTTGACAGGGCAAGGGATAAAAGAGGGTCAACTTAAATTGGACACGACAAAGGAATTTTTTATGATGGGGGTGGTAAGGTTGCCCAGAGAGGTGGTAGATGTCCCATCCCTGGACACATTCAAGGTCAGGTTGAACACTGAGCCACCTGGTCTAGTTGAAGATGTCCCTGCTTATTGCAGGGCATTGGACTAGATGATCTTTAAAACTCCCTTCCAATCCAAAGCATTGTGTAATCTCACTGAGGGATGGTTTGCTGTGTTGAATCTATGTACTGACCTTAATTTTTGATATCTAGGTATAGAAACATGGAGGAAATATATCAGTGTACCAACTAAACATATATAATATACTAACATAGCAGTAAATAAAACATGCATCTAGAATGAAGAAGGTGCATCTAGAACTTATGAGGGAGAAAATGATGATGGAATCACAATGTAGGTGAAAATTAAAAAAACACATAAATTCAGGGATTTGTTTTGGCAGGAATATTAAAAAAAATCCATTACTGAGGTATTTTTGTTATCTTACATTAAATATCTAGTAGTCAGGTTTCCTCCATTTCCTGCAGAATCTCTCTTCAATAAAATACCTTTCATACAGTGAACATTACATTTCTTTCCCATATCCAAATGCAATATCCAAACCCAAAATATCCAAAATATTACATCATATGAAGCCTTTGCTTTGCCATTGACAACTTTATAATTCTTAAAAGTCTGTTTGATTAATACAGAAACAAAAATATTGTCTCTCAAAGTGTCAATGTAAGTAGTTCCCCATACTTTTCATTATTGTTCTTTCATGAGACAAGGCTTAAGGACCAAATTTTCTTTTAATTCCCATAGGCCATCTCCATTGACTTAAATGGATTTTTTACTCAGATAACAATACAGAACACAATTCCAAGAATGGAGCCTTTTAACTGTATTAGGGTTCTGAGCTTTAATCTTTTTAGCATATTTTTTCTTTTTTTTTTTTTTTAATTAAAACAGTCAAAACACTAACGGTAACAGAAAATATATTTGGCTTGGGGAGACCAACTGAGCATTATACAGTTCATTCCATCTTTTTTTTAGCCTACAATAAAGAACATTTGCTTTTTACAGATATGGTCTGAAAAATAGGTTAGTTTATTATAGATAAAAAACTGTCTCATTTCACATTCTCATTAGTGTCTTTAAACAAATAGCAAGAGAACTAGGTCACAGAAGACTAATGAGAGCTTTAGTCTAGGAATACAAATCAAATATAACTATTTAGATTTTTTTTTCTTTATAACTGTAAAGAAGGTTGCTTTGCGTGTTATGCCTTGAAGAGAAAGAGGGTTTAAGAAATATTTCACCTCTCAAGTGTCAATTAGCTGACAGTGGAATAGCATACACTCATTTTACTGGCACCCGGAGTAAAAAATTACTACAGTTTAAGAATTGTAGGTAGCATCAGCTGAGGTACCAGCTCGGATATCAGCTGAGTTAGAGAACAAGCAGGAGGGAAGAAGTTTTTTGCATTTTTGAAGTGAGTTTTCTCATTTTCTCATAATGACCAAAAAAAAGGATGCCATATTTGTTTTTTTTGGGTTTTTTTTTTTTTTTTTGGCAAAAGGAACTACTGTTGTCTCATGTTCAATTTGTATACTGTGGCACATAGCTCTGTTTTACTCAAAGCAGTTCTCATCCAGTACTGTAAAGCAGACTGTTCCTTTGTGAACACAGTTTTGCCCATGTTTCTGTTGAATTCAAATCTGCTGCTCCAAACAATTTTCCAATTTGTCATTTTAAATTCTGTCTCTTCATTCATCCACTTCCATACTGTCTTATAAATGTAAGATCCAGAAGACTAATAATTAGATTGTGCCTCAATCCAGACCTTCTGTGAAATTACTTAATAAAACTGGATGCAGTATATATTCCTATGAAAGTCCAATGAGAATATTCTTTCCTTTGGTAATGTGTTACTAGTACTCTGTCTATAATTCACCTATAACCCTTTGTTCATGATCACTTCACTTGCTTAGGAAGCAGTTACAGGTTACTAGGACTCTGTTCATTACATAAAGGGGCCTACTATTAATATAAACATTTATATGTTATCAGCTTACTATTTATTTGCTAGGCTCTGCTGTATTTTTACATTTTTATCCAGCTTGCTCTTCCTGACAGAATTCACAATATTAGCAGAACTCCCACCAATATATGACCTCACAAGTCTTCTGAAAAGACTTGTAGAAAAGTAATGTGAAAGTAACTTCAGCCTTTATATTTCTAGCATTTAGGTTTTCAGTAGCTATTCCAACCTTGCTATTACCTTTTAAAGAGTCACAATCAATTATGGAGAAAAAAACCTATCAAAATAGTAACACTGCTTTGCAGTGCCAACGTGGATGATGACTACTCTTTGGTGGTGGAATAACATTATGTATTAATAATAAAACAATGGTGAAAGAAAAGCATTCACAAGGGAGATTTAATGGGACTGATTTTTTTTGTTTTGTTTCTAATCTCCTTGATCACATTATAAAGAGAATTGGGACAATTTTGCTCCTTTTCTGGCAGAAGTGTGTGGAGTTCATTGATTTTATTTTTTCTTTCCTCTAAAGAAGCTCATAAATAGCTTGTTGTATGACAGAATGGATTAATGGTGGAGAAAAATTAGATGGATTTTACAGTGCATTCGAATTATATTTGTTGAATGTCTGTAAGATGCATGTCTTCACCCATATTCTATCACAAAATTGTGGTTTTGTTCCTTTCATGAAAGATGTTTCCTGCCTCTGGAAATTATACTAATTACTGTGAGGGTAGAAAGTCAGGTTCTTATATATTTCAATGATTTGTGCCTTGTTATTATACATAAGCAAATATTTTATTCATTTTTCATTGCATATAACTGTTTACTAATAAAATGGGAGATGGTGCCAATATGAACAGAGTCAAGACTTTTTTAAGCCTGATATGCAGCATGCCTTAGTGGAAGCAAACACAACTGAGCTAATTTCTTCAAGAAATATATGCACGTGTACATATATATCTATGATGGAGAATCCAATATTGCACAGACAATACTTGCAGATACTGATTGCCCTCTGTCTTGCCATGAAATAGGAGCTTTTATGAGAGAGGTGCTGGACAACTCAGAGGAAGAGATTTTTCAGATAGACATTTGCTGACCTGAAAATATACAGCATTTGGGGATAAGACTGTGTAGAACTATAACATGATTTCTCTGAATAGCTTCATCTAGGGCAGAGTCTCCAGCTTTTGAAAGTAAAAATCTAGGATTTTTGAAGGTCCTCAGTACTGATACACTTTTTTTTAAAGACATGGCTCTTTTTAGATGGCAATTGGGAAGGATCAGGGAAAAAAAAATCACCTTGTGCCTGGGAAGATCATTTGAAAGATGGACTATTTGGTGGATAAGAAATTGGCTGGATGGATACAGCCAGAGAGCTGTGGTCAATGGTTCTCTGTTCTGGTGGACTCTGGTGACCAGTGGTGTCCCTCAGGGCTCTATCTTGGGACCAGTGTTCTTCAATATCTTCATCAATGGACAGTGGGATCAAGTGCATCCACAGTAAGTCTGCAGAGCTGAGTTTTGCAGCTGACACAACAGAAGGATAGGATGCCATCCAGAGGGAACAGAACAAGTTTGAAAATTGGGCCCACAAGAACCTAAGAAGTTCAATAAATCTAAGTGCAAGGTGCTGCACCTGGGTAGGGCAATCCCACACATGGATACAGACTGGGAGAACTCACTGGGAACAGCCCTGCAGAGAAGGACTTGGGGGCTCTTGTGAACGAAAAGCTGGACATGAGTCAGCTAAGTACACTCGCAACCCAGAAGGTCAACCACATCCACGCCAGCAGGTCCAGGGAAGTGATTCTCTCTCTCTAGTCTGCCCACATGGAGTACTGAATCCAGCTCTAGGTCCCCCAGAAAAAGAAGGATGTGAACCTGTTAGAGCAGGTCCAGAAGGGGCCATGAGGATGGAGCACCTTCCTGTGAAGACAAACTAAGAGAGCTGGGGTTGTTCAGCCTGAAGAAAAAAAGGTTTCATCTTATCAATGTTTGTAAATACCTGAAGGGAGGGTGCAAAGAATCCAGAACCAGGCTCTTTACAGTGGTTCCCAGTGACTGGACCAGGGCAACATGCACAAAATGAAACATAGGAGATTCCCTCTGAACAATAGGAAATACCTTTACTGTGAGGTGGCACAGATTTTCCAGGGAAGTTGTGAAGTCTTCCACCTTGCAGATATTCAAAAAGCCATCTGTACATGGTCCTGAGCAAGCAGCTTCTGTTGTGGCCTTGCTCAAGCCAAGGGTGTTGGACAAGATGATTTCCAGAGGTCCCTTGCATCCCCAACAATCATCTCCAAAATTATTGAGAGAGTTTTACTGAATACAGAGAGTGCCAGATCTGTCTTCTGAACAGTGTAAGGATAAGTAAGTTGAGGTGGGAAAGACTGGACTGAAATGCATCAGTTGTAGAGATCAAAGAAAGTGACTACCAGCAAAGGCTGGTATTCTTCAAGCAGCAAGTATTTTCTGGGGAATTCAACCTGAGAGTTATGCTATTCCGGAAAGTGCTCTTTCATGAGGTTTGTCAAGCCAAAGTTAAAAATAGTGAGGCTTGTCATGCAAAGTCTTGTCCTCCTTCCTCTGTTTGTTTTTCATTCTCCTTGCTCTTCTGAGTATTCCACTCTCTTACAAAGCTGCTAGAATCTGACCCCAACCTGATATGCTCTGGTGAAGTCTTCAAAGTACGCAATTTTTTTTTTCATGGAATTACTTGCCAAAAGATATGACATATCTTAAACAGGTATTTGGGACATTTGAAATGTTGTTATTTTACTTGAGAGTACTGCAAGAACAGCCTTTCTGACTTTTTAGAAGTTTCTTTGGCCAGTTTTAGAACTGGTGTGGTAGTATGAAATCATGGTATGAAAAAATGTCTCTCACTGGAGAATAAACTTCAAAAACTCTGTTTAGAATGCATCAACAAAGGTGAAATATGGATGTCCACTGTCCCCAGTTGGGAGAACTCTACTTGAAGAAGTTTGTGGCTGAAAAATTTGAACTCTAAAAAATGACGGAATCTCTATTCACTGTTCACTGCACAGTTATTTGACTTTCATTATTTCTGATGAAGCAAATGACTTGGACATCATGACGTTTCTTATGAAGTTTTCCTTCTATTGTCTAAAACAGATCAGTAGTTTCCAATTATATATTTGTGGAAATCACATTTCCTTTAGCTTCTTCATTTCAGTATACAGAAATTGCTGAACAATGAACTTTAACAAAATGACAGGAAGACAATTTTCTGAATACTTGCTGAAACAATAATCATCAATAACTTTTCATGAATATTCCTTATTAAGCTTATCAGTGCATGACTTCAGTATTCAGTAATGCACATAGTCTTGCTGACCTCTACTTTCTGACATTTTCAGAAGTTAGTTTTATATGTCATATAAAGACGTTTCAATTAAAAAGAAGAAATAGCAAACCTGGAATACATAAAAATTATTATTATATAGTAAAGGCTTGTATGACTCTTCAACATCTTCCAAAAGAACCCATTTCCTTCCTTTTAACTAGCTACTTTTAAACATTTAAAATGTTAAAATCTTAAATAACACATACTGGAGTTAGTTATATAGGTGCAAGCCACATGAATGTAAAATATTGTTCCAGCTTTGAAATATAATGTGTTTTTGTCAGTGGGAGTGGGGCTAAAAATATGCATACAGATATGAGCACACAAATAAATACATTAATTTAAGGCAATTTACTCATAATTAATTAAATATTTATTTCAGTAGCTCACGTGCCTTTAGTAAGCTTTTACAGATCTAAAATCAACTGAGAAGCTGATATATAAGATAAAGGGGTATTCTTTTCTACTGTGTGTGCTTACACACAGGGATCACATAATGATCATGTATATAGATTGAGACAACTTGTATATAGATTGAAACAGCATTCTTGACATTGCTGTTTTAAAATTGTAATAAGCAATCATTAAAAAGCAATGCATACACTTCTAAATAAATATACAAAATGTATCTTTGGAAACATATGGGGTTTTTTATGGCCCAGAAACAACTTACAGTGAGAGACAAGATACTCTGTATTAAAATTCAAATTTCTTCTTATAAAAGAAGGTAGTGAAATTTTTGCTTCTTTACTGATGTCAATTTACTAATATAGAAAAAGTAGCTGCAAATCAGAAATCCAGTTTGGAAAGGCAGGAAACAGAAAAGTGTTTGTAGATTGCTGTGTCTTTCTACTTACTTGCATCAGCCTAATAAGTCTTACCATTAGCAAGTTTTCTTCATCTAATATCATTTTCACACAAAAAAATGAGGTGGCAAAAGTTGGTTGGCACAGTAGAAGTTGTAGATGCATGACTACATGCCATATAAGTCAAGCCTTTTGAAATCCATAGTTGCCATTTAAAGAAACAATTTTTTTTGCCTCTATTTCACCTTCATGAAACAAAGGAAACAGAATTACACCGGTTGCCACGGAAATCTGTAACTCCATTGTTTTTTTCCTCATATAATAGAAAATGTACGTAAAGATCATCACCACACAATATGTGGGAAACATTACAGAAACACCAACCTCTCTGGTAGGAGCCATTGCAACTTTCACAACTCTGTTCTAGAAGTAAATGATTAAGAATAATGAAGAGACTACAAGTTCTTTCATTTTGCAAAGAAAAACCTGTGCTTATTTGTCAATGGATTTTGAATTACAAAGACTGTAGAGATGTGCATTCAACAGGCACTCATACGAATCAATATGAATCTTGCCTGACAGCTGCCTTTATGGAAATGTATTCCGACAGACTGAATATGCTATGTAACTAGCAGCTTTTACCCTGAGACAGTCATGAAAAATAGAGCAATGTATTCTTCTGACATAGCATGGAAAATCTTCATTAATTCCTTGCTGCCGAATGCTGCAGAACTGAAACATTTTTGAAAAACTTTTTCCTGCAGTTAAGATGGAACAGTACTCCATTACATTTAACATCATCGCCAACATGGGCAGTGGGACAGAATTAAACTTAGCAAATCTGGGGCTGACATCAATCCAGGGGGAACAGTCAAACACTCAGACAGGAGGGCTTCTATTCAGAGGAACCTCAGAAAAGCAGAGGAAAAAGAATGTCATGAAATTCAGCAATGACAGATATTAATGATGCAAGTGGGTCATGGCTACTCTGTGCACAAGTACAGCTTGAGGACTGACTTGCTTGGTTAAAACTTTGCCAAAAGGATCTAGTGGTCCTGGTGATAATACGAATTACAAGTATAAATATGCAGTGATGGAGGTTAATGACGCACTGACTCACATTAGCAAAAACACAGCCAGCAAAACAGTAGAAGTCACATTTCCCCACTATCTGGCATTTGTAGAACCACATCTGGAAGTCTAGTTATGTTCACAAAGTCTACAGGTTTGGGCCCAGGCACAAGAGAACTGTCAAACTGGAGAAAACCTGTCAGAGAACCTCTAAGAAGCAGAGTATGATTGGTGATGCCAGCTTAAGTGTCCAACATTTATTCATTAAGAGAAAATAAAGGCTAAAAGAAATCTAACTCGAGTTTTTCTCTCTCTTTTTAGATATATGTTGTAGAGAAGATTGTTACCAGAGATGCATGGTGAAAGGACAAGAGTCAATGGATCACAGGCTGTGGCAAGGCAAACTTGAGACTTAAGGAAAAATTCTTCACAACGTGAACAGCCAAGCAGTTGAATGAGTATCCATAATCTGCATCATTGGGGGTATCCAAAATTTGACTGGATAAGACCCTGGATAACTTTATCTAGTTTTGATGCTACACCTGCTTTGAACAGACAATTAGATGAGCTGACCACCAGCACTCCCTTCCAATGCCAATATTTCTGATCCTATATTCAATAGATTTGAAAACCTGAGAGCTAATGACATATGCTGTCCCTTGTGTCAAACTGATGTTATTTTGCTGACCATAGCAGCTGCACATCTTTTTATGATATAGCTACTGTCAAATTAACAGTACAGGGTCTGTAGTCTGGCTTACATTTCTCCTGAACCAGATTCCTGCTCAGTTGATAAATAAAAATTCTTAGCATGGCCAGCATCATATGGGATACCAGAAACATAAGAACAACAACCCATGGCTGAGAGAAAAAAGGAACACGATCAACCCCTATCTGGAGAGGCTTTGATAAATACATATCAAATGACTGCATGTACTTGGAAAAGTTCCTGTATTTCAGATATGGCTTTTTTAGATACTCAGCATCTGTTGTCTTCAGTCTAAACATAAGCAGAGAGATTATCATAAATAATTTTCACATTAAAAACCCTGTCATCTTTATAAAAAAGAACAGAAGCAGGGAAAAAAAGCCAAATGAAGACATAGGGTGAATTTCACCTAATTTTTGTCCTACCAACAGGTACCTGATGAGCCAAAGCACAAAAAGCACAGGAGGGAATTATAGATTAACTTTAGGGCTGTTATGAGAATTTTTGATCCCCTCTCAGATTATTACTTTTTATAATCCTCCTGTTCTCTGAAAAGCACTGTGCCCCTCTGTAAATCATTGATAAAGAAGTTTCTTATTAATCAGAGACGAAGTCTTAACAATTCCTTTGGGTGATATAAAGAACTCCTAAATAGAATTGCTGAAACAGAGGAAGGCCTTGCTTGACAGGGGACACAAAATGATATTATAATTCCAAAGACTGATGAAAACCATGTGAAAAATACCTTTTTCAGAAGTTAATTCTCCTGTGAATAAGCAATTGACTATGATTCAGGATTTGTTTTGTTATTGTTTTGTTGTTGTGCTCTTCCTAACATACAGCTGATTATTCTATGACCTTGGGCAATTCATAAGCAGCTGAATTTGGCCTTAATCTTTTTCTGCCTCATTTTACTCATTAGTATAAATATTATAATAATACCTGTCTCCTGAGAGCATCGGATAACTTCATCAGCTACTGCTAATAATAGTAGAAGCTCTATAGTTACTTCAGTTTATTTTATAAGAAACATAAGAAACAGTTTTCTGAAAATAGCAGATCGGAGTTTAATAATAAATTAAGCCCACTGGTAAGGTGGTTTGAGGATTATTTTTCAGTAATACTTAAGTCAACATAACCCACTTCTCTGTTAAGAGCATTGATGACATAAACCTACCAGCACAGTTATACAAGCAAGCTGGTTTAAAGGTACACAATGCCAAAGAAAACTTCCCTTACATATTAAATGCTTCTCTGAGGTTAGTTAAGGAGAGGGCTGGGAATAGCCAAAGAGGGTTCAGTCAGGCATGCAACATCTACCGTATAATTACAGCAGCCATTCCTAATTTATCACTGATATCACCTGCAGTTTTTAGCAAATAAGACTGCTAAGCAAATCATCAGTTTTGTTCAGAGAAAAGTCGTTGGCTCTTCATTTTCTGCATTTATGGAAACAAATATGAATTTCGTCTTGACAGTGCCTCTGCCTCTCTAGCTACTTTGTTAGCTCTGTAAACATGCAATATTCTGCAAAGGACAAGGAAAGCAAAAAAAAAAAAAAATCACAGATGTGCTTATTTCACCAACCTTCAAATCCTCTTACATTCAAATGCAACTTTGTAAAGTTGAAGTAAATGATACCTGACTTTTAAGAAATAACTCTTTAAAAAGTGCCTAGAAATGTAGATAGGTGGCTAGAGGGATTTTTAAAGCCCTTACATGCTAAATTCTCAGGAGGGTTTGCATCTCCAGATACCTTACTGTGCAAACATCTTTGCCCTGTTGCATTGAACGAGCTAACCAGATTGTAGCAGCTTAAATTGAAATGTTCACAGCACAGCCCAGCTGCATGCACACATAAACCTGAGGTGAACGGAACAGGGAAAACTGTGTTCATAGGATTCATGTATGCAGCTATAGGATAGATTCATAGGATAGAGCAGGCTGCTTGCAGATAAAACATTGTCTCAGTTATGAGACACCTTTGCAAAGCTTTCAATATGAATTTTTGTTCTGCTCATACTTTATATGAGAAAGAAGGCAGATTTCAATCTTAGTCTTAGGCAGCATGATAGAAACCCAGAAGAACACTGTAACAGTAAAAAAATATTCCAGAAATTTTTAAGGAGGAAAGAATGAGAGTAATTTTGAGGCAAGGATGCACATCCATGTGGAAAGGTACTTGGGTTTTAGAGCTTAAGAGAGATTTAGAGTATTATCTTTTCAAGAATTATCTTTTTGCATTCAAGATCATCCAGCCCTATGACTACAGATAAGAGAGATTTCAAAATTGTGTCAGACAAAGGAAGAACTAAATTTTTCCCACAGAGTGGAAAACCTCAGGATACTACCACTTCAAAAAGATTGAAAACTTCAGGACAAGATTTAGCTTTTAAATGGCAAAACAACATTGAAATTACTTTAACAACTACACAATATTTGACACACTGTTATGTAAGGATTTTCCAGCTCTGCTCTCACATCAACCCACGCCACTTACCTACACACCCCACAAACCTTTATGTTGTCTGCAGTGTTTGTGACATGACAAATAGCTTTGTTTCCCCCCTCTCACCATCACTTCATAGGAGCAACTTGCAGAGGAAGAGTGGGTAAAAAGGGTGTTGACTCATTAAGAAAAGAATAAACAGGACAATTTAGTGGCTGTGGAAGTTTAAATTTTACAGTGGGATGAGGCATTTTCTTTTAGAAAGTTAATGGTACCTAGTTTAGGAATGTTGCTGCAGTATTTGGATATGACTAATAGTCTCTGAAAAAATGCCAATGAAACAAATCTACATTCAAGACAATATTTTACTTCAAATTAAAAAATGAAAGAGGTCTTGTTGGAAGAATCATTAACTATCACCCCAGTCTGAACATACAAAAACCCCTTACTTTCTTATTAAGTGGTGAATGCTGGAAATAGACTTGTGATTTAAGTTTAGGATTTACTTCATCCAAGTACACACAGTTTTCTTAGCCTGAAGACTAACAAAGAGTCTGGCAAAATTTTAAAACACTCTCATAGAAAAATTAGAATCAAGAAAAAGTCATTATGTGCTTAATGAACCCAGAACTCTATGGAAAATTACTTATACTTGTGGGAACTGGTTTTACAAAACTCAAACTGAGAAGTACAATTATGTGAAGAAAGAAAAAAAAAAAAAACAAACAAGCAGCATTCTTGGTTTTGTTGTTAATCTTGGCAAAAGTTACAGATAGTCATGGATAGGCTGATTCCTGCAGTGTTCCGCTGTGCCAGGGCAGGCTTGGACTGGACATTAGGAAGCATGTCTTTACTAAGAGAGTGGTCAAACATTGGAACAATCTTCCTAGAGAGGTGGTTGATGACCCAAGGTGCTCAGTGTTTTAAGAGACATTTGGACATTGCTCTTAACAATGTGCTTTAACTTTTGGTCAGCTCTGAAGAGATCAGGCAGTTGGACTAGATGATTATGCACATCCTTTCCAATGGAAATATTCTGTTCTGTTCTATTCAATTCCATAACAGAAATAAGCTTCACTACACCCATGTGAACCAAGTAAACAATTCACCAACTATGTATTGCAATAAAGCAGCCAGTTTTTTACAGGGTTATAAAATTTCTAAACAAACATTATACAGCAACATCATACAGTAGTTTCAGATGGGAAATACAGAACAATATTGAGCTAAGTATGCATGAATAACTGACCTGAGGCTATATTTTAACTTACATAAAGTACATGAGTTTATGAATGATCATATGTATTCAGAATCTCAGTACTCGAGCTTGTATATAATTTAGAAAGGAAGAAAATGTACTAAGAGACCAGTGTGCCATGACATGGGATCATCTATGAATGAACTGTAGACTTTTTTTCTCCTGTTTCTCCTTCAGGTATTGAGTCAACTCACATGCACTTAAGGCAGAATTACAACATAAAAGAGCTTTGTTATATTAAGTAAATTGCAGTGCTGAAATGCAGTTCAAAAGACATGTAAAATGTATTTAACTAAATATTTAATATGTTCATTGGATCAGCAGCACCCACGAGTATCTCTCTGAATTTCCCATCCTTCACAACTTGAAGATAATATGTGATAGGCGTAGCATTGTACAAAGACATAAATAAACCAGTCCAAGCTCTGAAGATGCAGTGGCAGAAGTAGGATACTTCAAATGGAAACAGTCATGCTAAAATTAAAATTTAGAGTGTTTGATGTGTTTGTTGATGATGTGTGACCCTCTAATGTTTGATGAGTATATATTTAGTTTGCGATCAGGTTCAAAATACATGAAGATATAGATAGTACAGCTTTTTTTACAAGGAAAGATAAATTAAAAGGTCCCTATTAAACTAATGATATTTTCTCCAGGCTCTGAGTTGTTGTTTTTTTCTGATGGTAAGACAATTTTCTTTAATATTTTTAATGCTACTTATGTTCTTATTAATACAGTGTCCGACAATACCATAATTTATATTTATTCTCAGATCAGTCTTATGAAATACTATTACCGTCCTCATTTTGTTTCAGACAAGAAGGAGAAAGATTAAACTACTCTTAGGCTTATTTTTTTACCACCTTCCTCTTCAACTTCTCCTTAAGTCCAATTCCATGGTCTGATATTTTTCTTCTTTGACACATTCATTACTTCCCTCCTAATAATGTTTTTTAAAGAAATAATATATAAACTCATTGATGCTATCTCTTTTTTTAAATAACAGAAATCTATCATGATGACTTTTTCACTTACATTAAGTTGAATTTTAAAGACAAGACTTGTAAACAGTGAGAACAGAAGAAAAATATACAGATGCAATATTTCATAAAGGTATTTATCTTCTGGGAAATATTAAAAAATATCATAATCTAAAATGGCATTTTTATAGCTCTGCTGTCTAAAGTAAAACAAGTGTCATAGAAAATTTCCAATGATAGTAAGTTATGAAACTTGGGCCATTATCATTCATTCCTGCATTTATACTTCAGTTTTATCCATTTGATTAACTTCAGCTGGTTAACATCAACTTTAGTGCCATCTTATTTATACTTCCTTTTTTACACATTGTAAATTTTTATGCTTTTGAGATTTCATAATAAGTTTTTACTGGTAGCTCTTGAAAGAAGTAATTTATAGGGCTACAAATGTATGAGTATTTCCTCACCATGCCTCCCTAATATATATAGTCATAACACAGGAAATCTACAGATCTTAACCCCCCATTTTATACACTTGAACAACAGTGGTGGCAGAAGTTACATCAGGAGTGTTTTCAGTGGAAACTGAGTGGGAGAAGATCAAAGCTGGCATTAGAGAGGAAAATCAGGTGTTAAAACTCCAATGCCATGTTGTCATGTTGGTGCAGAGGTTAGCTAGGCAAGTACTGTTGAGAACAATTGTTCAGATGCTAGTGTGTGAAAACTATCTGAACTGAGATTCTTTGAAAAAAGGTTACCAAACCCAAAATCATCTCCTGAATCCGAGGAGGAGAATACTCAACATTTATGTAGGTGAAGCATTTATGGAGAATGAATTATGCTTTTTCCTTTTCTCCTTTGGATAGGTCAACTGAGAAGATCTAATGGTTCACTGCTGCTTCTAAACCAATTCGGTTCAGTAAATCCACAGAACCCTGCTCCTTTTAGCACAATGTTTTTTTTTTTGTTTTTTTTTTGGCCAAATTAGCAAACTGAATTGACTCACCAAGTCAGCTAAGTACCTAAGCTAAGAGAAAGAAAGATGGAGTTTGCAGTTCAGCCTGGAGACAGGGGAGGGCTGATAGATCTGCCTGTTAAGACACTCAAACATGCATCTTTCATGCTCAACATCATATGACAGGTATTGGGGATATATGGCATTCTTTAGACTAACACTTTTTTTTTCCCCCCCCCCAGTAATTTCAAGACTGACAATCCAACCAGCTTTCTAAATGTTACATAAAAAACAAGGCAGCAGAGGGCAGACAGGGAAGGGAGAGGGAAAAGCCAAGAGATTTGTAGGAATTGTTCAGATGATAAAAAGACAGTTGCTGACACTCTCATACAGATAACAAAACAGCACAAAATAAAATCATGTAAATAGAAAAACTATCACTGTTCTTTTTAATTAATTTGTTATGTTTAAACTAAACCCACTAACAAAACACTGCAATATTGCCCTTTCTCCCATAAAACAACTACAAAACAGAAAGTATTACACAGATCCATCAAAAAAACAAAGACTGAAAAAGTGAATATGCAGATAACAATTTCCCTGAAAAGAATTTCCATATAAATACTAGCATTGGCCCAAATTTGTTATTTTCCCAAACAAAGCAATCATAAAACACTATCACTCTGCCAATGTAACCTTTGAAATTCAATCAAGAAAACCACCTGAGCTAAATTAGATCACTGTCCACTTTGCTGTAATATTTGAATAAAATCCAGTCTGCTTTGATCTCAGTAAAACCAATAACCTACACAAATCCACACCTATGTCAGTGACTATTGATCTCATATTTCAGGTCTTTCTTCCAATGTTATAATATGAAAGGATTATTGAAAGGAGTATTTGAAAGGAAAATGAGCAGAAGATGAAAGTGTGCACATGACTGCTGACTTAAACTGAGTGGGCTTCTCCTGCTCGAGGTGACAATGAGGCAGACTTGGTACTATATGAGATGACACAACCATTTTGCTTCCAGTCCATGCACTTTCAAAGGTAATGGAAAGAATTAGTTTTCTTCTCATGTCACTCTTTTATTAACATAGTTATCCAGCATGTTACTTAGCTTGAGCAAAAGATTTGTTAGTATAAAAACGAATTTATTGTTTAGCATTCTGAAGCACAAATTTTGTGTGCAAGTCTCTGGTGGGAGTAACTAATTTTACCTGCACAAATTTGTTTCTGGGTTTTTGGTGGTTTTGGTGTGTTTTGTTTTGTTGGTTTGGTTTTGGGTTTTGTTTGTTTGTTTGTTTTTGTTTTTGTTTTTCCTTATTATCAAGGTGATGCACTTTGCATATACATTACAAAAATTAACCATTATCTATATAGTTCATCAAGGTTGCTCCAGTAAAAAAAAAAAGAATTCAAATCACTTTAATTTCTCTTATAAGTTATATTCATTTTCTATAATACTAGATTCTAACTTATTATAATCTGGTAAAACTTAAATAAAACTTCGGTGTATTCATTACTTACAATATAATAACATTTAGTACAGAACACACAAATATTCACAAGAGTTCTTTATAATAAATGGCTTCTAATGATTGGAAGGAAGAAATAACAATAACTCTCACATTTCTTCCCTTTTTCTGATTTGTACAATAACAGATACCTTTAAGCTTTCTTTATTTTCAAAAACGTCTTTCATTTTCACCTACCTATATATATAAAAGATTTAATTCAACAGTATTTAAACTGAGGTGCTAATTACAGAAAGGGTCAGGAAAGAGCAAAAACCCTCAAGTATATACCTATAGACAGAAAGATTAAATTTCAAGCTTTGGAAAGACTTGACAGACATTTATGGCAGCTAAATCCCTGATCTAAAATATCACTTTGCTTGCATGTTGATTTCAGATCTTCTGAAAAAAATTATACATAGGTATTGGTCAAACTGTTGGAATTAGATATTGGAGAAGCAATTACACTTGATAAAAGGTATGTAACACACAGTCTATTTGATATGTTCAGATTTTGTTTCTAGTATGAATACAATTCAAATGTTGCAGATGATGCAGATATTAAATATTAATATCCTTATGCCCCTTAAATATTCAGCACCCCATCAGTCAGGACCAGCAGAGCTTCCAAATTCAAACTAACATTAGTTTATTAGTTGAAGTATAAAAATCAACATGTTTTTCAGCTGCTTTTACACAGCCCAGTTTCCACACAGCCTACAGTAGCCTATGTGGGCCTGTACGGATCTCCCTCTGCAGATCGCAGTGCAGTCTCATCCAGGAGCCCTGTATATCTTACACTGTGTGGCTGATGAGTCATTTCTATTTCTCACCCTGCTCTTGGAGTTTGACATTATGTACATGTGGCCAAAGCCTTCATAAATGAGGTTTCAAGGAAGTCATCTGATGGCAGAATGGAAATGGCTTTGCTGAGCAGTACAGCTGCTAATTGACAGGTGGAAGAGCTGAAAGTGATGGTTGCTGTGTGATCCTGGTCTAAGCACTTACTATGGCAGCATGAAAATGTTCCAATTTCTCTTACTGGTGTGGACACTTTAAAAGCAAACATATCTATAACAGTATTTTTTCCTGCTTTTTGACTGTTACTCAATCACTTTTTTGCCCAGCAGAATGCAGTTGTTTTTTGCCAGCACTTCTAATACTTCACATGCACTTACATTTATTATATATTGTGCTAGACTTTACAGCAATTCCTCCTGTATCCCTAACCTTATTTTAATCTTGATTGTGAACTCTCATCTTTCTGCATTTTCTGACCAAAGTTTGTGCATTTCAGCTATTATGCAAATGCTACTACTTTGCCTAGTTTTGCAGAAAAATTCATCTACCTTTCTCCATAACACATCAAAAAAGTGCCTTTTTATGGCTTCTCAACTCAGATTTTCCTTAAAGACTTGCAGAGTCTGAGAGGACATTTTTTTCTAGCTGTCTTAAAAAACTCCCAACTTTTCACTAGTAGTCACTTAAGCATAACTTGTACAAATTGGAAATTCTGAACCTTAAATATTGAAATAGCTCTTTTTGTACTCCCACTGTATTGTTATTTATCATAGTGTAGGGAAAGCAATTTCTCTCAGGCGTAAAGAAAAACAGAACATGTCTGCTGTCACCTTGTGTTTATAGTGTTTTTTTTTTCCACCTGTGAGGCCGTGAGGAGCAATTCACTCATTCATTGATAGTCAACACACAAGATAAAGGCTTAATCTTTGAGTAACAGAACCACAATTTCAGACCATGGATCTCATTTCTAATGGTATCCACTGTTCCAAAGAGTCACCAGCAATAGATAATTGTCTGGCACACACTGAAGATACATGATCATAAAAATACATAAATCTGAAAGTCTGTTTTGTCTTAGCCACACAGGTAATACCATCACTACAGATGAATCCACAGACTGACGTTACTCTTTGGTTCATTACCAATTTTTATAAGTTTAAAGACTTTTGGTGAAAGGACCTTACCCTTGCCTTCTGCTCCATTTCCATCATTAATCTTTCATGTTGCTCTGCTATTGCTAGTGTTGCAGAATGGACTTTCTGATATATCATTTCTCCTTCTCGTGTTTGAAAGGTGAACAGCCCTTCTCCTGTGTCACACATCCTGTGGGGAGATTTAAGAAAAACGGAAAGAAAAAAAATGAGTACTGTGAAATTTTTATCTAACTACTATAAAAAGTGCCCATCTTACAGTAGGAAATGTCAACTTTTGTAGTTAAACTCTGAAATTTCAAACATTTGCAGTTATAATTGGAGACAGACATATTCCAAGAGATGGACAGAACTTCATGAACATAATTGTTAAATTCAGTTTTAGTCATTATCTGGATAGTGAAAAACAAGCTTTAGCATGGAATAGAAACTTGAGGTAATAGAGTCAGTTATTACGAGCACTTTTCCAAATGTCTGCACAGGTAAGAGGGAGATAAATTTAATTATTTTAAACGATTGATGCCAGAAGTGGATAGAACATCATGACTTTGAAAAGCTACCCTTTTAAGAGAACACTGACCAATTAAAAATTTTAAAATGGCTAATCATTACAAAGAAGTTGTATGGAAAGACAACATTAAAAGGGTTAAATTATGACTATCTCTGGTAGCACATTTGTGTGAGGCAACATCCAAAATTATCTTGATAATTACAAAGGCCATTCAGTCTATTTGAGAATAGGAACAGTATTTCTGTCGTATCAAAAGATTCATAATGAACAAAACCATCCAGAAATAAAATTTACTTGAGCAACTGTTGTTTTCCTTATCTGTGGTATCAGTGTAGCATTACTCTGAAGAAGAAGAGTGGCACACGCTAAATGCAACAAAAAAGAGAGCCGGGTAATACAGAAAATGAAGTAGACAATAATGTTAAGACTACTGTGTGACCGTAACTTGAAGGATGTATATGGTGTTAAACAGTGCTGCAGTTCAATGTAATCATATGAGTAGTTCCATCATATTATCAGTATCTGATTTCTGTATTTTTATAGACTTCTTGCAGTTTTAGAAATGGAATTTCAGAAATCCTTTTTATTTGGTTTGATTCTTTCAGTAAAGATTTTCAGTTATCTCTGACAGAAAATTGTTGACCTGAGTCACTGATGAGTAACATCCTATAACAATAGAAAGATTTAGATTTGCCTTAAAATACCAGATTCCTTTAATGTTTTTGATATTTATATTATTTTTAAGAACACTGAATTTTGTTAATATCTCAGCATCTTCAGCATGGTCCCAGGAAGCCTGAAACATACAGAATTACAAAGCATTTTATAAAGATGTGTCCCAAACAGTCTCACATTCGAGCAGATTTTTAAACATCAATATCTTTAAAACTTGCATCCCAAATTCTATATGACTATTCATACAATACATTTTGTAAAATATTTTCCCATCAAATAAACATACAGATCTGTACTTTTTAAATTAAATAATAATTAATATATATACCTCCTGCAGTATTGCATGGACACACACAAACACTTTATTACAGCTTTTAGAAGGTGGAATAATGTTTTTTCATGAGACTTGCCTTTTTGTCAAATTAGAATACAGCTTCCTAAACAATTTTATTTCAAAAGTCATCTTAACAGGACTGTTGTGCTATACAAGGAACTGCTGAGGGTTCAGCAGTTGCATTTGATTTCAAGGTTGACCAGTGAAAATAAAACCTTATTAACACTCACAAAGTGTTTCCCTATTCACTGAAGGAGACGTGCTGCTGTGAGCCTCCTACAAAGAACTTATGCAGGTCTGTGTTTGGGAGGAACAAAACAAATTGGAGGCAGAAACAGTAAACAGGGGTGCTTCTGGAACATACCTGGTGAAAATAGTTAGAAATTATCAATTGAGGTGTTGAGAAGAAAGTCATAGTCTTAAGAATATATGATTAATGATATTATCCATAATTCTGGAATAAAACTAGTTTTCTTCATTATAAAATGTAAATAAAATATAATTAATTTTGTAGACAAGCATTATTTGATCAGCGTTAACATAATGTGTTAATTAATAAATTAAAAAAAAAAAAAGGCTTTGTATGAAATTCCAGTGGAGATCAAGATCCCTGCTGTAAACATTTAAGATATTTTATATCCTTAGCCACGGTCCTCCAAAGTGTTTCTAGTGGATATAAAATGTCTCCAGAGTTTTGTGACATTGTGGCAACAGCCTTTCAGATCCCTCAGGGCATCATATAGCTGGTACTCTGCTTTTGTGTAAAAAGATCTTAATAAAATTCAAACAGCATGAAATGGAAAGTCTGGAAAAAATGATGGAGTTTCAGAAACTGAAGAAAAATATGATCTTTTTGTTAGTTTCAGAAGATGAAAAATCCTACAGGGCTAAAAACAAGGAAGCAGGCAATGGGGCATGATTAACATTCACAACTTAGCTGCTAGTTTTCACCATGCAAACCCCAACAGCACTGCTGCTGGTCAGAGTAGGGTCTGTACTGCCTGTGTGAGCCCTGGTGAAGGCAATGGTGCAGCTCTGTGGCACTGCCCTGGCACCTCATCCACCACACAGGACAGTGTTGGGGGGCCCTGCTTCCCAACCTCAACAGGTGGCTGTGGTGGATGTGTCACGCCAAGGCTGGAAAGCCACTGATGGCAGCCTCCTCATGTGGGCTTCCCTGGATAATGAAAGATGATATGCACACAGCTGGTCAAAATTGGAGGTGGAAGGGAATCATGTGCATCATTTTTTAAAGTGCTGAATTCCCCTAACTTGTTTAAAATTTAACAGGACTTAAAGTGAAGCAGTCATTATCTGGCACATCTGAGCCAGGAAAAAGCAGCAAAAGTTGTTAGCATAAAAGTTTCTTTCTTCCATCTAAACTTACTATTAATAATCTGTCTCCCAAGGAGATGAATCCCTTTGCCATAGTGAAGTTAGCTGGTTCAGCTCCTCAGAACAGTATTCCTTTAATCAGATGAAAATCTGAGTTTAGACCTAGCCTAGTCTCATTTATTCTAGTGCAGTCTAGTTTTGTGTTGTCTAGTCTAGTCTTGTCTATTCTCTGTTCTATTCTATTCAAGTTACAATCCAAGATCAGTAGCATCATTAAGGTTAGTCTCAGTCTTTCTAGAACAAGGAAACACAGACTAAAATAGAAGCACTCTGAAGTATGATAGAGATGGGGACAGGGAAAGGCGTAAGTGTGCTTTCCCAAGCTTAAGGATTTTGCCAAGAAAGAGAGGACCTTTACTTATCTGGCCAACATGTATGGACAAGTCCATGAGCTGAAGCAAGACTTCTTGTCTTGCTCTATTTATAGCCAAAACATAGTCAGTAGAACAAAAATCTGTTTTCTCTACAGCCCTCTTAGCTGCCAGACAACTGTCCACATAGAGCTACAATTTCAGGTTTAGCCTTGCTAATGTGTTGCTTTATTACAAGTAAAAATGAAATAATTGTGGGAAAAATCAAATTTCTCTATGTTCAAAGTACACATGGCTGATCAGCTGTCAATTTAATAGCATTTTCACAACTTTTAAATGCCCTAGAATCACTTTAGAGAAAAGGCAGAACAAAGGTGTGGACATCTTCTTTTCCTGGTACTGTCACAGTTAAGCAATGCAGCTCTACCAACTCAATATGACCTTCCCTGTCAAAAAAAATGTCACTGATTTTGTATAGTTTAATTTTTTATGAGAGACTTATAGTCTGAGGGTGCTTGAAAAATGCTGATCTATTTCAGTGTTTTTCAACTTTAAAACAGGGATGTCATTAACCTATGCTTTAGGATATTCAAGGATTCAATGCATTAAAATGCATGAAGTGCTTTGACTGAAATAGGAAAGTGCATATTTTTTGCCTGTATTATTACAGAATGATATAATGGGACAGACAATGACACCAGTAGATAAACAGTGTTGCAAATAACTGCAAATATTTTAATTCTTAAAATACTGAAACACCTTTTCACAACCATCACTGTTAGTAGATCTGGCTCAAGAGACAGGAAAAATAGGGATAAAGTGAGATCTAAGCTGGTGGCCTGGGACAAACTGGATTCAGAGATGAACAGTGAAAGCTCTTGCTATTTTATTCAAGGTAGAATTTCTGCTCAAGCCAAAGAGGTTTTCCCACCACTATTGCCAGATTTTTTTCAACATTTCCCAAATTCATACAATGTTTCTCACTGCCTGTGCTCACTATGTAACTTCAGTCTTTTAGATCAGAATCAATACATTAACCTTGTAGAATTCCCTTCAAAAAGGAACCTTTATTAACTTGACTTGATCACTATTTACAAATAATACTTTTTGCTGAAAAGAAGTTAATGCTGTCATGTCATGGTGTCATGGTTGAAGTATTTTAAAAGTTTCATAGTGCAATATTCAGAAACTGCATGAGAGGACGAATTTTACATCTCAGCTTCATTCCGCTATTTCGGTTAAGGGTAAAATGCATTTTCTTAATAATGAAGGCTGTCTGAAAACTGAGATGCCCAGAAAAATTATTTTGTTGTTAAATAGAAAAAAATACCTCTTCATACATCTACAACTAATTTTTAGTGAATTTGAATGATTTCTTTTTAACAAATAATTCAGGATTACAGAAATAATGGCTGACTTCTATACTAAAAAATACATCAGATTACATACGAATAACAAAAAAAGGGTAAACATAGTCAAATAGGAGCTGAAAAAAAACATAATGTTTACTATTAATAACTGTTACTAATAACTATAGCTATTAGTAACTAATATATAATAACTACTATATCTCGTTAGCATTTCTAGTTCTTGAAATAAAAATGGAGTTTAAATTTTTAAATGAGAACAGATCATGAATAGGTATTGTCCAGTAATCAGAGTGCTAAAAGTTACCAGTACCAAGCCGGACGTAACTGCTGTTGCATACTCCACACGTAACTCGTGAAAAATTATCTCCTTAAAACAATGAAACTCTATACTCAGACACTTCAAGGCCTGGGAATTAAGTTTGCAGAATCAAAGAATCACAGAATAGTTAGGGTTGGAAGGGACCTCTGAAGATCACCTAGTCCAACCCTCCTGCCAAGGCAGAGTCACCTGGATCACATTACTCAGGCATGTGTCCAGTTGGGTTTTGAATGTCTCCAGAGAGTGAAACTACATGACCTCCCTGGGCAGTCTGTTCTAGTGCTCTGTCATCCTCAACCTAAAGTTCTTCCTCATATTGAGGGGAAACTTCTCATGTTTCAGTTTATGGCCATTGCTCCTTGTCCTGTTGCAGGGCACCATTGAAAACAGTCTGGCAGCATCCTCTTGGCTGGATATATCACCTTTGAGATATTTATATTCATTAATGAGAACCCCTCTCAGTCTTCTCTTCTCTTGACTAAAAAGGCCCAGCTTCAGCAGTCTCTCCTCATAAGAGAGACACTCCACACCCCTTATCATCTTTGTGACCCTCCACTGGACCCTTTCCAGTAGCTCCTTGTCTTTCTTGTACTGAGGAGCCCAGGACTGGACACGTGATGTGGCTGCACCACGGCTGAGTAGAACAGGACAATCACCTTCCTTCAACCTACTGGCCACACTCTTTCTGATGCACCCCAGGATACTGTTGGCCCTTCTGGCTGCAAGGGCAGCAGGTAATCATATGTCCAGTTCTACGGATCCAGGATCCCAGGGAATGCCATGCACTATAGGGCTCCAACTGGATTCTACTCCTCTATCACAATCCTCTGAGCTCTGTCACTGAAAAGTGCTTAATTAGCTAGTGCTTATTTCCTATATGCTGAAGAGAGTAGTCAGATGCCACGTATGAAACCAGACCTGTTACTCCTAAGATGAACAGTAAACAAAAGTCAGCCTTTCCTTGAAGCCTTAAAGCTGTGGCCACTAGTCATGAAAAAACTAATTGGTATGCAGTATTTACCTCTGAACTGAGACACTTATTTCTTATGTTGCTATGGCTTTGATTTTCTAAAACGTGGTGGAAACTACAGCAATTTTTGCCTCCAATTTAATTAGATTATCAGTGGAGTGTCACAAACACTATCTCTCTTGTGGATGTCTAACTTTTGTTCTTTCCTTGTTTGTTGTTATCTTAACTTGAGCTAAGCCATTTTGACAGAAATCCTTTTTGTTCTTTGTGTGCAAGGAAGATACACACAGCATACACTAAAGACAGGCCAGCTAACCAGCAGACCTCACTATAAAATGAATGCAAAGCTTCCCTGAGGGTCCCAATTTTTTTGCTCATTCCAGCCTTCAACAAATGCTACTTGCTTCCTTGCCAAAGTTGTTCTTTTCTGAGAAAACAACAAAAAAGTAAGGAAAACAAATAAACTCTTTGTGGCAGGAGCATATTTAGATAAAAAGCTCTCCTTATACCTAGGAATACTTACCAAGACAACTGAAAAATAAGCCATGTATGTTTTTTATAAAATTGTAAGTCAGATTCTCTGTTGAAAACTTAGAAAAACAGAGGAAAAAAGAAGAAAATGGCTATAAGAATCCTAACTTACTACAGCAGGCCAAAAAAAATATACATTTATGGGAGGAGTCAATAAGTAAAAAAGGTAACTACATAAATGGCATATGTGTGGGATCTAGAAGAGACTAGGGTCTATCAGTGAAGCAAAGAGAAGACAATTAATGGAAAATGTGCACGATGTGTAATTTATTCACGTATGCAACTTTGACAGCAGACATGGTTAGAAAGACCCAAAGGTGGGACAGGGTCAGTGAAAGTTAGGAAAAAGTCCGGTGAAAAATACGTGAAAGGGAAATGAAGATCAACAATGTGAAGCACAGCAATGATATGAAGGGCAACATGCAGAACAAATAGACAGAGACTCCTGAGTGTGGTCTGTTACACATTCCCTATGGGAATAAGTTGTTAAACTGCCATGCCTTGCTGTCAGCATTTTAGAGTTTTATCTGGAGTATCAAATGGATATCCTGGCAATTTTATGATCTGAGAAGCAAATAATGAAAATGTTCTGATATATGAGGCATCTTCCTGCCCCCCCTTAATGACGGTTATTTACTGGCAAGAATATACAATATGAAAAAGCAATTATGCATGATAGCTACTAATTGCCAGCTATAGACATTTCTCCATAACATTTATTGTCATGTTATTGCACTTAAGCTGAGATGGGTAACTTTCCACTGCTCTTGAACATGCTCATGAGATGTAGATAGTGGAATCTCCTTCGATTTGGCTTAATACAAGGAACTTCGAGTATTGCCAAATCTCTGATATGGCTCAGTAACTTGATCATGGAGTTTAGCCCTGAAGATTTGTTCAAGGTCAGATCTTGCATTTCTTGAGTCATCCTCAGTGTTTTCAAATAAATGAACTAAAGGATCTCTATGCTATCAATAACTTTGCTACTAAGACCACTAATGAAAACTATTCACAGACAGAGTGGAAATGAGCGAAGATGATTTTCTTCCAGGTAGGTGGGACTCCACCACTCAGAGGAATTCAGCAGTCCTCCTCTAATATTTCCTAGAAGATCTTAATGCATTCCAAGTTGCAAATCTTTTTATGCAGTCCCAGTAACAAAAAATCTTATGTGCTAGTCTGATGAATACACTGCTGTCTTTCTAAACAGAGATGTGATACCCTAACATTTTTCCCTATTATAGGGAGACTTTGTGTGTGAATAGTATTTTTTCATTATAAGATTATTTCTTTTTCTGCCTAAACAAAAAGATCATTTAAGTATTATAATATACCAGAGACAAAAATTTTCTCATGAAAACATGTTTTTCTTTGTTTTGTCATACAAGAGAGATTTCTGTACAGTATTACTGGTAATTATGCCTCTTGGGATACTTATTTTTCTCATTGCCTGTGCTGTCTCTACAGCCACTGCCTCTGTGAAGCCCTCTGTGATAGCACATTTAGAGTAATGGGGTATGTCAGGGACACCAACCCATTCCTACATGTCAGATGCTTTCCACTTTTTGCTGAATGGAAGTGCAGAAAGGAGGCTGTAAATTTCTCTGACTATATCAATGATTGTCCACTAGCACTGTAATTCTCTACTTAATTTCCACAAGATTTATCCCTGTCTATCATAAGGCACAGCAGAAAAAGAAAAATTTTAGTTTTTTTCCTCAGGTTCAAATTTGATAAGAAGGAGGATTCTATCTGGGACTTATTTCAGCACACTTCGATTTGGTTGCCACTAAGCTTTCCCAATTCTTATAATTAAGATATTCTTGTTTATATTAATTACTTTGATATATCAGAATAAAAATAACTGGTGCTGAAGAGCTAAAGATAGTAAATAATTTTCAATGTTAGTTGCAGTATAAAAGCAGAAAAGTAGACTTTTAAAAGTCATGCATAAAAGGCAGAATGTGGAGATTGATGGCAATTATGAAATATATACATGCCTAATAACAAACATGCTGTGCAGAGGCTCTGTTTATTATGTCCTAGAAACTAAGATGATCCTAGAAACTAAGCTATAGTGTTGACCCTGGGTGGATGTCAGATGCCTACTGAACCTGCTCTCAATTCTCAGCTGGACAGGGGAGAGAAAATATAAGGAAAGGCTCCAGAGTGGAGATAAGAACAGGGAAAGATCACTCACCAGTTACCGTAATGCAAAAAGCAGATGTGACTTGGGGATAGTAATTGAATTTATTGCAAATCAAATCAGAATAGGCTAATGAGAAGTAAAACCAAATCTTAAGAACACCTTCCACCCACTCCTTCTTTCCTAGGCTTAATTTTACTCCTGATTCTCTTCCTATTCACCTCCAGCAGCTCAGGGGGAAGGGAAAGTGGTCTGTGATCAGTTCATCACATTACTTCTGCCACAATGTTCATCACATTAATCACATGTTGTCTCTGCTGCTCCTTCCTCCTCAGGAGCAGGACTCCTCACACTCTTTTCACACTCCAGCATGGGGTCCCTCCTACAAGAGATGAACTTCTACATCAGTCCTTCCGATAGGCTGCAGCCATTCACCATCTGCTCTGTCATAGATCCCTTCCACAGGGTGCAGTCCTGACCGCAGTCAGTGTGCAGTCAAGACTGCTCCAGCGTGGGTCCCAAGTCCTGCCAGCAAACCTGCTCCAGTGTGGGTTTCCCACTGGGTCACAGCCTCCATTGGGCATCCATCTGCTTCAGCATGGAGTCCTCCACAGGCTGCTGATCCACTGTGGACCTCCATGGACTGCAGGGAGCCAGGCTGCCCCACCATGGTCTTCACCATTGGCTGCAGGGGAACCTTTGTTCCAGTGCCAGAACCTTTGCTCCTCCCCCTCTGTCTTCAATGACCTTGGTGTCTGCAGGGCTGTTTCTCACATATTTTGACTCCTCTCTCTGGCTGCAGTTGCTTTTGTGCTGGTCTTCTTCTTTTCCCCCTTCTTAATTATCCCAGAAGTGCTACCACTGCGACTGATGGGCTTGGCCTTTGCCAGGAGCAGGTCTGTCTTGGAGCTGTCTGGCTCTGTTGGACATGGAAGCTTCTGCAGTTTCTCAGAGAAGACATCTCTATAGTCCCCCTGCTACCAAAGCTTTGACACACAAACCCAAAAGTCCCAATACCCAGCAGACTTTCTCACTACTAGAAGCAATTTTCTGGAGTGTAAGAAATTGAATCTAAATACTTTACTATAAGTACATTTTTTTTTTTGTTTCTTCCTGCTTCTAGACTAGTTTCATAAAATGTGACCTAGGCATTTTGTCTGGGACAATTGAATTGTGCTGTTTGTGCTTCATGACCTCTAAGTAAGAAATATTCTAGGTTGAACATGCAAATTACCGTCTTATGTCAGTATTCAGTCCATATTATTTGAGAAATTATTCGAGGTAGTTAATGCATTTGCATATGCAAAATAACCCACTTTATGGAGACTTGACAATGTAATTTTCCTTAAAGACAAAGTCACATTTTTTAAAACCAAAGAGTGGACAATAAAACCAATTGTTGACATGTTCTTAAATACAAAAGATATTGGCATTTTTTACGATTTAAGTAATAGAACAAACATGAAAATACTGTAGATAATTATTTTGGTTAGTTTGTTAAGTTCAAGTCTTCTTGATAATGATGAATTACTATTTAACAATGTCTTGGATGAGTATATATTCTTACCAGCTTTGTGAAAGATAAACCAAGAACTCTTATATTACTATTATCATTTTAGTACAGAAGTTACGGTTGGCTGAATAACACACTAATGAAAAAAAAATTGGTCTAATAAAAACAAAGAGATTGCAAAGACTATCTTTAGCTAAAGTTTTTTGACTAAACCTATTCACTCATCATGGTTTGACTACTATTTTTCATTTTGGTTTTGAATGAAAGAGATACAAGTTTCAAGTCCCGGAAACTGGGATCTTGTTCAAACACAGATATTTGCTACAGTATTCCTGCAACCCTATTAAGAGCTGTTATTCCCCAATGAAGAAAAACACATCCCCTAACAGTAGTACTCAGTTTCTTTCAGTGTCTTTAGTAGCAGAACACAGAGGGAAACAGCGTTAATCTACATGAATACTGTTGACTTTGACAAATACAAAAATATTAGATATAAAACCCAAATAAGTGCATTACTGGCTAAAATAAATGATAGTGTAATAATACAGGAGCCCTGTGGCAGCACATCACTACTTGCTATAACAGAAGCAATAAAATTGAGTGACCCAAGATCTTTATTTTTTGTTTGTTTGGGTTTTTGTTGTTGTTGTTGTTGTTTTTGTTTAATTTGGAGCCCTACAGTCACTGTTATGTTCAGGCATGCTCCTTGCTCTGGGTGTTTGAGGTGGAAATCCTGTCAGATGATACGCACTAGAGTTTGCATTAATTCTAAACACAATGGGACATAATTTTGAACTTAACTCAATCCTCTCTCAGGAAGTAACTGTTTTTTTCAAGAACACATTTGCCAGCTAACAGATGTTAGCATAGTAACAGCCAAAGATCAACCTTGCATAGGTATATCTGTTAATTTTACTTCATCTTTGAAGAACTTAAGATGCTTAGAAGCTATGACCCTGGACACTATTGTAGAATTGCCACCAATATTTGGAGTACCAGATCATGCTCAACCTAAACGTTAAAAAAAGTTGATTCCTTCTAGCCTTACCCATTCTGTGATCCTGTGGTTCTGATTCTGTAATAAAATTCAGTTTTGCATCTGCACTTGCCTATAAATATGATACTAAGAATTTAACATTTGAAATCATCTACAAGTGCATTTGTTCTATAATGCCTCATTAAGCTCTTATCTGTGGATTGAATGCTATTGGAAACAAATTGCACCTACCGTGATGTAGGCAGATGCTGTGTTTGTGTTATTTTATTTTGACAGCTAGCCTAGGGAATAGATATTTCCTGTGTTTTGACTGAAGTATATCCACCTAAGGAGAGAATGGAAAATTTCTGGAGGGCTGAACAGGACCAAACTAGTGCAATTAATATTTCTGATTGATGAATAAGATGAAGAAAATAGAAATAAAAATTATTAAGGAACTAATAGAGAGCCATACTTAGAGCCATAGAACCAGGAAAAGAAGCTGAGCTATAGCATGCATCCAAAAAATCAGTTTTCCAGTTTATGAAAAATGAATGCTTCATTCTCTCATTTCAAAGGTCAGACACAAAAAGTGTAAAGAAATGATGAAAAGAGCACCCTGAGCACTCTACATTGAGTTTTTTGACTACTTCAAAATAAGGCATTTCAAGAGTACCCCTGACCCCTTCCCCTTTAAAATGCACCATCAAGATTGATTTTGGCCATTAAAGCATTTATGGTCAGTCATTTTCTGAAACTTTCAGTACACTGTGATTTTATTGTGATAGGGATTTAAGCACTGCTGTCTTCCTTCAGTGTCACTCTCTTTACCTTTCAGGTATGAGAGATACTGCTTTGACCCTTGTGGTCACAGAGGAATTTTCAGAAAGTCATAGGCAAATATTATGGGCACACAGGGTTGCCCAGAGACACTTGCCATGCTATGTACATACCCTAATGAGTAATTAACATACGCTAATGATATCCAAGGACTCATCAACACTAATCTCAAAACTGGTGGGTTGTCAACTCCAGTTTGGAAACATCCTGCCACAGCAGCAACCCCAGGGATAGACAATAGCACCAGGGATGATACAGGGCAGGGATTTGTTTAAAAATCCCAAAGCTGTGTCTCTCAGCTGCTGACAGTAAGAACTGAAGATGTTAGCTGAAGGCCATGTTTCTGGTCTGAGCTTTAGCCAGACATGTATGCAGACCTAAGCAGTCAAACAATACCTTCAATGATAAAGTGAATGTACAATAATAATATCAAAAAGCAATTACAGAAATGTACAACCCTCACCACAAGCATAAAAATTCATTAAACTTACACTAACTCTCTACATATGGTATTTAATTTAGAGAGGAAACATGACTTCACTCCCATTTGCTTTAACTTTTCCTCTTTGACACAAGCCAGGCAGAAGCAAAATAGGCAGTTTTACCCTGTTCTCTCAAATGCAAACAGCAGCAATTCTGTTACGGATCAAACAACTCCCACTGCATTCACCGAGCATCTCTGTCTCCAAGTATGATTGTGTATATGATATTTTTGTGCTAGTGCTTTCAGCAGGGGAAAAACTCTCTGTAAGTATTTCTCATTAGCTTGATAGCTAAAATCAACTTTAGTTTGTCTTCAGGTAAGTAGCGGCTTGATAAGGTCTTGAGAACCCTCAAATTAGTTTTTGAAAATTTTGTTACATAAAAAAAGATGCTCCAATTATAGAAGTGGGTAGGAAAAGCTGTAGTGAATGAAAGAAGTGCAAAAAGAAAGAAACAAAAGAAGGAGCCTTGCAAAAGAAAATCATCACAAATAATCACATAGCTCATATCATGCTGAAAAAGGACAGGAAAAGAGTAGAAAAGGATGAAAGATAAGCAGGAAGTATTATTTACCATTTATATTTACATACTTGGACTCCTTACATATTTTCCTATAATAGCTCATATAATATTTTCTGTCTAAAATGTAATGCGATGCAGGAGCCAGCCATCCTCTGATGTTTTGATAAATGTGTATTTCCACCTCCAACTAACAGCAATCAGCTATGCTGGTTAGGTTCTCTTTGTTGAATATCTACTACAAGTCCTGTATGCAACTGATGCTGTACTGGCTAGTGAGACATCTTATGCTAACTTTAATGAGGATTTTGCTTAAACCAAAAAGGCGAAAGCAAGAATGGTAAGAACTGTGGCCATTGTATGTATGTGCCACCATCTATTCTGGGCAAATATTCCCTCAGACCAGTTCTCTGCATAGCATGGAGATGTTATTAAATGACAAGAAATACACCTTGACACTTCCACCAGAAAAGGGGAAAAACAAAGACTGAAAAAAAAATTAGGGATAGCAGAATCTAAAAGTATGAAATCCATCTTCTCTAATGTATAAAATTTTTAAGCACAGCATGCCTGCTGTCTGCCCAGGGAACTTGGGGCATTGTTTGAAAGCAAAATGAAAAAAAGCAATCGTCCTTTGCTGTGATAAAAATACTAACAAACTTCTTTTCCACTGGAGCTTACTTGTCTAATTCAATATGCCAGCATTTAAGGTTCTACTGTTGTACACTGACTTAGCAATATTTTATAAGAAATTTATAACAGCCATGGAACTGCTCTGTGTCAATCCCTTCTGTCCATGATTGAGTATGCCAGGTTTAAAAAACCCATGTACTATAGATGCAATACCTACTGGCTTCATCAAATATTTATATACAGCTATTCAAAGAGAAAGCGTACAAATCTCTTATGTGCAGAACAATATGTAATGTATATTCATGGTTCTTATGCAGCAGAGGTGACCATGCATTCCCTGGACACTGATACATAATATTTTAGGCATGTTTGTGGCTATTTAATGTATACCATTAAAACCATTTTGAGTATCCTTGGTAGCATTTGAGAAGTCTTTTAAAGTATTTTCCCATTTTGTCAAACTGGAGCATTCATCTTATAGCTGTTCTTCATATCATAGATAGAATATTAGTCTCAAAATAAATGCTAATATACATTTCTATTTCTGTGTATTACTATTTCTGCACTAATTTCTCTTATAGTCCTTTATGCCAGCTATTTGACACTACTTCCACATGCACGGAACACTTTTTTCTTGGCTGCCCTCCATTTCATCTGTGCTTCTGAAGCTGAGAGCTAATCATACTGATTTTTCTTTTTCTTGTTCTTTTTTTTTTTGCTCTAAGAAATTGGTCCCATGGGGCTTAAAGAAGCTCCTGATAAAAAAGGCAAAGTACTTAGGAAGCCAGGTATTTGAGGTTGTGTTGTCAACATCTGCCAATGACAAACACTTATCCTGGACAACCTTTTTTTACTACTTTTGATCATATTCTGATACTTTTGATCACTTTCTGATTAGATGTTCCTAAAGTGATATGCATATTCCAAAACCAACTGCCTTTTGCTTTTATTCAGAAGTCCCTCCCTATCTATTTCTGTCTTACCAGCCCATTTATTAAATCACCACATTCCTATCTCCTTCTATTCCATGTGCTTAGCCCATTCTGTGTCCCAGCCCCACAAATTTTCCCTCCTCCTTTCATTAATCCCTTGAGTTTCTTTTAGTTTCAGCAAGCTGGTCCACTTGATGTCTAGTGTATATACAAAACAGTATTAGCACACTCCTGCCCTGCTCCTCTCCAGATAACTGCTATTTTGCACTGCTGCTGTCACTCTTCATTCTCTGGAAGAAGTGGCAGTACTCTTAGATGAGAAAGTCACCAGAAATATAGATGATCCAGCCTGTTCTATCATTAAGTAAAGGTCTGGCACCCTCAGTCATCAGAAAGAACTTCAGGGTTTTCCACTGAATCATCCCCGGGACTATACAATTTTCTGCCCTTAAGCCCATTTCTGACTGTAAATGATACTTATGGTCAGACAGTTTCAAAATTTTTTTGAGTTTCTAAATACTGCATACTAACAAATGCAGTTTTTGCAGTAAGTGATGATATTTTCTGTTTACCTTTATAGTTAGCTTGATGAAAATTCAGTCATAACAACACACATTTCAGGTAAATAAAATTTCTCCTGTCATTCATCCCAAAATGTTGTTTTCAGAAAGTGTATCAGGAACCACTTAAAGTACCATTTTAAAGGAGGGATATTTTCCAAGCTGGACAGAGAATAATTAAAAAAAATAGTTAAAAAAAAAGTAAAAAAAAAATAAAATTGAAAATTGCTATGGTATACTGATTCAAACAAGCCATGCGAATACAATGCTATATTTGACTTTTTAGCCACTGACAGGGTAATCAAGTAGATGAAGGATCTCAGTGAATTATAGCACTGACTGAGTTTTCTTCCAAAAAGTCAGAAAGCTCAAACGATGTTTGGAGCCACAGAGATTGAGAGATTCCATTAGATGCTACCTCTCCCTCTGCTCTTTCTAATAAGATGGAAGCTTTAGAGAAAATATGTGACAAATGACTACTCACAGCAGAAATAAATCACACCCCACAGAGTACAGCATTATTAATAGTGCAATAATAGTAATAACTTACTGTGATAGCAAAGAAGAACTATTAGAAGGGACACAGTAGCTAATAGCATTTCCTCTAAAAGGGTCTAAGGGACAAACCTTCCTTTGGTACCTTATAAATAAATGGAAGATTAAAGGAGCTGCTGGGACCAGTCAAGCACACCTCAAAAATAGCCCGACTTTTCCAGAATGCTACAGAGTAGGCACTGCCTGTAAAGTGCTCTCCATCTCCCCTGTGTGACAATGTTTTAATAGTTCTTTAGTTAATTTAAATTAAAGTGAGAGGACATTGAGTTGCAATAAAAGACCTGAGGGGGGCATAATGTACGATAATGCTACTAGGGTTGTGATATGGTTTTCAATTTTCTCCTTAGCAAAGTGCTTTGTGAAAACCTCCCTGAACTTTAGTACATGGATTTGCATCCAACAAACAGTATTTATCACCACTATCTGAAAAGTTAAAGGAAATACTCATGAATGGCCAACTGGATAGTTCTTTCAGGTATTATTATTTACTTATATACATATTTTGGGAACAAAACATATTATTTTATATGTGATTTTAAGAGCACCTGTGTGTGTGTGTGTGTGTGTATTTTTCTTAGTAGTAAAAGTTCAACAAAAGTAATTTGGACTTAATTAAGGGTGCGGCTGTTGAGAAGAGGTGAAGTATATATATCACAGTTTCATAGCGTGTTTTAAAGGTTTGAATGAAAATATCCTAGGTATTCACCAGTTCGAGAAAATTCTGTTTTGCAAATGAATGTTGCCTCCATTAATTTACTTTAATATTGTCTTGGTTTTATTTACTTCGTCTTTTTTTTACAGAAGAGCAGAATTTGTTCTTCTAATTAATTACATAATAAATTAAATTAACAATTAATTAATAGATGAAAATATTCATTATATTCATGATCATTGATTGATCTTTGAAAACAAAAATTGTAAAAAAGTGCAGCAATAAGAAAAAAAAGTCAGTAGAGTCCACAGTTATTCACATATTCCAACACAGTCATGGGTGCAGTGAGATCACATATACAATAAGTATATTGGGAAATGAAATACATATAAAGCTCTGTTGGTAATGACATTCAACTTACTAACGAAAAGTCAGAATACAGCTACTGAAATAAAAAATCACCATGTAAATTTCTACCCTAGAGTTTCTGTTCTCACACTATTACTATGTCCAGAACACAGAAGTGTTTCTGGAACTGCTATCCTGTGAACAGTAAAGGCCAAAACTACTCTACTGACCTTTTTTTAGAATCAAAGAACTTACTGGGCACACACATCCTTCAGAAAAGCTAAACAAATCTTAGTAAAGTTAAAGAAAAAGATGTCAATAGCTATATTTTAGAATCATAGAATATTCTGAATTAGAAGGGATGGATCAGGATCATCGAATTCAATTGCAAAGGCCACCCCAAGCATCACACCATGTGCCTGAGAGCATTGTCCAAATATTTTCTGAACTCAGGCAGGCTTCATGCTGTGACAACTTTCCTGAGGAGCCTGTTCCAGTGCCCAACCACCCTCTGGGTGAAGAACCTTTTCCTAATACCCAACCTAAACCTCTCCTGACTCAGCTTCATGTCATTTTCTCAGGTCTTATCACTGATCACATGAGTGAAGACATCAATACCTACCCCTCCACTTCCTCTCACACAATGAGGTCTCCCCTCAGTCTCCTCTTCTCCAGATCGAACAAACTAAGTGACCTCAGCTACTCCTCATAAGTGAGTTTGTTATTTGTCAGAAAAATTAATTAATACTGCCAGAAAGAACAGGGGGAATTAGACATATATTTGGCAAACTTTTTAAGACCAGCCTGCTAAAGCAGCTTTCCCAGCTCAAGAGTAGTGACTGGGAGTCAAGTTATACACAAGATGATTCTAGTATAATGAAGATCCAAGCCCAAGAGAAAAATAAAACTTACATTGAAATTTTTTTGCATGTGACATACAAGAGACAACTGTTTGGACACTAAAATGACCTTTAGAATAAATCTCTGTGTCAGCTGAAGCAGAGGATTCAGAGTTTCTGACAACAAATGAATCCCACAAAAGTATAGAACTGTGCCCCTTTATGCTCCTGCAGTGCTCCGTGTGTGTATGTGCAACCATGGGTTTGCACAGTTTCCTACATATTCATGAGCAAGGCTCTTTTATTTTTTTTTTTGTAAATTCCAGCCTTTGCATTTTGATTACTTTCTTCTCTGTTTGTACAGTACACAGGCACACCATAGAGGAAATTTCAAACCTCCCTCTCAATTGATGATCCTACATCCATAAGCTTTGGAGAAAAGGATTTATTTGTGCTTAGCATTATTGCTGGCTAGATGGTTCTCTGTGCAAAATGTGGTCTTCTGGATTGCCCTTTGTGAAGTGTTTAACGCACCTGTACTGTCTGTATAGATAATTAGGTGCCAAGTTGCAGCCTTTTTAATTAGCTCATGTAAATAGGCTTGCTGAGGGAGTGATGCAACAGTATTTAAGTGCTAAAATAGACACTTATTGTAAATGGTATCTATACACTAAATAAAGAACTTTGCAAAATCTATTAGCATTTTTTATTGAAGAGATTTTGAGTTTAGATGTTGAATTTTTTTTTTTTTTATGTGGCACCTAAAACTGAATTGTTTTAGTTTTCAAATCTGAGACTTTTCAGTCCTCCTGTATTTTAGAGTAGGAGGTTAAATGTTATTCTGATTCTTGGAGAGAAACTGATCTGCTGCTGGGGCATCTCAAGTTATCCAGAACTGTCATATGAGATTAATTATTGCTGTTTTTTACTATGGAATTCAAAGGTTAAAATGTATCGTTAAAACAATAAGTGAGTCCTAATGTGATTAAGAATGTATAAATTATTTAATCTGCTTCTTCTCCACTCATATATTACACAGCAAAAACCTTGTTAGCCATTTTCAACCTCAGGAATATTAATCCAACAATGCATGCTTATAGAAGTCCATATGTATGAAAAAGAGACAATTACAATATGGTAAGTAAAACAAACTAAGTTTGAGCTCATGCTCATGCTCATGTTCAGATGTAAAGCCATCTGAAAGCTAAATGGTAGCTGGTCTCAAAATATTTTTAAACAAGCCCTACTTTGACTATGACGTGACTGTGTTATGAAAGAAGACAAATTAGGTACTTCAGCTGAAAGGCACAGTTCATGTTATCTCAGGATCATCAGAAGGAACATAACATGCTGTCTGCTAATACATTAGGCAAACATGGTACAATTCTCAGTGATTTCATTAAAAAGCTTTGTAACATTTCAATTAAACCAATGATTTTGGATAACTAGTAATATGTTGACAGCTCATGCTGGTCCCTCTGGGATCTGCAAATAAGAGTCACTTCTGCGGTTACCACAGAGATGATAGCTTTCCTTTTGAGCTGCACATCTTTTGTGTTCACTGGACAAACTTTAGGTAACTGTTTTTCTAACTGTTTTTCTAACTGTGTTTCATTCAGTACAAATTCATAAGAAAATTTACTGCTTAGGCAATGGTGAATTAAAGAATTAGTGCTGTGCTCATTCCTATCAACTTAGTATTTATAAATCTGTTCCTTATTATGCTACACAGCTTCATCTACGAAGCCTGCTGCTCTGTTCTAGGAGTCACTGACTTGCCAATCTATTTCTGATAAAGTTAGAAAAGGTAACTTTATTTTTTGTCCATTGTTTTTCCTCTTAAAAATTAGCTTTCATAGTGAAGTGGTATTCTTTGCCACTTTGAGAAAATCTTTTGCAGGTTTGTATGTCATTGCTGAATTTTCAAAACAGGGGTAAAAAAAAAAAAAGCATAACACTTTAGAAGGTAAAAGAGAAAACTAGAATAAAGTCTAGAATAAAAGCAACCCTTTCTTTTATCTGCTTCCCATATTTAGTTATACTGTGGAGAATTTAATTGCTATGTGAGATTTGATAGAACTCTGACTTATCAATGCTAGAACAGCCTGAGAGGAGCCTTGGCAGAGAGAAAATGCAATGAACACTTAATAAATCACTGAAAACGAGCTATATTAGTTTCCACTAGTAAAAGAGTTCTTAGATTAGGTACCATGATCAAAAACAGAGTACGAGTTCTGTAGATGAGTTAAATACGGAACTCCTTTTTAAGTAGGGTTTAAGTGAATCAAATGACTAACACAGAACTTATTCCAGGTCAAGAATTTGGCAGGAGGTAAATTGAGAGTTGGAATGGAAAAAGTGGGACTGAAACTACAATTACAACATATTATGGTATAACCTTGGCACTGCTAAATAGCAGGAACTAATGAAACCTTTTCAGTGGTAAAAAATGCCACTTTCCCTAAAATTAGAGCTATGTCATTACTGGAAAAAAAATCCAGGGGAGGATACATAAAAGAGGTTAATATTTATTCTTTAAGAAAGCTTTTTATTTTCAGATTTTAGGGATACGTGCCACTCGCAGAAAGAATATGAGAAAGAAGAGAAGATGCATTGAGAAAACATACAATTAAAAATAATAGAAAATTTACATCACAGGTAATTAGGCTTTTTTAAAGGATCAGAAAAGTGTAACAGAAGAGAAAGATCCTAACAAACTTAACTATTAAGTGTGGAATACTGAGAGCTCTGAGCTAAGGTGTATGTGAAATGATAAATCTATTGCAGCTGCACTATTGCTCGTACTGCTGCTCCACCCAAAGTGACTTACAAATTCTATTACAAGCTTATGATTTATAATCATATTTAAAATTATTTATAATATATCATTTATAATTCCATAAAAATCTCATGATACATAAACTTAATCCACTATTTAGGTAATCCAGTAGCAGAGAGGAATTGCAGGTTTCTCTTCAGGGAGGTATAGACCTGAGTTGATATCTACAACAGCATATGTTGTCCCATGACAACTGTCTCATGAGGCGCATACATAAGGGTCTCTTTGCACATCAGGGAAAAAGAAAATGCTTTTTGTAACTGAACTTTAAGGGTTAATTGACTAATACGTTTCACATTAACACCAAAAATCAGCACAGAGGACTGACAGACAAATGAAAGATTTCAGTCAGATGTAGTGCCTGAAGCAAACACTGAACTTTCTGCTTCAGATAACCCTAGCATCTGTGTATCTACCACTGAGAAAATGAGTATATCAGTCTTGGGAAAAAAAAAAATCTGAGAAATTCTCATGTCGCCACTCTGTAATGCTTGAGTTTAATATTTTTTTCAACCAAAAAAACAGATTTAAGATCTTAGAAATAATAGAGAATATCACATTTCATTAAATTTTCTCTGATGACATAAAAATCCCAAATCAAAGGCAAATAAAGAAGGAATAGTTTAGTGTAGTTCAGTTTGTCCAAATGCACAACTTGTAAATACTGGAAATTGTTTAAATTTCAACATCTTCTCTACAAAACAAAATATATTTCAGAAAAAGAAGTGTGTCATGGATTTGTGGATCCTGCTGTTCTCAAAAATCTAAGAAAAGTCTTCTGCCTCGAACTCTCTGTTCAGCTGGAAACTCACAACATTTGACAAAGTTTGGCTGGAGCTTCCGGAGCTCATCCCCTTATTGTATTTTCTCACCATGTTTAACTTGACTTCAGGGGTTTTTTTGTTTGTTTATTTTTAATTCTTCTGGACAGCACTTAGTAGACTTGACCAGATAGCTCTACTACATAGAAAATATTGCTTAATGTAAAAGGCAGAATTAGAGTAAAGCAAAAGAAAGAACATTTTAAAAGGAACAAAGAGTCCATATGTGCGCAATTTTCTCAGAGCTGCAATTCTGAATTCTTAGCAGTCTCCTCTTAATTCTTATGAGCTCCTGAAAAGCTGTCTTGGACAGCTTGTTTTGCTAAAAGGGAAGCTTGGACAACTTAAACTGCCTTTTGCAGTTTCCAGAGAGTGGATTTTAAACATTTTTTATGGCCTTTATTATGGATTGTTTGGTTTACAGCATCAGCAAAATGAATCCCATAATGTGGGTTGGAGTCCAAGAAGGATGTCTTCCCACCTAATCTGGACTATGAGATATTTGAGGTGTATTGGCTTTACCACTTTTCTGGCATGTTTCTTAGATTGTATGTAATTAATGTAATTCCATACAAATTAACAGCATCTTCATCTGGACAGTTAGGCAGGATGTTCCATACGGACACACCTCCCATTTCAGGGGCTTAAAATCAGAGGCAGTCAAGGAGTAATGCAGCAGTTCCAAAACTTTCAAGAGAAATAAGTGCACCCACACAGATAAACGACACAGCGTCTCCAACATATCCAATATCCAAAATAATGAGAATGAGGTGTCTGAATACATTATACACATCCATAAATTAAGGAAATCCTGTGACTGATGATTAAACAATAAAACTCCTGGTGTGGTTTTAATCCCAGCTGGCAACCAAGAATCACATATACGCTTGCTCACTCCTCTGCTGGGATGGGGGAGAGAATCGGAAGGGTAAAAGTGAGAAAAGATAGTGTAATAGGTAAAGCAAAAGCTGTGTGCATGAGAAAAATGTCACAAAGAATTCATTCCCCACTTCCCATGGGCAGGCAGGTGCTCATCCATTCCTAGGAAAGTCATGCTGCATCACATGTAACAGTGACTTGGGAAGACAAATGGCATCACTCCACATGTCCTCCCCACTTCCTTTTTCTTCCCCGTGTTTTATATGCCCAGCATGACACCAATATGGTATAGGATTGTCCCTTTGAGCAATTGTCCCAGTTTTGTCCCTTCCCAACAGCTTGTGAACCCCTAGCCTGTTTGCTGGTGGGGTGGGATGAAGAGAAGACAATCCATCAGTCATAACTAAAACATCTGTATATTATCAACCCTGTGTTCAGCACAAATCCAAAACACAGATCCATACTAGCTACTGTGATGGAAATTAACTCTACTGCAGCCAAAACCAGCACAACTCCCCACCCAATCCAAGACGGGTTAGGTGGAAAGCCTAGCTCTTAGAAAAGTAAATGCTAGGCTCTTACCTCAGGTGCTCTGAATTGCCATGGAATCCATACAATGTATTAGATGCACAGTATTAGTCCACACAGAGCTATTGTAGTACCTAATGGAGTTCTGAATTACTATTTTTTGATCAATGGAGAGATTGCATGGGATGTGCCCTAATCACGTACTTTAATTAATGAGAATCTCTCCATCCAGCATTGAACAAAGCCACACAAAACTTTTCTTCCCACAAGTCTCAGCAGGGTTAGGATAAAGAAAAAAAAAAAAAGAAATCACTAAGAAAGAAATACTTGCTTTCATTGGTGCACTAAATAATGAAAAATAAGGACTTGACCAGCTTCATAGATACTGCAAAGATACGTATTTACAAACTCCAACTCAGTGCAACACTTAACAGAAAAATCTGGCAGATTAAAAGAATCTGAGTTCATTCCTCCCATATTTTAGACATTCTCCAAATTGTAGCCATTACATTTCATTAGACAAGTGAGCAGTTCAGTTTTATACATCTGAGTCCATATTCCATTTCAATATAAAGCAATATATTTATTAAAAGATAAATTTGTCAAAAAGCTTAATTTTGATCAATTTATCTAACAGAGTATCTCTTGTGAGTGAATATGTCCATTTATTTTAATGGCAGGGGGTTATTTTCTCAAACAAAGTAATTCAAAAACTCAGGATGCATAATTAATGTATAAAACTGAGCTTTTAATGTTCATGCAAACCTCGTACTCATATACCAGATATCTGATAAAACTCACTAAAACATAAGATTCTATTTAAAAATATTTCCTTAAAAGCAATTGCCTACATTTAATAATTAAGCCTCAGGGGAAAATTAAAGTAACAACACTTTTACTGCATAACATTCTCATAAAACATGGATGAGTGCTTCACTTTTGATAAAACAACATGCATCAGGAATTTATTGTATTAAGGTACTAGCAGATCAGGGGACAAAGAAAATCATGTTCAGAAAGATGAGAAAGATGATTTGTTGATTAAAAAAATAAAAATAAAACTCCAAGCAAATCTAAACCAGATTTTAAAATAAGCATTGCCCTATATATCCTTCAAATGTTATTGAAGATGTCAGTGTTCTTCTAGCCCTATTTTTTACCTCTATGCCTTTCCAAATCAGATAAATAAAGTACTCTGAAGCAAGCAAAAAGGGAGGAATCAGATCAAAGACAATAAAGCATGACAGATAAAGGCAGAGGTAGCTCATAATAATAAAACACAGGAAAACAATCCACTTTTTATCAGGTCACATGGTCCATGGACTGTAGGGGCAGATGATGTTTGGATACTAGTATGGAATTAAAATACTGTAGGAGGCTTGAAATATTAATTCTTGCTAAAATTGTATATCTGAATAAGCCCCTCAGCTTAATCATTGAAATCAATTTGAAACATGGGTCAGCTTTGCTAATTTTTACTAAAAAACTATTAAATAAATAAAAAAAATGTTATGATGTCTTCATGATTTTTAATTGTGAAGTCATCACTGAAAAGTAACAGATCACCAAAGCGGTCAAGTGACCGCTGGATATACAAATTACTTGCAAAGTGGTAACTCCCACCTATAAGAAACTGCAGAGGAATTTTAGACTTTACCTTCTTAGGCAGCAGGGGCCATTTGATCCATGTTTTTGATTCTGATCACAAACTGTACTTCTGTGAACATTTGTCAATGGTATTGAATAAGTATACATCAAAATACATATAAAGATTTTTAACAAGACAGTGTGGCTAACCCAAGAGTACAGAAACACTTGTAATTTCATAGATTCCTTCAGAAAATTCAGCTCCTCAAAAAGGAGTTTGACAAACCATAAAAAACCCAACCCAAACTATAAAGAACAATAGTCTAGAACCATAAAATACAAGATCAAATACAACCAAAGGGAGAGTGAAATGCAGAATTATTTTCATGCAGAAATTCAGAAAAGGCAGTGAACTTAATGGCAAGATATGAAATGCTTTAAAAAGATACAAAAGACAGGCAAAACAGAGCTCCATGGACATTTAAAACTGATCTGAGGATGGAAATGGAAAGCTGCAGGCAGAGAAAAGAGCTTGCCCTTTTATGGGTTCACAATGTTCTCACTACTCCTGCTTGCAGTTATGCTCTTGGGTGCCAATCAGGCATCAGGAACATCCAAAATGCATAATATCCACTGTAATAGAAGACATTCCATTCATACTGTGTGATAAGCCTTTTCCATGATCCAGAATTAATTTCTTCTACATCAAAAGTACTCAAATTATACCACATTAGTGTTTAAGCACAGTGAGACTTGTAAACCTTAAGAATGATATTTCAATACAGTTAAATAAAAGTCAGAGGAAGCTTAAGCTTATTTTAAATATAGAACATAGTAACACATTTCAAATACTGGTCTGAATATATTGAAAAGTAATGGTCAGCAAACAGAAGTCTATGGAGAGGCCATATATTCTGTCTTGCTTTATAATGAGAGGCTAATTTAACCTATTAGACTGCTTTTCAAAAAACACTGGTTATTTATTCTTCTTTTTGCATCTCCTTAGCTCTTACCTTCCAGACTCAAATGTAAACCACGTTGAGTCACGTCCGTATCTTCTCAAAGAGCTCAGAGGCCACATGACCAGCTTGACCTTGGCATTGTGGATGTCCCAGAGATATATATTTTCATGTGTGATCTGCATTGTACATTCCCCATAGATATCTAAATTTGGTGTAGGCATAAGATATACATTGAATCGTTCTGGAAAAAAAGACAAAGTAAGACAACACAAGTTAAAGCAAGATTTTATACTTGGGAAAAATGAAATAAAATCTTTAGTTTTATAGTTCAGAAATCAAGGCCAAATTGATAGCTTTTAACAGAGGTGAGGATCCACTGATGTTTAAAAATTCTTGCTAGTGCATGTGAGAGGAGTAAGAGGAGAATCACCTTCATTTCATTATAAATGATGTAGCAGACTGAAAATCATTCACAGATGATCTGCATAGTCCTCTTGGACACATGTTCCCAGCAACTGAACTGAAATCCTTTTTTTATCCTCACATTAAGATCCATGAATACTTACAAATAAAAGTTCACAACATGAACTCTGTCTGGCAGAGATTCCTCTCTCAAGGAACAGGTATCTTGGTAAAATATGTATGTGCAATCATTGCCTCTTAGAAAAACTGTCCTTGAAATTGCAAACCCAGGTTTACTTATTAACACTTGCTCATAATTACATTCCTGCCATTCAGTTTCTGTTTATTTGCCAAAGTCACTATTATTTTTCAAATTAACAACAATTTTAATCATCTGTTGCTTTCTTGAAAAATCTGATTCAATGTGATATATTATTATGGCCATGACATCAATCACTATCAGCTGCACTTCCCTTGCAAAATGCACTCATTGTAGTAGGAGGTCAAGGGCATTAATAATTTTCTGAAGTGCCTGAGTTGCATGTGATTTAATAAGCAATGCAAAAAACAAAACCTTAAAAAAGGAAAAAAATCAAGATAATTAAACCCCACCATTAACTCATATGAAAGGAAGTAAACCACATAATTAGCAAGATAGTTTTAAATAAAAATGTAATTTTCTTTGAAGAATAACTAGTGTTTCTATAAGTTGCTTTTACAAAGAATGAAAAACTCAGTTAAATTTCTGCTAGCCTATATTTTAACTCTAAATGCACTGAATATGGGGGCTTAATAGCATAATATGGGAGAGTGCAGCTGATTCACAACTTTGCTCTCACAGTTTTCTTTCATCTTTGAAATGAGTAGAAATGCTAAATGTCAAAGCTACTGCCTAAAGGTTGTTGACAAAAAAGGTAAGAACTATTTAAAGTAACGCTCATTCAATAAACAATAAAGAGAAAATGCTCTTTAAAGGGGCAACTGATAGGTAAATTGTCTCCAATTACTTGATAATGAAATTAGAGATTGGTGTGGAACATTTTTAATCTGCCATTTGAACTGAATTTTCTCACAGCGTCGCCATAAAAACTAGGGAGAAATTGAAAATAAAGTGAGAGAAATTTATTGCAATAGTCAAAATTAGCGCTTCCCATTTGATATTCAATATCGCAGACATTATGTCTCTATTTTTTAAACATTTGATATATTTACTTGTCCGACAAAACAATTAAAATGTTGCAAGTAAGTGAGTTAATAAAAAATATATTAGAAGTGTGTGTGACTCTGTGTGTGTGTGAATAAAGTAGCAAAAGTTTGGCTGAGGAATTAGTGAAAGCAGTAAAAATTGCTGCTATGCATAGCTATAAGTAAACCTGTCAACCCCAATGTTGTTCTGTTTCAGTCAATTTAATTTTGTCCTATTAATGACTCCCCAGTTGATTCATCAATCTCAACCTCTTCTCCCAGGCCATAGTTTTCATTAGTCACACTAATGGGTGTTAGCCCTGAAAGTTTCATTTTATGACTAAGGTCCCAAATGTGAAACTCCAAACATTGTGTAAAAGTCTTTTGACACACAGAACAAATAGATGAGCAGAGGCTGCTGAGATCACTGAAAAGAATTTCCCCTAACCCTCAGAAGAGTTCACGGAGCAGAGAACTAACGTAATGCCTGCTAAGGTAAATGGAAAGACTCACACATGGGAATATGGGTCAATGACCACTTTGGGAAGGGAATGGTAAAGAACAAGGTAACTTATACTTTGCACTGGAATAATACAAACAAACAAACAAACAAACAAACAAATAAATAAATAAATAAATATGTTGCCCTTTCAGTATCCCTATTATTGCTACTTCCCTCCTCTATTTAAAAGAAAGATGCAGGTGACTGACGTCACCTTTCTTACATTACATGAACTAATGCAATGTATCTAAGGGGAATGGGGCTACTATATGACAATGAAAATCTTTCCCTTTCTTCACTGTCTCAGAGAGCAGACAAAATTAGAAGGTACAATTATTTTCTGAAGTAAACATTAAACTATGTTGAAAGTACAGAATATTTCAACTTGATTCAGATGCTACCAGGCTACTCATGAAATGCTCAACTTCTCTGAAGTGTTTTAGTATTGCATGAAAGGTATTCAGGACATATGGTATGCTCAAACTGTCAGGAGACTTTTGCTGACTTTACATTGGAGGTCAGTGTCTAAGATGAGACGTCATGGATTAAAGGAAGTATGTCAGATTTCAGGAAGTATGTCTGAGTAAAGTGAACATCAGCTGCAGGGCAAAATGTAGCACCCCTAGAACTTAATCAAATTGGCAAGAAAAAACAAGGGTACAAACATATATGCTGGAGAAGATTGATGATGAATATATTTACTTTTGGAATAAAAACTATACTTTTGAGTAGTGGGCAATTGAGGACATGGAAGGGTGTAGATACTATTAAATGATTTTATTAACGTGCAGGGTCCAATTTTTCCATTTCAGAAAATATTTGAACATGTATCTAGCTAATGCTTATTTAGTTTTTAGTGGCATGTTTTGCCCTTATCAAGGCAAGAACAAACACTCATGGGCCAGACTTGGGAATCCCAGCCTAATTCTGACACCAGAGCCTCTGAATTACATTCCATAGGTCATTTAGCTTTCCTGTGGTTCAGACACCACCTGCATATGAGTGGGATGAGATAATAAGAGTTCACTGGGTAGTAGGGCTAAGAAAATAGAAGTTAATGAGGGATCTGGAAAGGAAGGAGATGGAAGAAACCAAACAAGTAGATGAGATGATGTTGGACAAGACAAGACAAGACCGAGACTGAGCAGGTGCAATTCCTCAGCATTTAGCATCCCTATCCTCCTCACTCCTCTAAAACCAGTGAGAGCAAAGTTCAGGGAGTGGGGGACCCAGAATGAGAAAAAAATGCTGATATATTGCAACACTTATTATTCCACTCAATGTAACTGCTTTTTTCCATCTCCTTGAATAAGCAGAGCAATGCTTCATCATACACTTTGTGCATGTAAAGGTGTTTAGGATTTGGGCTTTGGCAAGAATACGATATTTAATAATGTTTTACAGGGCATAGGAGACTACGTCTTTATTAAAATGAGCATATTGACTGAGATGGAGACTTGGCAGCAACTCTAAAATGCTCTCAGCCTTCCCAGTGTACTAGGGAAGTGAACTATCTGAAGAGCAGTGAATGTGGTTCTGCCATTTTATCGCTGGCTTCCTCTTCCTAAATCATTCCAATTGGAAAACCGACCAGATGACATTGCAATCTTGCAATCCAGATGCTTGGTTTCATTTCAGCTTTAATGATAGATAAAAAACTACTTATGAAAGGAGACAGTCCAGTTGGTGCGGCTTACATAAATAAGAAGTGTCTTTAAAAGTGAATATTCAGTTTATATATGAAAGAAACTCCTCCACTTATGAGACATGTGCCACTGACCACCTGTGGCTAATTTTCAGGTGGAAAGAGAGTTTTAAGTCTTGAGGGTGCAATATTTTGTGTTCATTCTTATGTTAGATTTATTAAAATGCCTTCTGCTGTACATGGTGAGGAACCAGGACTTCAGAATTAATTTTTTTTTCCTTTGCTTATAAATATTCTGCTTTGCTTCCATTAAAAATGCATGAAAATGTTTATAAGCATATCAATAAAAATATAAAGGCTCCCACAGATAAATATTATGAATTGTTTTGCTGTTAAGTAGTAAGGTAGAGAAGAATCTAAAGTCTTACTGGATTAACCAGCCATTAAAACTGTAAACACCTTTTCTGAATAAAGCTGTCTGTGTTTCATTTATTTAAAAAATGAACAAACAAATCCAATGTATAAAAATGGATTAAGGATAACAGAAGATGAATAAAAAACATGCAAAATGCTTTTATGTATTAAGTTGCAGAGATTCTACAGACCCTAGAAAATGCCCTAAAACAAGTCTGTGAATGTAATTTTGAAGTCTCTATGATTTGGTTGTAGTTTGTAGCCTCAATATGTAGCACAAAGAAATAACTCATAATCCTCTTCTGAGGATTCAAGGACATTGTTCACTATGAAAAGCTACATTTTTACTAATGAGAATTAATGAGTTTCTTGCAATTAAAATCCAGGAAGCAAGACTGCTACTCCCATGGAACATTTTTTAATAAAAAAGGAAGATAAAAACAATGTTATGAAAGAAGAAAAACCTTATAAAGAAAGTAATTTTATGAGTTATTAATTTAAATATTAGGCAGGGAGAAAAAGCAAAGTATCAGTTATCTTTCAAAATTTTCAGACTTCTAAAATCAATATGAGCTTTATAATGCAGTAAAATAATAATAAAAGAAAATCAAAACCCCAAAACACCTAATAGAAAAGCATCATATTGATATAACGACATGATAGCTAAAAATAAACAAGCTATAGCAGTAGAATGGATCTGGCCCTTTCTTCAGTTTGAAAATTTTTGTTTTAACATTCGCCCGTTTTCTTCAGGTTTTAAATCAGGTTTGTGAGTAAAGTTTAATAGAATGTGATTTAGTACAAGTATTCAGCTATGGTAGAACTATTACTTAGTATTCAAAATAGATAGGAATGGAGTCTTCACCAAACAGAAGCACCTGTTCCTAAAGAGTAAATTTATTAATAGTTTTCATATAATGCTTTTTTTTAACCAATATTTTCTCAAATATTCTGGTTTCTTTTTCACAGTAAATATAGTCTGTTATCATATACAGTCCATTTGGATGCCATCTTTCAAATTGTTTCCTTTTATAGAGAAGGAAAATAGTGACATGTTGGAAACAGTGAGTATGGACAAATTCTAGACATGATGTCACCTGTGAAGATGAAAATTTTAAAAAACACCCCAAACTTTTGTTTATATCATTATGTTTTGGGGTGTACTGAGAATATTGAGAACACTGCCAAATGCACTGAGAGCTGGAAAGGAAGCTTCCAATTCTTCCAAAGGAAGTCAGAACTCTATATTCACAATTTCTTTGCCTAGCAGCAGCTTGAGAAACCTAAGGATTGTGAAATGTGTGTTAAGTATCACAGATACTTGTTGAATACTTGTCAACAGTGTTATAAGATCCAACTAGGTCCAGATTTTCTTTCATGGAATTATAACTGTGTAATATTATTTGTCTTATCATTGCATATACAGATTGACTGCGATTATACTAAAATAAATATCTGAATAGGATCACGAGGTGAGGCCTTTACTGCTTTTGCTATCATACTGTATTTTAAATCTTTAGCAAATAATCTAAACAGATATTCATAAACACTAAGAAATCGTGTTTGGTGTGAGGAGAAATTTAAACAGAAAAAAGGTTGCTTCCATAGGACTGAGGAACACAAACAATCTTTTTGATTTGCAGGAGACATGGTTGGAGAGCAACAGAAATTTCATTTCGCATCTTACTTTCACTGGAATCTGTGTGTCATTCCAAACCTTAAACTTAAAAAGAAAGCCACCTAAGGGTAATTTTGTGCAGCAGAGTTTACACAGCAAGACTTGTGGTAATACTTTTTGAAAGTAATAAGAGAGGTAAAATCCAGTAAGAAGCTTTCTGTTACTGAAGTGCTTTGCACAAGAATTGCTTAGATGTTGTCTCTATCCTTCCTACAGGACACAGTAGCTAGAGCTCTCTGCTCTAAGCAGTACAGCTCTACAGTTTGCCTTTTTTTGCTGGCACCACTGCAGAATTGCTTGGTGTTGTAGGGTCCAGCAACAGTGCAACTACAGTAAAACAGATCTCGCTATCATTTACTGAGCAACTCAGAACTATAAAAAAACATGATTTTTAGCAAACCATATAGTTACATTCCTGCCACAGAGAATCAGGTGTCTTCCCTTCTGAAATCTAAAGCTCATCTCAGGAGAACCACAAGAGCAGTAGCAGGAGGATAAACAGGCTCAGATGTAATAACAAGACGTATTAAACAAATTATAGAAAACACATATCTTTTCCTTGCCAAATATTTTCTGAAATGTGATTCCCTGGGTATAAAAAAATATAAGCAGCATATAGAAATTTTAATGGTCCCAGGGCATATCTATAGTAACAATTAAGAAAATTATTTCTGATGTTGCAAACAGATGGTAGTGGCCTCAGTGGTCACATACAAAAACTAAAACACAAACTTACATAACAGAAAGATTTTTTATTTTTTTTTTCAAGCGAGAGCCAATTTACCTGATCCATTCAGTGAATACCCTTACAGCAAGTAAATGCCTTTTAAGGACAAGAACGGGCAAGTAGTTGAACCGATAAAGAACATTGCATATTAAATATGCTATTGCTTGGAAAATGTAAAGCAGCTCATGAAAATAAAAAAAAAACACAAAAACCAAAAACTTTATCAGGCTAGTTCTTCTATGACCAAGGAAGTATCTTTATCAAATTTTAAACATTTCAGAAACTCTTTAGGGCAAAGTAATCGTGAAAAAATACTCAGTGGAATGAGATGCAATTAATGGCTAATACACCTGTTCTTTTGGGATTAATCGTATTAACGCCTGTCATATCACAGATATATTAACAGTATAACAGCATTATTCAATTTCTCTTCACCTTTAAAAGTGTAAAAAATAATTTATCTAAAATTGAAGAACCACTGACACTATAATGTTTATTACAGTCTGTGGTTTTGTTCAGATACTAAGAGACACCTTTTGTTCAGTGACTTGAAAGAAAGCCCTTGTATGGTTCAGGCAACAGAACCTGATGAAACCTGATGCTGAGGCTTTGAGGTTCTGTTATAGGTTTTACAAACTGTATTCTCACATCCCTCTCTCAAGTAAACATTAATAAATTGACTAACTGAAGAGGAATTCTATGAAGTTAACCTACTTGCAATATGTTTTGAAATAATGACATTCAAAGGTCAGTTTTTATTTAACATGAAAAAATAAAATAGTCCAGAGAGTGACACAGCTGCCACTTTCGCAATGACCAAGAATTTAGGTGCTTCATACACATAGTCACTTTTCATGAATTTCCAATCAGAAAATTAACTTTGGGCTTTCAATTTCAGGTCAACAAAAGCTCAGTAAACTTTTAAAAGGTTTTTAGGTATCTTTTGAACTATGGTGTTTGATAATGTTGATAAGTGTAAAAGCTATAATATGGGGAAAATGTGTAAGAAAATAAACTAAGTACTTGAATTTCTTTATAGCTCACCAGATGATTCCACCCTCCAACCAGTCACTCTTTCAACAGCACTGACATGTGGGGAATGATGCTGCCAGGTTTGCAGAATAACATAACAAGTATAAACTGAAGTCATGGTTCTACTCAACTGATTTTACTAAAGGAATCTGCTACGAAATTGAGTGGAACTGCAGGTTCCAGTTAAATGAACAAAATTCCAGATTTCAGATAGTGAGAATCTCTCTACTTTTCCTTCCTTCCAAGTTGACTAAAAGACACCCAAAACAGAATTTGTTTTTCTTCTGAATAAGACAACTTTGAATTTCAAGCATGGTTATAAAATGCGAAGTTGTTCATCAAGGGGATGAGGGAAGGATGTGGATAGGTATCAGAATTATTTGTCTGATATACTGTAACTAACAATTTAGCAGAGCATGCTCTTCAAATATTGGATAATATGTATTCAGTCACTTGTTTCAAAAGAATACAGCTAATGATACCCTCCATGCATTATTATTCATGTGATTTGTACAACAAATACATGCTTTGCCTCTTTTTTTCCTTTCATTTATTTACTTGGAACAATGAAGATGCTAATTACGTTCATATACGCTGGTTGGTAGCACTGCAATTAATTTCTAGACTAGGGCAATTGAATCAAGTTTGTACAGTAGACTTAATCTATGTTGCCTGGAGGTCATGAGTGTGTAACTGGATCTCTTTCAAGAACATGATAAAATGCACCATTTTCCACCTATGTCAAAAAGGTGCTGGCCAGTACATGAATTTAATGCAGAAAGAGCTTGAGGAATTTCAAGATGTTTTCCTGCTCACGTCACAGGCTTTTGACAAGATTTATTTCCTATCACATTTGTAAAGGAGCTCCACCTGCTCTCTTCAATAGCATGCATATGAATTTTATACCTACAGCCTATGAACATATAGCAGATGGCATGCTTTGAGTGGTGTCTGATCATTATCACTTTCCTACAACATTAGTAGCTCTCCCTTTGTCAAGTAGTTTGAAACTACAAATTGAATCCTGTGTCTCACAGCAGGAAAACAACTTTACAAACATTTGAACTTCTTTTAAATCACATCAAAACATGCCTGTTTTTTGACCAAAATCCCTTAAAGATTTCTGTATATTTTATCCTATATGCTACTAGGTTCAGAGAAATTAATGCAATATATTCAATATCATTCCATTCATTCTATAATTTCATTACATAATTTTGTTTATAATGATAGTTGCCTTAATGTTTTATGACCATTGAGGCAGCGTATGTTATTACTTTGTTGAAAGCTATTGCGTTTTATAAAAGCATCAAGACAGTAATAATCATTGAGAGCTGTAATTTAGGGAGGAATATACGAGCACATCTTGTGTTGCCCTCATGTTCATTAATAGGAATTAAATGACAGGATAATCACAGATTTTCTTTTGTTATTGCATATTCCATTCACTAGCATCCTTCATGTGCATGTGTCTAATCCAAATAGCTTTTAGATGAAGACTTAAAACTCAGGCTTAGTGCTGACTAGCACCTGTCATTGCCCTTTTCACCCATATTTGACATTTAGATGATCCTGACTTCAATATTCAAGACAGGTGTGAATTTAAAGCAAATATGTGTTTTGCAGTCCAAATTGCTGTTGATATGTTCATCATTGTGTTTAAAAGGCTGCAAAACAACAGCTGCTGTTTTATTCCTCTGCACAGAGGCCATCATTTTCAGAAACAGAAGGGTCATGGTCATTATTTCCCACGACAGGAAAATGCAAACACAATGAAGACATGAAGTGACTCTACATGTGCTATTTGGCATAGAATTTATTCATCTTTATTTGTATACATAAACAGGATTAAGCTTCAAAAACACATCCAAATGTTTAGTTACTAATGATGTGCTTCTAGCTAATAGCAAAAGTCCTCACAACACCAGCAGAGATAACATGGGACACCACCTAAGAACAGATCTGGGAGCAATTACAAAGTTACTTACCATTCTGTTCTCTCTGGACTCCAGCAGCAAGCAAATCTGGTTCCCCGAGACTTATATCATTGAGCCTGGCTCCTAAACACTCCATGCAAAGATGTTTGCACCACTCCTCTGCCTCCAGTTCTAGGCAAACAGAAAAAAAGTTGTTCATGTTGACATCTGACCAAAAAAAGTGTGAAGTTAAATCAATACCTTCTAACTAACAAGCTTTATGACAATATGCTTGTGTTATGCTCTTGTTGAAACATAGGCATACAGGTTAGCAAAGGCATACAGAGCTTTCAGAACACTCCGTAAAAGATTCTGGTGCAATAAACACCTGAAGAAAAATATAAAGATTAGTGTCTACAGAGCCATTGTACTGTCTACTCTTCCATATGGGTCTGAATCATGGATCATCTACTGCCACCACCTGCAGCTCCTCCAATGCTTCCATCAGCGCTGCCTCCGTACAATCCTAAACATCCACTGGTCTGATTACGTGACTAATGTCTGTTTTTGAACAGGCAGAGATCACCAGTATTGTGGCCATGCTGCTAAAAATGCAGCTGTGCTGGGCAGGGCACGTCTCCAGGATGGAGGATCACCACCTCCCTAAGATTGTGCTCTCTGGGGAACTTGCCAGCAGCTGCCGCAAGAGAGGAGCCCCAAAGAGGAGATACAAGGATTCCCTGAAACAACACCTCAGCCTTGGCCATATTGACCACCCACCATCAATGGTCCACTCTGGCCTCCAGTCGGGAGACAAAGAGACACACCATCCATAACACTGCTGCTTCCTTTGAGATTACATGAAGAATCAGTCTCAAGGAGAAAAGACAATGCAGGAAGAACCATGCCTTGCCAATACCACCCTTGGACACTTTCTGCTGTGCCTTTTGCAATCAGACTTTCCTATCTCACATCAGCCTTTTTAGCCACCAGTGTGCTTGCAGCAAGCATGGGTAAGCCCTTCCCAAATCTTTGTTCACAAAGCCTAGCCATGAAGTCTACTAGCTGCTTTTTAAGTGAGTCTGAACTATTAAAGCACTTTCTGTTTCTAAAGGTGCTATAGTATTTTTCTAGGAGCAAAGGAAAAACCATAATAAAATGATCTTCAAATGCTAAAATTCCATCTCTGCTGTAGTGAACAGCTCTATCTGTCAAGTTAGTCTGAATAATTAATTTCTTCAGTTCTGTTCAACTTCTTTTGGTCTCAGAACAATTTTGGCATTAATTGAAACATTTACATGAAGATTCAAAACTTTGCAGTCCTTTCTGAGTCCTCCACTGCATTCCATTGATGTACATCTGAGAGCTCCCTATCTGCCAATCTACCAAGACATAAAGTCCTCAAGGTGTAACTCCTACACACAGTAACAGTCTCCCCTTCACCTCCAGCCTCATCTTTCCACTTCCCAAACTTAACATCATGAATCTCTGGCATTGGTCAAACAAGCAAAATCTCAAATTAGTGTTAACACAATGTGAAATCACAACTAAGAAAAACCATGCAACTACTCTGACTGTTGTTTATTACAGGATGGGTTTCACCTAATGGAAACTTTCTGGAGAGCAGGCTTGGCACCAGGCACATGCTGAGTGTCCATGGTCACAGTGAGTCTCTATCTGATCATCTTTAGGCGTGCGTGACTCCAGTAGTTTAGAAATGTTTGTATTAAACCACCACAGTCTTTTATGTCCTATTTTCGGGGACATTTGGAAAACACTTTTGTAACAGCCTCTCCAGCATAGTACTGAAATTTGGAGATAGAAAAATATTGCATGCAAACCCCAAAGCCTTTAGTGATGGTGACTCATTGTAATTAGTGAAAATTTATATCCAAGAAAAACTGTTCTATGACTAACTGGTATAGTCCTCAAATTCTTGCCTGGTTAGGCATAAATCTCATATGACAGAAGTATTTGCTGGACAAGAACGGAGGACAGGCATGCAATTCCAGGTCTCCAAGAATCTTTGGGTACCCTTCTTTGTTCAGGGTCTTGAATAATCCAGGAACACACTGTTCCTGAGTTATTCTTGTTATCAGCTGACTGAGTTCCCAGACAGACAGTTCAAATAATAGAGACTATTTTTGGATTTTTGAGAGCCAAATCTGGTTGTTGTCATAAGAATTTGGGGGGACTGCTTCAGAACGTTGTGAGGACAGTGGTGTATCTTAACCTCTCCTGCTTTTTTGTAGTCTTTGTCTCAGGACACAGATCCCCAAAGTTGGCCTTCTCACAATATTCTCAGCTTCTTGCCATAAAAGACAGAACATTCTGCCAGTAGCATCCAGATGACATTTAACTTTGTATGTGAGAAGAAAATATTGAGGCAACAGCATACTGTTTTTTCAACACTTCTATAGATACAGCCTTCTTAATGGAAGGAGAAAATAGGTGTATCTCTGGGTAGCAACAAAAATTTATGGCTTTTTAAAAGAAGCAAGATGAATTTATTCAAAAACATTCTGTTCATGCATAAAGAAATTTCCCTTCTGTTTTCCCTTCTTCTCCTTCAGCCTTTGCTGGATATTTGTGAGGTTTGTTGAACCAAAGCCATGCCTTATAAATCACACCTTGACACAGAATGGTTTTCACACCAGGGAGATCATAGAACTGGACCCTTGGACATGCTGCCATATTCTGGTAGCGTGCAGAAGGGGTGTGTGGGCAGCGCACCAGTGCATAGGGAAGTCAAACTTCCCCTAGGAGAGTTTCCACTGAGTTGCCCAACATCTGCTTTCAACTACAGATAAACACAAGGCAATCAATGCAGAAAGGTGGTTGCACAAAGGTGACAGTGCAAATCTAGGTAAATGCTCCAATATTTCCTTTCCTTCTCTTCTGCCTAAACTGTATCACAGAACAATATATATGCTGACAGAATGCATAGCTCCATATAAAGCTTGTAATTTTTCCTGGAGTGTGGTCAGGACATAATATTTAATCTATTTTACAAAAATCTGCATTTTATTACTTTTTTTTACTGTGCCTGCACCCAGATTGAAAGGGCATGTACTGAAAATGTAGAATGAGATGATGGTAAACAAACACTAAGCTAACTTTTCGAATATTACAAATATCTAAGGAGAAAGGGAAACATATTGGTATTTCCATAAATCCAGCTTAGCATCAATATATATTCAAAACAGGACTCTTATGTAAAAGCAACAAGTTCTATTTATATGTATTCTCACACCACATTTCCAATAGATATTTTTGGAAACAAATAAAGAAAAGCATTGTTCTAGGAAGCTGTTTCTTGTTTGTGTCTTTGTTTCATCTCCTCAATCTGCTTGCCTCTCTCTTTTACAGGAACATCTAGATCTTGAAAGTTTGGATCCAGAAACTGCCTATCAGAGTGTTTGACTCTGGCAGTTTGATTTAAGCTGCTGCTTCTTTGCTGCCAAACGCCAATGATAAGGCCCAGATTAAACCCTTCTCCAACTGCTATACAGAAGAAACTTATCTTAGCATAAGCATTATAAGATCATAGCTATATTTTGCAAAGTGTAGGCTATAACATGCATTGTACTGCTGTATAACTCAAAATTTCTATCTTACAAAAACTATCTACTTAAACCTACAGAAAATAGAGCTTCAATGCAGAACTGAAATATCTTCCCACAGAACTGTGAGGATTTGTGTCTGCTGTCAGAAGAATCAACATTATCTACAAATGTGTCTGAAAGGTCAAGGGTATGAAGGTAGTGTGTGAGTTCGTTTTGCCTAATGCAGCCTGATAGCTATTGCTTACTTGCAGGGAATTGCCTTCAACCTTGCTCTTTACAGACATGCAAAATCTTCTTTACAAGCCAATGAATTACTTTTCAAAGCCAAAGCTTGTTTCTCCTTTCATCATATGCGTCTATAAAGCAATTCACCCTTCTTTTGTAAAATATCTAAAGAATGCCTTGTGTTCCTGGATAACAAATTAAATATTACTTATGATTTAAAAAATTATTATATAGTACACAAATGCATCCTTCATGGTAGCAATCTTTAAGAATGACACATACCACATCACAAATCAGAGATATCACAGTTACTTCTTTATTTTGATTATATGCATATATAGAAATAGATGAAATATTACAGTGGAAATAAGTCATAAAAACTGTCTGCAAAATTGTTTTTCTTAATGCATGTAGATTAGATTTATTGGTGGTAAATGCTGAGTTTTTAGTCATAACTGGTACTTGTCACTGAAAAATTTAGTTTCCTTTTAAGATAACTGAATTCCTGGACTGAATGATAAATTATAATGCATGTTTTCACAGCCACAAATAAAATCAAAATACTTGCATTTTTATCTTTACTGTTATTTGAATATAAAATGCTGCTATACAAATGTCATGAGGTAAGACAGAATGCAAAGAGATGGGAGACCTTAATTAGGCACTGTTTACTGCATGAGAAATATTACTGGGAACTGTAAACTTGTTACTCATCTTGTTATTTGCAATATTTTCCTGCAGTTAAACTGAGTTTCTACATCATGCCTGAGCTTATATGCCATTTCTGCTTCAGTTCTCAGGTGATTAAACTGATACTGTACCTAGTCTGACTACTGTATTTTAAATAGGTGGTATCACAGGATGATAAGTGGGTTTCTTGATATAATAACAGCGATGAAATAATATTGTCAAATGAAATATGGAAATACATATATTCCATAATGAAAGCATTCTTCTGCTACTTACAGTTTAAAACAGTTAATTATATACAACATACTCTACAGAGAGGGGCAGTGATACAGATATATGGACATTTAAATTCACTGTCCTTAGAGATCCTCTAAATCTCTTTCTATCTAGCCTCTAGAGCTCCCAGGCTAGAGGCAGAATTGTTTTCAGACTCCTAACTTGGGAAGCATTTTGTGTGTGTGTGGACTTAACGAACTATCTTCTGAATTCTGATAACTTCCTGTCCTTTTACATTTACCTCTGATGTTCACATGGCAGGAGCCTTCCATCTCCCACCACAACAAACTGCCAGAACAGTCAAATAGGCTGAGATAAAGCTGGAAGAGTTAACCCCTGTTGAAGCCCTGTTCAGTTTATCTTCTCTCTCCTTGAGTGATGCCATTTTGAAAGGAATCTCCATTCCAGCAGATCCTTTCCATCATTATAACCAGCAATTTATTGTATTTCTAAAAAAAAAACTGGCTCAATTTATATGCATCTCTTAAAGACATGCCTCTTCCCCTTCTCATGCAGCCCACATAAAGTGATGTGATCAAGAACTTAAGTCAGAAATCGCATGCTTACAATATTAGAGGGTGAGAACATTGTCCTTGTGTGAATCAAAAAAACTCACTTACTTCTTTGGGTTTTTCCTGAAGTCAAACTTTACAAACCTAAAATCTTAGTTTCTTCACTTCTGAAACATTTTTATGTATTTGCTGTGCAAATGGTTTGACTCTTCTTCCCTCTAAATCACATCTATAAGAGGTTCAAATCCAACTAAATATTCTTACTCTGGAAAAAACTGGATAATCTTTCCTGTTCAGACTAGTAGACTTAGACTGATATTCCATACCAAGAAAGAGAGATGGTGCTGAAAGATGTGCCAATTTATCTCTTCTAAAAATCACCCAGGCTTAATTGTAAGCTAATAAGGAAAAATATTATAGATTTCCCACAGGACTGATGTGCTATTATACTGCATCACATACAATATATGTAGCAACTTAATTTCTCTTTTTTTTTTTTTTTAACTAGCAAATAACACCATTGCCTGCAGGCATGTAATTCCTTATAAAAATCAATAATACCTTAAAAGCTCCTATCCTTTATCAGGATATATATCATCCTTTGATGATTCAAACAAAATTTTATTTTATAAATATTTAAAATATGTTATCTAATCTTGTCTCCATTACTTTGGGCAATATTATTAGAGCACATCACACACACTCAAACACAGATACAAATCAAAAGCAATGTGGCTATTTCTTATCTGTTCAGAGGAAGAGAGAGATAGTGCTTATTTTGTATAATAACGCATTACTCATTAACACTGGTTATGCATGAATTAGGCAATTTTTTTGTTAAATGATAGCTAGGAAGTAGTGAAGGGAAATATGTTCTATTCATTGCAAAACAACAGAAAATCAGTCTGTATATAGACTAAAACTTGCTTTCAGAAAGATAGTAGCAGATAGTAGAGGCTGCAACTCTGAAAGAACTGAATTATCAAAATTAATTTTTTTAATGACCACTTATATTTGGAGATATTTTATGACATGTGGGACTCATATATAGATTTTTTGTTTGTGTTTCAAAGAATGTTACCTCTAAGGAAACTCTTTGGTATTTTTCTTGAAATATGATTTTTGAATACTTTATCTGTAGTAAAGTGTCCTGTTATTACATAAGTGTAAATCATGGAACCAAAAGGCAAAGGAAAGTCATGAAGAAAAATTGCATATACTGTTAAATTATATTAATTTCCTATGAAATATCTATTCAAGCAGTGACAAAATATTTTAAAGGAAACTTGAACATATTCTTTTAAAAAGAAGTTGGTGAGTCAAGTTCCCCAAAAATTTCTTGTTGCCACCTTTTTTTCTTTTGATGCTATGAGACCCTTACTTTTGAACTACTTCCAACTATTAAAATGTATGCATATTTTTCACTATACCATTAGTTTAATGACAACCCACCTTTCTCTATATAACTTGAGCATTAGAATTTTTTTGCTTAAGGAAATACTGAGTAATGTGGGAATCAAGCTACATGAATAATTACAAAATATGAACACATATATTGTAACTTTAACTGTTGGCGTATTTTGCTAATGTGCTTTTTTTTTTAACTGAGAGAAGATACAGTCTAAGTATTATATGAAAAGAAACTTTCATTTCCCCATCATTTGCTATTTTAAACTTGAACTGGCATAAGGACAGCACAGTTAATTACAAAAATTACCAAAAAAACATTTATTAGCTTTTCAAACTGATATTTTGCCACTCTTATTTGGAGATGTAAGATACACCAAGAACAGGGTTCTGATAATTTTAATTTGATTATGTACCTGTGTTTGCAAATAGCCAGCTGTATATGCCTGTAGGTACTGAGATATATCAAAACTGATATTTTCCTGAAAATATCCTGTTTCTGCAAGTCTGATCAAAAGTTTCAGCTTGAATAACAGGCACTCAGCTACTAGTCTGTCTGTTGTCCTGTCGATATTATAAACATATACAATGTCAAGCATATCTTTTTGAAGCTAATAACAGTATTCAAAAAGATTTATCATATTGATGTTACTGTCCATTAAACTCTTTCCCTAAAATAGACTTTACTTGTATATAATATCTACTCTCACCTGTGTTACTCCTTCTTTCCAGTGTAAAATTGCCGTGAAAGGGCACACTCCACTCAAATCCTAAAAGAAATGCCCTGCAACATTGACTAGCAGTCAACCAAAGTTAAAGCAGCAAGAAGGAAAGTTTCTCATATGAAATGCTGCTTGAGAATGTAGTTTTCAAAGAGAAACACAACTTTGATTACTTGTTTGAAAAATGGAGAATATATAGGAAAATGAAGAAAAATAAGTCCATAAAAAAGTAATTGCCCTTGCTCAATATTACTACTAATGTAACTAAAGGATATTTGTTTTCTTTTTTTTTTTTCTTTAGTTAAATGGCAATTTCCACTATTAAAAAAGTGAATATCACATTAGTCAGTGATTAGTCTTACAGAAATGAATGATGCCGTTCCAGGAAGAAAATGCTATTTACTGGATAAATTAGTCCTTGAGGGTAGATTTATAGGTGTTCTTCAAAATCATGAATTCTATTTCATGCTGGGGACTAGTGATTGTCATTATACCACAAACGGTTATCAAACATCCAGCAGATCAACAGTGATATGACAGAGCATCATTACTCAAAAATATGTCTAGCAAAATTTCACTCTCAATTAAAACTTTCTTTAAAGTGCAAAGTAAGGATCATGAAAATCTGCCTAAAATGTAGAACAAATATTTACATTATGTCTGAAACTAATGGGCCAGTTAAAAGAATATGGCATGGGAATTAGACAGTTCCCCAGGATTGTCAATCCGTACCTGTTTCAACTGTTATTAATGTTAGATTGCAATTGCAGGAAAGTAAAATAACCTCAAGCAGCTTATCTGTAGTGGGAATGACATAAACACCATCAGTCAAGTGTCCAAAATGGGTTTGTCACCAGGAACATACCACACAGATGATACTGTTACATCAACTTATGCAGCTACCCCATGATTGGTAGTCAGCATTTTTCTGTCTTAAAAATTGGCAGTATTTAAGATTTAGTCTACTCCCACAATATTTTTATTCCTCTTGGAAATGTTATAGGGCCATTTCTTAAATGAATGGGAAGTTTAATACCTTCTGTGTAAATCCCAAGTATGCCTCTCTCCCATTGTCAAAGGTTAAAGTTACAGTCTAGTAAGAAAATCCAATACCCAAATAAACTAATACAAATCCCAAGGTTCATTTCATTTTTCTTCTTTATTTTTTTTTAATATGCTAAATATTCAGTCTTTGAACTATTGAAAAACCTTGCTACTTGAAGATCAAAAATATTGTTAGATAAGATAAATAATTCTAAAAGCGTTATTTTTCTATACAAAAACAACGTGAAAAGGGCCTAGTTTCAATTTGTGGCGGAAAAAATATATACCGTTGCCACTAAATGCTTTGTCACTCTTATACCTTTGAACGTATGACTTTCACTTCAGCCATCTGAGTATTTTCTGCAGTAGGAGTAGACAATGACTACCAGACTAGGATGTCTTTACAATCTCCCTTTCTTACTTTTTTTTGGCTAAACATCCCTAATTAAAGAAATACTTCAAGCTGTAAATACTTAGATTTATTAATGCATGGTACTATAAACTATTTTCAAAATAACAAATCTCATGAAAGAACGTATTTTTTCTTTCTGTTTCCATTGTCCAAGAAATGCAGCATTTTCCCCAAACTGTAAAACTACTGTTTTAACGATGTGAGTCCTTTCTACTACGAGAGTTAACAAGAAAGATTTTTATAACATTGGAAGTGTAAAGAAATTCATTCAAAGCAATTACAGAGAACTACTGACTGAAGTCACCTGAAAGATCATAATGTATTATGTGTTCTACTTGATTTTCAGTAGCATAAAACTTTACTTGCAGGCAGAACAAAGTATTAGCTAGAAATGACTCTGTCTTCTGCTTTATTCTTGGTGGATTTCAATGTAGTACTGGCACAAAAAAAAAAATCTTAAAAGTTCATAGTCTAGAGTTAGTATCTAAGGAAATATAATTAGAAGAGTCTTTCTCAGATTTCCCATCTTCCCATTTAAAAATCAAAGGAGATTATTTTTTCATTATCAATTTTCCCCCTTTCTCACACCCATTTTACACTTGTATCTTTTATTTCCAGTATAAAGTGGATTCCTACATTTCATACATGTAAATATTATTTAAATTACGAAATGTTTTATGAAGATAGACATTCTTTGCATGTCTATGAATATAGATGCTTTCCAATCAGGCAAAGCCTCCTGTAAACAACAGTTTCCTAAAATAAAATTGTATCTAAAATATGCATTTTTAGATTCCTAGGGTTTAATATGCACCACTGATATCTCTACAACATGATCATAAGAAAGAGGCACATATGACTACTTGAGAAGAGACAGCTGCTTGAAGCTGAAACTCAGAATCCATACTTTCATTAAGTTAATAGGACTTTTTGTCTTTTTTTTTTTAAATTCAGTAGATTTCTAAGATTCAGAACAGTAAAATTATGTCCTTTGCTGAACCAAGAAAACAGTAGAAGGATCCATCTTCAATTACGTGTCATTTTCCTCCAAGAAAATAAGTCTTGATGAATGCAATCTTACAGAACACACCAAGATTAAATCATTTGAAACTTCAAGAACTCTGCTGAATGATGGCTTAAGGCATGTTAACTGGAAACTCACTGATGAAAGATTGTTTTATTTCAAATCTTTCATCTTTATTTAAGGGTAAACAAATCATCATGAGTTATTTAAATTTAATATTTTAACAACATAAAGCAAGAACTGTGACAAAGGACTAGGATTTAGGTTTGTAAATCAGAGGTGCCAATTCAAGTGAGAAGCAGTATCTGAAGATGTAGCTGATGATCCATTGCCCACTAACAGCTTTCTTGTGGACTGATTTATAAGCACACACAGAACTAGACAGCAGGGGATGCATGGCCTTTCCTTTATGGAAGAGCTGGAGTCATACCCTAGTCTTCTGTGTCTCTTAGTGAAACTCCATGTAAAAGATCCCAGTCCCTCATGATTTAGGCTAAATTCAAATCCATGGCTGATATAACGAAGAGAGCAATCTAGAAACCATTTCTACAGAAAAATGAGTTTTAACAGTAGGGAAGAGAAAATTGATCACTGTCATTTAAAAAGGAGTTATTTAGCACCATCAGCACACTGAACTAATGGACAAAGGTATAATATTTGTGCTGCCATATGTTTCTCCTATTTTCTGCATTAGTGATTTTAAATGAGAAAATGGCTGACTTGGATGCTGTTCTACCTTCTGCTTTGAGTGCTACTAAGTTCCACTGCCCTAAAAAATGCAAAACCACTCCCTCTTGATTTTGTGATATGTGAAGGTCACCAGGGGTTTATTTATTAGTCATACACAAAAGACTATAACATCAGGTTTGGGTTTTTTGTTGTTGTTTCCCCCCCCCCGGATCACTGGAGCATTACAATAGGAACCAAATAAGAAAAAGCAAATACGTGCATAATTCTCTCCTTTTTTCCCCTCCCTGAATTGGGTAAGGACAGACAAACTTATTATTCTTTACATTTTTGCAATAAACCCTCAAATATGCCTTTGCAGACAATCTTGATAACTTACAAAATTAATGAATCAATTTCCATGCCTAAAACTAGTAGTGCCATATAATAGATTGAAGCATGAATGAAAAAAACTTGCTACACAAATGACAGTAAATTTTGGAGAAGTAGTGCTTTACTGAGCTAGAAAGAGAGAAATCTTTTCTGTTAATATCAGAAAAATTGGCATCTTTATTTACTTCTTCGATTAGATCCCTCATGAAGCCCAAAGTTTATATAAAAAAATACATATATAATGCTTATAAGTACAAACCCCCAAATCTGAGTGAATGTTTTTACATATGCACTATGTATAGTTAAAAATTTGTATTTTTTTCTTCAAGATCTCCATTAAAGAAAATATTTATTTCTTCAGAATTCATAATGAACTTCACCAGCATACATATAATTTTTTGACATGCTGTCAGCTATTTGATTCACAAAGGAGATTAAAATTAGAGCTGTGACAACCTTAAAAATACAATTATTTAAAACCTCATAATTCATGGGCTACCACTATTTTCTTAATATAGCATGCACACAGTTGCAAACTGCCTATAAATTAGTTTGACATAATCACATGCAGAAATATACAACTCTCCTTCCAACTTCTCCTACTCATGTTTACTTCTACTGTGATCATAGATTTTAAAAATAAGCACTTAGACATTAAGCTATTAAACCTTTTCACTTAGACTGTTTTCTTACACTACTGATTTTTATTATACTCATGTCTACATGTTAACTAAAATGATAGGATATTATTGATAGGATATGAATCCAAGGATATCTCCAGATATAAAAAAAAATGCATAGTAGGACATTGCATTTGAAGGACTAGTTAATGGCAGATAGGATTCTTAGAGTTTCTTCTTGGTTAGTTCTTAACCACAGTAAACTGAATTTTCATTTAAATCATATTTCTGTAAACAAATAATAAATACTTCCCAGAGAAAAGGTATAGCTGTCAGTATGAAGTGCCATCTGAGAAGAAAATTGGTTATACTCAGCTCACTCTGGAATTATTGTCACATAGAGAAGCTACATATATATCAGAATAATGTTTATTTCTACTTTACTGTTGCTGTGTACCAGCAGCAAGGACAACATTTATTAACAGGTGATTGTTGCTGTATTTGGTGACATATGCTGGGAGCACTGCATCCTGAATCACATAGATGTCATGGACATTGTACTACACTTGCAAAAGATTCACACTGTCACTGAGCAGAAACATTTTGAGATTACAGTGGCTTTTTGAGTTTCCTGCATTAATTAATTTCCATCACTAGAGAGAAGAGCTGAGATAGATGCCAGACTCTCTATTTAATTCCCTTCTTATTTTTTCAGCAAGGTGATTTCAAGCTGTAGCAAGTTTTAGGCTAACCTCCTTACACATTCAAGCAAACTTACCACGGTAATATCGTTGAAGTTTAGAATATAAAGCAGAAGCTTCACAGTAAGACATTTTGTCATTCTTATGGAATTAATGTTTATAGGCACATACCTAACATGTACCTGTCTTGCCTAGACAGGCTAGCGTAATTATCTAGAGGCTTATCCATTAGCACATTCAAATTTTCTTTCATTTTTACATTTATTATATTCATTTTATATGCCCACAGCAAATTCTCTAATTTGATTATTTCAATTTCTAGGTCCAGTCAAAATTCTCAGTAACAGATGTAATAGTGGCTTAATGTTTTATTTATGGAATGTAAACTTCAGATACAGGATTCATTTTTCTTTCCCCTTGAAACTGAAACCAAATGCTAAGCTACTGAGAGGGTTGGCCAGCGAAGAACTTCCTAATGAGACTAATTCAAACTGTCACGCCATTCTGAAATGTAGTTGACTTGTTTTCCAACAGCAGTTCAAAGAGCTGTCTTAGGGGGACACTTCACAAAGTACATCCCATTTATGAAACAGAGAAAACATATTAGTGAGCCATTGTTCTTATTTGGAAATTAAATAGTCACCTTGCTGATGGATTTGGTTTCATTTTTCACTTCACTAATTCTAAGTTTGTTTAATTTTTCTGTTAGCCAGTAGGCTTACAATTTTCTTCTAAATTCAGGACTATTTTTAAATATGTCTATTTTAGACACAAATGATTCTTCATAATAGGTTAGTTAACATGATTCCATAAAAAACAACAATACTATATATACATTTTAAGTTCAGAACTGCAAACATTTTTAAGGCTTAGTTTTAAAAACAAATAAGGAACTTGAGATTTGTTTTTCAACTTTGTCTTACATGATTATAAAAATGCAGGCTAATCATTCCTTAATGCTACCCAGTAAAGCGATAGTCTCATAAGAACCACTAGTAATTTTACATTGCTGCAGTTTTCAAAAAATTCATTGCAAAACTAAGTCCAGATACACATAAAAACATGGAAAAAATAAGGAATGTCCCACATTTTCTAAATGTACAGCTTTCCAGAAAGTAAATGAATCTAGAATTCTATCATTTAAAAGAGGACCAAGATTCCTCATCATTCTACTTAACATGATTTCACTTCAAAGTAAGGCTATAATCTTCATAAGACATCAGAAGACTAGTACATGTCATACAGATTTTACTGAATATGACTCTTTAAACCCCTGCCATATGCCAGAACACTATATGAGTTCACTAATGTACTTTGGAAGTATTTGCATTACTTTTGTGAACAGAATGACTTCTCTATGATGTGTATAAGAACTGAAATGAGTGATTGGTCACTTTGAATTAAGAAAAAGAGAATTACGTCTAATATGAAGCAAACTTAAACTTGCTTGAAAGAGTGTAGTGAATTGTCACACTGGGTGGTCATCAAAACCTATTGAACAGCACTGCAAGTTTGATTCACCAAACACCTGCAAAATTCAACCCTAATAAGATATTTAGTCTGCTTTCTGGAACATTTACAAATTGATAAAAACTGAATCTAAAGCAAAATGCAAAAACGTTCTCAAATGAGAACATAAATTTTCTCTATTTTTATATAAGCTGGTCATACTAATTGTAGCTGTTTCAGCAGGAAGGAGAAAAATTAATATATTTGTCATCATTAACACCTTACTTGCCTTATTTTCACATTAATACTGTTCTCTAAGTTTGAAAACAAAATTGAGAAACGGAGTTAACTGAATGACTAAAAAGTAAAAAGCAACTTGCAGTCAACAACTTCCCTCTATTCTTTTTCCATTGATTAATTTCAGTTTTAACCTCAGATTAACTTGCAAGGCAGATTGAGGAGCAATTGGAAGCAGTTGAAATTGCTTAAACCAACACTTAAAAAGCAGACATACTTTAGGAATGAAATTGGAAAAAAGAGAAAGCTTTCTTAGAGTAAACAGGTTAATTTATCTGTATAGGTTATGAAAACACTGAATGAATGTACTTGAACTGCAATTACAGAAAACATATTAGTATTTTCTTCCTTCATTGCAATCTTCATATAGAGAAGACTGAATTGCAATCAATGTCATAGTGAATTGAAGAAAAGCAGCATACTTTGGAGCACTTTTTAAACCCATGCTACTTTAAAACTAAGTGGAGCAATGATTATGATTGATAAAGTTGGTTTGGTTTTATGGGTTTGGTTGTTTTTTTTTTAATTTTGTTTTTAAATTAAGCTTCTTTGGACATTTGAAGCACAATTTGCCTCTTAACCTTAGGCTGAATTTCCTTATTTAAAATAAGATCACTATTGAATTTCAGGCTGAACATTCCAAACTGACAGAAGAACTACTCATACAGTAAAATTAATTCAGGAAATAATTTTTATATATTTACCAGGAAAAAGGCCAAGTCTTCTCTTTGAGAAATTTAATGCTGACTTGCTTGGAACTTCAACACAGGATCATCAATTACTGTAAAGAGGGGAATCTCAGCTGTCTGGGAATACACTAGTTAGTAACTGAAACATCTGCTAATTGGAGTATTTGTGATTAATTTGCATACCTACCCATGGTATTCTTTTCAAAAACACAGGAAAAGGGAACAATTTGAATTATTGAAATTTAGAAGTATTTCTACCTAAAATTTATTTACTTATGTTCTTAAAGGTAAATCATAGTTCAATATGTTTTCTCATGAAATATTGGCAGAGAGATTAAAAAATCTGAATGGGCTGGGACAATGCATTAAGTACCTTTGTTCTGCAGATACAAAAGCCAGGACAACTCTAGAAAGATCTCACAAGAATATGTGGTCAAGAGTCGCATAAAACCTTATCTTTGCCTATCACTACATAGCTGTAGGAGTCCAACACATGGTTCAGCCTTTAAGAATTGCTTTGCTTCTCAGCACTCATCATCATCATGGCTAGGC